>OZ010790.1:56049909-56649909 GCA_963932465.1 Maratus speciosus
AGGTCCTCCCTTAATTTGTAAAAAAATCGCTCGCAGAGGGCGCTGTAATAGCGATTTTTGTACAATTTTTGTGCCATTTTGAATATTGTACCGCCGAAAAGTGTATGAATTTATGCATAGAATTGAACCAAATTGTATGTGTTTATTTTTGGTCATGTCACGAAGGTCCTCCCTGAATTTGGAAAAATTCTGCCGGAAGGGGGCACTATAATTGCGATGTCTGTACCATTTTCATTATTGTACCATCGAAAAGTGTATGAAGTTATCCATATAATTGAACCAAATTTTTTGTGCATGTTTCTGGCTATGGCAAACAAGTCCTCCCTGAACTTGAAAAAATTCCGAAAGAAGGGGGCGCTATAATTCCGATCTCTGTGCCATTTTCATTATTGTACCATCGAACAGCGTATAAAATTCTGCATACAATTGAACCAAAACGTCTGTGCTTGTTTTTGGCTTTGGACAACAGGTTTTCCTTGAATTTGGAAATATTGCGCGGTAAAGGGGCTCCGTGCTAGCGATTTTTGTATAATTTTCTTGATTTTTCGTAGTTCTATTGTGCATCGGCGGCTCATGCAGCGGCGGGAACTCGATTCCTGCTATGCCAGCTATTCGCAAACAGCTGATAACGACAGAATAAGGAAAAATTAATAATTTTAACAAATATCATGATATAGATTAACTCGTTTTTAGTCCGTTTAATTGACTTGAGCAGAAATTTAAGATGAAAATCAAAGTTGTTATAGTGTTGAACTAATAATATTGAAGTATTAACATGTGTAACTAGGTTTTGAAATATTAAGATGTATAAGATAGAAGAAAGTTTTGGGATTGGCACATCCAACTAGTTTAAATTAATGACGAAAATTATAAATAATATTCAGAACTTCTTCTAATAGGGCGTAAATGTCAAAAAAAGGTATTAGAATAATAACACAAAAATATTTAAAATCGGTTAATGTCTTTAGGACGCGCAGTGCACTTGTATTTTGAAAAATATGACCAAAATTGAAAATTTTTGAAATTACATGATGAAAATTTAAAAACGTATTCAGACTTTCTTCTAATAGTGCGTAAAAATCACATTTTGAAATTAGAAAAATAACATAAAATCTATTTAAAATCGATTAATATCTTTAGGTCGCTTCATCGCACTTGAAATTTGGAAAACATGCCAAAAGTAATAAATTTCTTCAATACAGGAGCCGCGTTCAAAATACTTCAGCTGGAACCGGTAGAGATAGTTTTAGAAGTGTTATTTTATATCTATCTGAAAGGAACATCTACATAAATTAAACCGTTGTAGTTGGATGTGATGGCACTTTTATCAATATAGTATAGAAAATAAGGGGCTATTTGAAATATGGAAATGCCGATAGGTAGGCCCTTTCATTGGTTTATGTGCCTTTTGCCTTTCATTGAATTACCTTTTAGTCACTTGGTTCAACATATTGATGGAAAAAACACAGGGTCGGCATTATTTTCTGGTCCTATAGGTACACAGTTAAGAAATTGCAGCAAACTAACCAGTCATTTGACCGTTTTTACATATATAACAGTTATTAACCGTATTTTTTATGATCGTGACCATAATATGGTCATAATACATTAACAATATGGTCAAGTATCAGGAGCTAACTTTGGAAGGCACCGTGATCCCCTCGGTCGAAAAGAAAGCTAAGAACATCGGCTGGAGGTTTAAGCAGAACTGGAAAACTGCCTACGGAGCGAGGAAGGCGCTGAACGGGTGGGAGGTCAATCTCTTGTGATTTTGGACGAATGACGTTTGGCCATCAAACCCCGCTGACTTGAACACTATGAACTTACCTGTTTACGGGATCCTGTTGCCTGCACAATCAAGAACACGTCCATGATTTCCTTGAAACGCTCTCTGGAAAAAGCTTGGGACGAAATCACCCCGGAAACAGTCGCGGCTATCTTGAAGAATTTACAGAAGCGTATAGACCACTGCATCACCGCTGGAGGAAACCATTTCGAATAGTCGTGATTGTTTCTTGTACAGAATTTTCTACTCTTTCGAATGGTAAATAAAGTTTTGTTTTGTTCTTTCAGTGAAAAGTTCTGGTATTTTATTTGCGCCACAGTATTTATGTGTAACCCTGTATATTAATACATGGAAATTATTCCAGAGAGAAACATTCGCCTTGCATACAATATTTCAAATGAAAATCAAATTTCAAATTTCAAAGTAATTGCTTAAAAGGCGCAAAGGCCAACATAGTGAAAAAGATTCCAAGCCGGGACTCGAACCCGGGCCATCAGTATAGCGCACTGACGTTCTACCGACTAAACCACTTGGAACGATACCTAGCTCGGAAAATTTCTCACTATTATATGTTGGCAAGGCTACAAACGCAGCACAAGATGGAATATTTATCGTGAGTCACCGACCTGGGACAAACACGACACATAACTAAATCCAGCATCGATAGAAATTATATTAATACATGGAAATTATTCCAGAGAGAAACATTCGCCTTGCACACAATATTTCAAATGAAAATCAAATTTCAAATTCAGTTTTTCACTATGTTGGCCTTTGCGCCTTTTAAGCAATTACTTTGAAATTTGAAATTTGATTTTCATTTGAAATATTGTATGCAAGGCGAATGTTTCTCTCTGAAATAATTTCCATGTATTAATATAATTTCTATCGATGCTGGATTTAGTTATGTTTCGTGTTTGTCCCAGGTCGGTGACTCACGATAAATATTCCATCTTGTGCTGCGTTTGTAGCCTTGCCAACATATAATAGTGAGAAATTTTCCGAGCTAGGTATCGTTCCAAGTGGTTTAGTCGGTAGAACGTCAGTGCGCTATACTGATGGCCCGGGTTCGAGTCCCGGCTTGGAATCTTTTCCACTATGTTGGCCTTTGCGCCTTTTAAGCAATTACTTTGAAATTTGAAATTTGATTTTCATTTGAAATCCTGTATATTAAATTATACACAATCAAGGCGTATGTTATTGGAAGTCAGTAAACCCAAGTAATAATTAAGTTCTTTTGGATATATTTTCATTTAAAAGTACAAGATTAAAAATGAACGCATTGTGCGTACCACGTCAGGTGCATCGCTGAATACAGAGGTGCTTTCTACTTTAGAAAAGTTTGTATCGAATTTCGTAAAAATAGAAAATCATACAAATTCGGGTTTCGCCTCTAAAGACAGGCAGAAGTTTCTGTAGCACACCCGGTGAATGCTATCACGCAGCGGAGTGCCCATAAAAAGGTGATTTTAGATAAATTTAAAAAATTTAAATCCTAAACATTTTCGTTTAAAAATACAAAATCATTCAACATTGATTTTACGTATATTTAAGTTTATTATCACGGACACGGGCAACGCTTGTCAGGTCAGCTAGTAAATAAATAATAACATAAAACTGGTATTTGCCAGATATATAATTGAGATACACGCTTAAACAGTGAAATAATTAGAAGTGAAAACGTAAAGGAACGTAAAGTAACGAAATATTTGTTGATTTCCTTTGCTATTAACTCCTGGCATGCGGCTAATATAAATATATATTTATTTTAAAACATTATTTAAATGCATAATTGATATTTTCGACAGAAAAACTTTCTATGGTGTTTTGAATTGGCAGTCTGAATATATATACAGTCGGACCTCGTTTTCTCGACACCCGGTTTTCACGTCACTCCGCTTATCACGTCAGTTTTTCAAAGTCCCGATTTTCTGTATATGAATTTAATGTAAATAAACTCCGGATTTAACGTCGTTGTATAATTTTCAACTCCGGATATCCCGACGCTTTAGGAAAATTGTCCCTTTTTCATAAACCATCTTATAAGCACCAGAAATTAAGTGGTAAGAAATATCTTAGCCAAATTTTTCCCAAAAGTGTCTAAAATACCCATTGAGATAAATCAGAAATTTTACTTCAATCCTTTATCCGAATAAATAAACCCAAACTCTATGAATGACCCACTTAAGCTCCATATAGACGTATCAGTCTAGTCTACTCTCGGTCTTTTTGTTCTGGTCAGGTGGCGCTTTCTTTTGGTTACAAGGCATTTTTCATCCGACTAAAACCGAAGCATTGCACTCCATTGAAAAGATCAGAAATTATCTAACATCCGTTTCTGAAACAACAAATATTGATTACAATTCATTGTATAAAATTGAAAAAAGAACTGTAGGAAGCACATCTAGGGATAAGCAAACCTTAATTCATAAATATTTCATGTAACAATAAAAAAACATGTCACCATAAATCTGATTTTTATTCTTTTCAATTTAGTTTTTGTGTTTATTTTCTTTAATAATAATGTTTTATTGCTTAAAACTGCAAGAACAGTTATGAATTTGAAATTGTCTTAAATTACTTAAAAATACAGCTTTTTATAAACATTTTTCTCCAACTCTGGTTACCGCGACACCCCGCTTATGGCGACACTTTGTTCTGGTCCTTAGAGTGTCGGGATAACGAGGTTCGACTGTATGTACAGTGATGGAACAGTGGCGCAGCAGTTAAGCAATTGTCACCACTAAAATTTTCATAGTATTCTTCGGCTTCAAAAATCTCAGAAATTCTGTCCTGAAGATAAATGAAGCATACTAATCAAATTTTGCGGTGTCAATTGATTCTTTGCTTCTACACTGTTCCATCACTGTATGTATGTTAAATGTGAAAAAATCTATTGCAGTTCTGAATTTAAAAAAAGAGTTTATGTCTTGTCCTATACACCGGGGAGTATATCCCTGGGAAACCCTGGTTGGGATTCCTGGATCAACCTGGATCAATCATAGAAAAAAAATGATTTAACATTTACAGGCAATTTCTCTACTAGATATTTTTCGTTACATTCCTACAAGATATTTTTCGTTTCTACATTCCTATATTAAAAGAGAATAATCTCTTTTTCTTTTTCACTAGTAGTTGTTTTTTTTTTCTTTAGCATGAATTATAAATTCAATAAAAGACATTTTCATTAATTATCCATATGAAAAAAGTAGACTGTCAAAGAAAGAACATTTTTGAAATTTAATTCTTAATATAGGAATTATAGCTTAAGAACTTTTACGTAAATGATATCAGAGAGTCAGGTTTTTTTTTTTTTTTTTTTTTTTTTTTTTTTTTTTTTTTAACAAAGATTTTTCGCCGATAAAGTGATCTATCATAGTCTTTAAAACTCACTCTCACATTAAAGTTATTTTAAATGCCACTGAAGCTCGCATTTTCTGGTACTATCAACATATTAAATAATTGAGAAAGGCTTTAACGAATGTGCTATTTGAACAAAAAAATAATAATTTTCAGAAACTTTCCTTGGAGAATATTTCCAGTTCAAAGAACTAACAAAACAATGTATACACGATAATTTTAGTTCAGCTGAAAATTTAGGTAATTGCATTAAACTTAATCATTTGAATGTATTTAAATGAAGAAACGACTATCTTTGTTTAAAAACAAAATATGATTTTATTAATGAAGGATAATAACTGTTTTTATAGAAGAAACACTAACACAAATTTATTTTTATTTTAACAATCCGAAACTTTAATACATTATATTAGACAGTCGATTTATTAAAAGAAAGTTCTTACTTCGATAAAGCAATCTATCATAATCATTAATTTTCAACCTGATATCTAAATATATAATTTAATACGCAAAGAAGAAAAAATGCCCATTGAAATAGTTATTTTCTTTAATTATTCTTAAGAAATTCTGTTTAATACATATTGTTACAATTGTTTTCCTCTGAAGCTGTTTTTTTTTCTTTTTTTTAGTCATAGATTGCTGCAGAATAATCCGTTTCAATTGTAAGTTCATAAATCAGCAATTTGCCTTTAAAAACTGAAATATGTGAACGTAATTCTTTCTACATCATATTAAATTTTTCGTAATCCTAAATTCTATTTTAACATCAAAGTGTTATCGTAAAAATTTGCAAATATTTTATTATTCGGTTAAAAGAACACAAGCATTACCCGCAAATCAAATTTAAAAGTAAACAAAGTTTTAATTCTTTTCGGCAAATCTATTTTTTAAAGTTTGGATCACAAACATTTTTTCATCACTTCAAGAGGGCTTTCTCCAAATTAGCTTTAAAATTATCTTGTTGGCATTTTCGTTCTTATACAAAAATAAAGGCAAAACATTTACTATATTCTATTAACAACAAATGTTGATATTTTTGGAAACGAAGAGAAACGTCTACAGGAATTACATGACTTGAAAACAGGAAAAAATGCATTGAATTATTTAAAGTATTTCTTCTTCAATATATCTAGGTGCAACCTCTTCGTCAATTTTAAAACTTTGATCAATGCACAAATTCAAAGCCGAATTTCTTAAAATTAGAAATATTGCATATAGAATATAAATTAGACAATTTTACTTTGAAGGATCAGGAAATTATTAGTATTATTTTTCATTCTTTAAGATAAAATATACCATAACTTTTGTAATACGGATAAGTTGAAATTGTTTTCAGAAAACAAGTATTCTTTTACACAATTTTAAAAGCTGCGATATAAAATACTCTCACCAAAATATCTTTCTCGGCCTAATTTTATTTTAATTAAAAAATGAAGTAGTTGGAAATCATGAGCATAAGAAATCCTTTTTTTTCTGTTGGTAAAACTTCGATTATCTGTCAGTTATGGAATCGTCACACAATAGGGCCAAAGAGAACCTTTCTTTTACATTACTTGGGAATCACAAAAATAGGGTTAAAATTGTGATTACATGCTCTATGTCATCTATTATATAGACTACTGTTTGTTTTAAGCATAGAATACAATTGAGAGATGGATATAATAACGCCAACAGATCTCATTATAATGTGTTCCATTTGAAACGTTTGAAAAGTCCTAGAAAAAAACAGAAACCCATCAAAAAGTCTACCGCAAATCGTCGTACAAAAATGACATGGAGCCTACAAAATAGTAATAAACTCTACTAATTAATACTATTCATAAATTATGCTTCGAAGTCATCAACAGATTTGAAATTGTAATAAACTTTAAAATTTTATAATTTATTCAAAGTTAAACAGTGACCAAGGTTGCAAACAGTAGGTGCATTTATTATCATCAGAATTTTTAGGGAAAATGGTTGTAAAGACCATTTTTCGACACCCGTCCATATAAAAACTATACTTCACATTTTGTGAAAAATTGGAAGCCAATTTAACTAACTTAATTTTTTTTTATTTACATTGGTATTTTTCTGAGATGAGAAATTTTGTTTTGCATATTCCATTTGTTTACATTCTAGATCGCTCAAATAACGAACCGTGAAAATATAATACGTTACACAGTCATACTTGTGCAGAGCCAAAGATTGTATGCAAATTGGAAATACTTCACCTAAATATGAAAATATTTTAATTAATTTATCTGTTTATTTGCAATTTACAGAAGGTGATAGATATTAGAAACTGACGTTAACAGAAGATTTGACGTATTGCAACTGCTAGCATATAACATTCTCTAAAATAGTGCTGATATATTGCTCGCTTGCTACTTTTACAATTTAATTTTGTTTCACAATAAAATTGTTTACAGCACGCTTTATTTCCCTGATTTCTAATACAGTTAAACCAGTGTAAGTTGACCACTTGCGGTGCCACACTTCAGTGGTCAACTTAGACAAGTGGTCAACTTATAAAGGGTGATGATAAATTCATTTTTTTAAGGTAATATTCATGCCATGTCATTTTTTTCCCATAAATTTTATTTATTGACAGGGCTTTAAAATAATATTGTATTACCGCGCATATTTCTAACACCATAAAAAGAAAAGATTAATTACAAGAATGAATTAATAGTTTTGTATCAATGTTTACATCAACAACTATTTATTTAAAAAAACAGTCAATAAATATGCAGCCAATTAATGATTCTTCAAACTATACTAGTTATTACACATAATTTATAAAAATCATAAAAAAACACTTTTTTTTTCTCATGTTAAGACACATACACATTCTAAAATTAAGTTTGTCATTTACATTACCTATTTGTCCAAGAAGAAATTTGAAAGTTCAACTAATTTCCTTTTTAGAGCCATTTTATGTTAACAAAATCTTCCTTGTTAAAAAGCAATTACCAAACATAAATGTCTTGAATACTACCTCTACATCAAGTTTACTAGATGAAAATAATAATCAAATCCTTCTGTATTACAACACAATTCTAGTGTAACTTGTCACTTGTTGTTACAATTGCCACAAACCATTGAAACTGGTGGAAAGTGGAAATATTTCTGCTCACCAACTAGCACTTGTGGTTATTGAAAGAAGGGAAGGAATAAAAAGAGATTGGGAAATAGAAGAAAGAACTCTATAATCAAAGAAGGGAAGGGGAGGGTTGGAAAGCCAAATTCATAAGATCAACAGTGTAAGAATAGATAAGCCTTGAATAACTTATCTACACATATCACTACTAAAAGCATTCCCCAGGATAATAACTATTTCACCCTTTTAGAAATTCTAGTTAAAAAAAAAAGAGAGAAAATTTCGTGGAGAGTTACTTTTTTATATTCATGATTTTGGGTGGTCAAGTTATAAAGGGTTTTGATGGGCATTTTATAATAGTTCTAGTCAAATTTAAATAATTTCAGTGGTCAAGATGAAAGATAGACAGGTGGTCAGGTTACAAAGGTTTTGTCTTATAGTTTTGAATAGGATAAATTTGGTTCCTGACAAAAGAGGTCAACATAGACAGGTGGTCAACTTACAAGGGTGGTCAACTTTACAGGTTTTACTGTACTTGATGACAGTATCTTCTTTTTGGCAGAGTCCGTGTCCAGGTCTTCAAATCTCCTAGTCAAATAGCATTAGTAAAATCTGAGTTATCAAATTCATTTTAAAATTTAAAATGAAAAATGCTTATAATAAGGCATTATAACGAAAAATATTTTTGAGTTTAAAATTTAAAAATAAAAGAGGCAGCAATATTTATAAATTTTAATATTTGAAATTTTAATATTTTTTTAAGTGGTATTATTTCAAGTATTCTTTTAGATTTCATACTTTTCGATGCGAAAAAGAATTGTTTCATGATATTTTTTCCAGTAAAAATTTCTATTTAAAATCTCACTTTCAACAATTAGCACATATAAACACCTTTAAGCTTACGAAATCTTTATATACATACATTTTTTAATGTTTTTAGGCCAACATCTGTTCAGCAAAAGTTCGAGATTTCGGAAGTAAAGTATCATATATTCATAATGCTTACATTAGCTGTGGGAAGCAGTGGAATTTTTTTTAAACAAATTTATATAGGCGGATCTTAAAATATGTAATTTGCTTTTCTTAATGAATCAACAAAACTGCCTTTTTCCGTTGCGATAGCGTTGAATGCGTTCTCGAGTGCCATAACATCCTCCCGTCAAAGGTGAATGAACGTCACTCAATCATTGGAAGATCTCCACTGGTGGTGGTAATATTTTCCAATCTTCTGTAATCGCATTTCAATTCATTTTAATTTATGTTTCTGGAAGCGGAGAGAGTTTCTGAATTCCAGAGGCCTCCTTTACTCCTTTCTCGACAGACGACGGCTGTTTTCGAGATTTACTATGAAATACCAATTAGATATTTGAAGATAAGCCTATATAAAAAAGATTAAATACAAAAAGTCTGCTAATTGGGCTAATATTTCGAGTTTGACGTTTTTTTATATATTTCCAAAGAATACTTTATACTTTATGTAATCGTAAAATGTTCGTTTTAAAAAAGAAAAAATAGCTTTATGAATAAAAAATGAATCCAAACTGGTATCCTTGTCCCACACTCGCGTTTAAATTGGAATTCTCATTCTCCCATTAATCTTACACAACATATGTAAATATTTCGCATATGTATGGGACGTTCTCACAATCTTTTGACTTTTATGTCCCTGAATAATAATCTTTATTTTAGTACATATTCTTGTGGGGTTTTTTTTATTTCATATACTGAAGAACATCCCATTGAATGACTGCATAACAATGTTAACGAGATAAATAAGTTTTGGACGATGCTGGGAGTCCAAATATCCAGGAAACTCCTATACTGTCCCGTGTCCCTGATGCTGATTTTTAACCCGTAACTGGAGACATGAATTTCCTTACGTTGTCAGAGACATAGAGTCAAAATGACTCTAATGTTATTTTTCTTTTTTATCTTTTGTAAACAGCATTGGAATTTATTTCGGAAGCACAATATAGTCTGGAAATCATGTAATTACCAAAATATTAAAAATAATTATATTAAAACTGTTAAATGTTAAAATATTAATTGTTGGAAAAATAATATAAGAAAAACCTAAACAACCTTTTAATGAGTACTTACTTCGTTTAGATATCATGGGATGACACTAATATTAATAACTGTTAGAATTAAACAAACAAAAATGAAGAATACAATATTTAAAAATATTACCTTAAGACTTTTTCTTTAATCTTTTTGCTATTTACATCATTCAAATGCAGCCAGTTCATACGGCTACGGAACATTGTCCGCATATTGGCTGTTTACAAGAATGGTATAGAGTAGATGTTTTCCTTTTCAACATTTTTGGGAAAATGGTACAGTATTTTCTAGTAGGTAATTTTAAACTGCTTTCTGCATCTACTATTTCCTTTTCTTTACCAAGTATATTCGCAATTGAAAATCTCACTTCCTGTCGAAGACAGGTATTTGTTAACCTCTATCTAACTCCTCTCCGGGTCTCCGGAGCGGATTAACTGCACTTATATACATAATGCGAAAAAATATAGCTATTGGCTACTTTCTGGTTCTCCAACCAGTACAATATATGACACATTTTTCATCCAAGGTATCGACAACAGATTTGGTATTATTATAAAAAGCGATAAGTTCCGGCTTATTGATGTCTGTATCTTGAGATATTGATGAGTGCATAGACGACACTAGCAATACAGCTTTGCCTTTTTTAGGAAAATATGATACCAAGGTTAAATCCTTCAAAATGCCATAAATTGAACTCCCGACTATTCTGCTTCTGTTTGGAAGGAATTCTTTGGGTATTTCTGTGTTATTAATTTATTAATTAATTTTTTATTTATTTTTTTTACTTTAATGTTGCAACATAGGTTAAGTTTTTTTTCCTTGTATACTTTTACAAGCTCAACTGATGAAAACCAATTGTCTGCTATTATATTCCTGTTTGTGCCTGCAATACAAGCAGACAAGTGCACAACTGCCTGCGTTGGTTTTTGCAACATTTTATCTTCTGAAAGTGTCATAAAATAATAAATAATATGTCTAATATGAGAGTCATCTTCCGCACTTCGCATTCTTCAAACCATTGCATTACAGTTTGTTCAAAATCTGGATCACATGGCCAAATTTTTTTCCTGTAAGGTCCTGGTTGAGTATTAGACCAGTCAGACGGGCGTCTTTTTTGCTGCTTTTTTCCTTACGTATTATCCATTCACTATGCTATAGCATTGTGAATGGATAATACGTAAGGAAAAAACCAGCAAAAAAGAAGTCCGTCTGACATTGGTCTTATACATTTTCTTTTAAACATCAATATGTTATTCTAGACAAAGGAAGCTGATTGCAATGCTAAATACGGAGAAATTAACTGGTGCGTTATATATTTTTTCAGTCACAGTTTCAGAGACGTGGAGTCAATCTGACTCCATGAATAGTAACGACAACTTTGAAAAAGAATAACTCTGATATAGGTACGTGTTCAAACTTGGACTTCTGCCAACATACTGATAAAAGATCAACTTGAAGGTACTGAGGATATGATTGCAATCAAGGACAAGAAACCACGTGACAATTAGAGCCAATGAACAACGCGGAGTCTTCTTGACTCCCGTCTCCAGTTACGGGTTAAGTTTGGAGCTGTCTGTATAAAATTGTTTCAATAAAAGTAATTCTATGTATTTTATTCCGAAACTGGAACTATTGTTTTATATAAATAAGTAGCACAAAATTAACGTGCACACATTTTTACGGTTGTTATTATTTTTTTAACTCTGTCCCTGGGTTTTAGATACCTTACCGTCCCTCTTCTAAAATTATACAGAAAATCATAATTACATAAAATAAAGCAATTAAATAAAATATGTCTGCCGATTGGGCCAAAGTTTCGAGTTTGACGTTTTTTCTTATATATTCCGAAAAATATTTTATACTTTATGTATTCATGAAAGGTTCGTTTAAAAAAAGAAAAAAAATAGAGCTTTGTGAATAAAAAAATCAATCCAAACTGGTATCCTTGTCCCGCACCTCGCATTCATATTGGAATTCTCATTCTCACATTATTCTTGCACAGCATTTGTAAATATTTAGTATATCTATATTTATTAAGTTTCAGTATCAAATACGTTAATAAAATTATAACATTGTAAACTAAACGTAAAACCTACAGAGTCAAAAGTCCGAGCTGATCATATCCCATGTGTATTTGGCCGTCATCAATAACATCACCTCGTAGCACTAGAGCATTGGGGCACTATTCCAAGTATCCGGGAATGACTCTATGCTTGGAAATTTTTCATTATGCCGTACGCTTAGTTAGCAATGTGATAAATCACGTATTTAATATCCAATATATTATTAAGTTTCTATTATTAGTGTAAAAACATTATGATTTGCCGAGTTTATATGGCATTTTTCCTCGAATTTCTAAATACAATAAAGAAAAAATTGTTTTCGTATTCCAAAAAATATCTAAATGCTGACTATTTTTCTCTTCTCAAATAAATAAAGTAAAGAGAAAACTATATCGATCAATAACATGACACGAAAAAAAAAAAGGATTTATTAAATCACCGCTTCGATTTTCCTGCATTGAACTTCTTTCGTCCCACGCTCACTGTTTTTACTTTTTTATGTATGAATGTATAGCAATTCGATAGCAAACATTTTTTAACCTTAATATTCAAAGAAAAGAAATTTTAAGATTGAAAAGTGTAACTTTGGTGTGTTTCTTTATCGTTAATATTGTGATTTATAAAAATGTACTTGAATATTATTACAAAAATGTTACTCGGTTATTTTTAATCCCATTCTGCAGAAATCGGATATCGTCATTGAACCCATTTTCCTGTTTTCAGGCTTATAAAAGCAAAAGAAAGGCATATCAGTAAAAAGGAGAGAAAAGAAAAGTTTATTAAATCAACACCAATTTTGCTCTATCCACTTCTTTCGTCCTAAGTTAAATCTTTTTCAAACAAGTGTAAATGTGAATAAATTCGAAGGTAAACATTTTTTTTAATCTTAATATTAAAAAGAAATTTTTTTAATTTAAAACTACATTTCTTCCTATTAATATTATTATTTACGAACAATGCTTGATTTTCTTATACAAATAGAAGGCTCTCCCGCCAGCGAGCTAACCCCCCTTTCAGACACCGCAGACTCTAAAAGGACGCTAATTTGATCGGCTTTAAAAAGGTTTCGAAAGTTTGAATTATAATTTAGAAAACAGTGGCGATAGAAACGGTTTCTGTTCATTTGTCTTTGAATGGGGAGTTTTAAGACCAAATCCGCTGCAGTTAAGATACAATGGCTGTTTTCGTCTTTAATTAAATAAAATTAGTTAACCATTTCAAAATAAGCTAATATAAAATTAAGTAAACAGAGTCTTTGTCTCTCCCAATATATATATATATATATATATTTTTAAGCGAAAAGAAAGTTCTTTTAAATAAGACACTTTAACACTAGAACCGCCGTAGTGGTCATTTTGACCGCTACCAAATATAAATATTTCGATTATCACCAGAAATTTCTTTCTAAAATAAGTTTAAAATGTACTTCGGAGAAATAAGTTAAACAAATAAGTTAAGTAGTTTCAATTAAAATTTACGGTGTAAAATATTTTTATAACACGCCAGTAAAATTTCCGGTGGTTCTAGTGTTAAAGGTATCGTTTTTAATCTAACGTAATTTCCATCAAACTTTTCTTTCTATTTTAAATATTCACGTGAAAATACTTCTGTTAGAAATGAAATATTATTTGCGCTGTCCTAACAAAAGTAGTTGTAAAGATCATTTCAAAATATCTAATAAATGTCTCACGCAATTTTTAAATTTAAACTGTTTTGCAATATTATTTTTTGTTCATTTTACGTAATAGGTGTAATGTGACGTAAATGTCACGTAATTTCTCCTATTTAAGACTTCAAACGCATTTTAATGAATTTATTATATTACAATATCTTTTCTCTTTTAAAATTCATTTGTAAATATAGTTTTTATGACGTAATTTTCAATAAGTTTCTACTTTTTATACGTAATTATTTAATTATAATTTGGAGGGGGGTTTTCTGTTTATAATTGTCACGTGTAAATAAATTTTTAATTTGAAGCAAACATTATTGTTTGCGCTGTTTATACAGTTGGCAACAGTTTAAATTACTACCATTTTCTAAAATATGCAAAACATATCTCTCGAAATGCTGAAAATTTGAATTTAAAATAGAAATAAAACCTCAAAAAATTAGTAAAATTGAAAAAATAAAAGCAGCTCCACACCGGGATATTCTAACGTATAAAATGATCTAAAAATGATTAAAATCCCATATATACTTTTTGCTCCTATTAAACTTTTTTATGGAACGATTTTGTCCAACTTTAGCATTAAATATCTCTTAAAATAATTATTCGATTTGAAAACTGTCTACATCAGCGTATTTATGAAACATTTCTCTATAACACCACCAAATTTAATATTTTTGTATGCAATAGTTTTCTTAATATTGACGAAGAAAGACCCTCGGTCACAAAATATTCAAAACTGGCGGCAGCGGCGGCGACAGCGTTAGTTACTTTTTTTTAGAATAGAGAGACTATTTCTTAAATAGTTTTCAGAGACCAGTAGACGAAGATAGTTGGTTTGTCGTGCTTGTATATTATTTCGTCGAAATTAAAGCAATTTGGATGCATAATAAAAAAAAAAACCTAGCACCATAAAAAATGTGGTTCTACGGTTGAAACTAAATTTTAGTTTCGTGGATATAAATGAATTAAAACACAATTCTGTCCGTCTGAGAGTTGAATCTGTACGGTATATACATTATCTTTTCGCAATCTAATTTGAAACGACATTTAGATATTAACTTAATAACTCAAATGCTTTAGTGAATTTTTTTATTACTTGAGTATGTTCCATACTTATTTCTTTACATTACTAGAGCCATTAATTTTAAATATTTAAATGCATTAAATTCATGAATACCGAGATAATTATATCGCGCATATGTTCGCTTCGAATCTGTGAAACTATAAAATGAAGATTAAAAAAAGAAAAAATCACAGAATTTATTAACGTAGATGACCAAGATTTAAAGGGAAAAAAACAGGAGTTCTGAAAATACAATCAATTTTCTTATTGGACGATCATTATGCATCATGTTTCTGCACATAGAATTTATAAAAAGTAATAATTAAAAAAAAAAAGATGATTTAGGAGCTTTTGCTACGTTTTTTAATTAGGTCGATTTTTTGAAGACACTTTCTGTAATTGAGAACCGTGTTTGATGTTTCTTTTCGATGACTCAATGAAATGTCTGTAGAATTTTATGCTGGTGAACCGAATTAATTGACAGCTGTACTATATTATATTTAACAATCCATTAAAATTTACAGGATTACACCATGAATTTTATATACCGGAGTAAACACGTTTACATATATTTTTATTTTAAAAAATGATAAGTCTCATCTGTATACTTTTTCTGGTAAGAATGTGCTCCAAAGTTGTTCTTATAAAGAAGAAACATTGAAGAAGGTTTCTACATTTTTAACGGACTATACAATAAAATACGCCTCCACTTCGTCAGATAACAAACAAAGTTTTCCATGTATCTCAATACCGAAACAGTAAGACTTAATAAGCACTAATAGATTTTTGTATTATTATTTTTTACGAAAGAAAATACTTGGTGTTTCTTTACTTTTAACAATGGTCCTCGGATTTTCTATTTTGTACATTTTTGGAAGTTTCTTCTCGTGTATTTTATTGGCTTCTGAAAATAATCGTTATAAAAAGTGCAATACTCAAGCAACTTTTTAAAGATTTATAAAATTTATTTTGTGTAAACAAACCATTTACCTATTTTTATATACAAACAAAGGTAAATTGTATATAAAAAGCAATGATATTATATATATAAATAAAATGTTTATATTTATGGCACAGATGCCATAAACATCAGTGGTAGCTCGTGACTGGCATTTTGGGGGGCACTAAATCCATGGCTGCCAAATTTATTCTTCTCTTACCACTATTGCTTTAAAAGAAGTCTTTGCCATATTTGATGGCGGAATATTCGACCATTCAGCAAGGTAACGATATCTTTCAAAAAATAATGGTAAGAAAAGAATAATACTGTCCGCCATGCAAATAGTGCCCCAAACTATGACAGATACGAGCCGCCACTGCTTACCATGTCAGGCAAAGTAACATCACTTTGGGGCCAATTAGGTACATCTGTGCGTTTATGGCATCTGTTTCATATTTACTTGTAAAAATAAGTATAAACGTTCATCAAGTCTGTTGTCATAGCTATTTATATCTTTTTGCAACAAATCTCACTTTTTGAGACCGAAACTACGCAAAGTTTGAAAAAAACTAGAAAACGGGAAGTCTGTCTTTTCAGAATTTAGTGTCACAACCGACGACAAACCAAATACATAAATATAGATAGTACAAAACATATTTCAGTTTAAAGATTTAAAACACACGCTTTAATTTTTGTACAGAATGACGTCATCCGTATCCGCTGAAGAGTTCTTCCTTTACGATCCAATCTTAAACACCTTCTACAGTAAAGTACGCATAGGACCATCGCTGAGGATATCGCTGAATAATAAACAAATCCCAAAAAAATAGATGCCGTCTATAATAGCTCCATATTTTATCAGAAATCATCCATTTATATATATTTTTTCAAAATAGCACGTATTTTAATTATATATTTTTAAGTTTGTAAGGGAAAAAGGCAACAAAAACGTATAATTACTATTTTCTAACTATTTCCCCCCTACTTTCTTCAGAAATGGAGTACTTGTGTTGCTAAAATTAAACAAATGGCGCTAAAAACTACAAAAAATTAATGTTTCAAAAATAAATTGAATTGCAGTTTTCAATCAAATTGCAATTAAAAGTACCTTTTCTCCCCAATACGACGGTATAAAAATTGAAAACGTGCGATGTTTAGAAGTTAAAAATCTTGAATTATTAGAATAGAGTAGATTATTAGAATAGAGTAGATAGTAGTCAAATTGTTGTACAATATTTGGTACTACTTAGTTATCCCATCGACCAAAAATCAATCGCCAAATTATAAGATTGAAAACCAATAATGGTTGATCGTAAATGTCGCATTCTAAGTACCTTATTTCATGCCTTTAATGCTTTTCATGGTATTTCGCTGTTACATGCTGCCTTTGGCATTTTTGTAAAAAGCGCGCAATTCGGTGTTAAGAAAGTGAGATTTTTTGCCAAATGATATAAATGACTATGAAAATAAAACAGAATAAGTATTATACTGGTTTATATATGTTTATTTATATTTAAAAATGCATCTTCCAGTACTTATTAGATAAGTTATTTATGTTTGTATATAATCTAATATATAAAAATGAAAATTTGTCTATATATCTGTTCGAAATTCTATACAAATCCACAGTTTGGAAGCCAGAATTGTGAAAAGATACGTACATGTGTTTTAAAACACGGCAGAGGCAAAGTAATCCGGAATCGAAATAATTTATAGTTAATTTTTAGTTAATTAAAAACCACCAATTTAACAGCAATTTTTAACAAATTAAAAAATTTTTCGTTATAGCAGTTTCCAACAATTAAAATACACAATAAAATTCTTACAACGACAATTAATTTTCTAATGTAAGATTTCCACGTGAAAAATGAAAATGAAATTAATAGTTTGCCGAATTAAAAAAAAGGATAAATATTACGTCATACCTTTTCTATTGCAAGGTTTCCACGTGAAAAATGAAAATGAAATAACTATTATAGTTTGACGAATTTAAATGAAAACGAATATAACTTCGTAACTTTTCTATTTCAAGATTTCCACGTGAAAAAAGAAAATATTACGTCGTATTGGAAATATAAAGGACGTGTCGAATATAGTATAACATCATATGAGTGTGAAAAAACGTATTGAAGCATGATAAAATACCCGATTATAGAAATATTGGCGTATTTTAACATTATTGCTCCAATGATATATTGAAATAAGTTCATTTATAGCTGTATTCTTTTGCGTCTGTTATATGCATTTATACATTTTTATATTGTGTTTCCATTTGATTCATGTGTACAAAATTTCGACTTCTTTTTTAATGTTTGTTTTATGTTGTATGTTAAATTTTGAAATTGATTTTTCAGAACAAACTTTCTTCAAATTCTGGCCAACGCCGGGCACTTTAGTTTGTAAGAGATAAATGGCTTCTGTATCTGTACATCTATGCTAACATTATAAAGCGTTATAATATTATAATATGTATATATATTATTAATGTTTATTTAACATACGTTATGTTCTTTAATGTTTATTAATATATTATTAATGTTAGTGCGTTTGTGAGTGTTATCTCTCAAACTATATAGCCAAATTAAAATAATGTTTGTGACCATACCTGCTCCGAAAAAAGACTATATTTTTTGTCATTTCAATAATCTGCATCGCTGCAAGAGCAAAAAAGGTCTAAAATTGCGATTTCTGTGATATTGATTGGGTTATAAATTTAAATTCGGTGTGGTGGTTATTTTTAAGATGTAAATACTTGTTATGAAAAGGTTCGAAAATTCAATTTGACAGATAAAGGTAAAATTTTCTATAATGGTTCAAATTATGACTTATTTGGAATAGTGAAATTTCTGGGATACTGTTGGGATTAGGAATTAGAACTTTGGTATGGCAGTAATTTCCAAGATGTAAATGCTCGTTGTAGAATGAATTCTAAAAAATGGAAAGACTAAACAAAACGGAAAAAAGATTTAAAGATGATCTAAGTGAAGAAGTACATGGAATTGTAAGGAATATTAACATGAAAATTGATATGGCTGTATTTATCATGACGTAAATTCTTGCAATAGTACAATTTCTAAAAATGCCGCTATATAAAACACTGCAGAAACAAAAAACGTTCGACATTTTACTATTTCTGTGTTACTGCTGAGCCCAAAATCTTGAAATTTTGATTCGGGTTAGTTCTAAAATATAAAATTGTTTCTATGAATCGTTTCTAAAAAATTTAAAATTTAAAAAGATAAAATGAACGGAAAGCGTTCTCGATTACCATTAATTTGAAATTATTAGGTATAGAAACTTTAAATATTTCATAATGCTGCATTTCCTCCACAAAACATGCAATTTAAATGCAACAAAACAGATAGATACCCACCTAGCAGTAAATAAATTGTGTAAATATCGATTAAAGACTTGTGTGTAGCAGTGAGTAGGTTGCCCCAAAGTGCTTGTTAAAGTGTTCCTTCTCTAGACTTTTCTCTTTCGCCAAGGCCACTAACAGAGCGAAGTGCCGTTTTATATTTGATATGAATTTTTTTTTTAGGCATTTTATCATAAGGCCATATTCTCAATTGTCATTAGTAGATTTTTTATATATTAACTTGTTCTGGTGAAATTTCATAATCAGATTCATATTAGCGTATTTTAGCTTGCATAATTTGCTGAAAAAATATGTATGGATTTGTAAATTACTTCAAATGACACTTTGACTGCTCAAAGGTTATGCAGACGATATATTCAGATCTTGTGTCATACTTTATGCTGCAATTATTGCGGATTTTTTTTTATTTAATACTTGCTAAATACAGCTCAACTTGTGCAGAATATGTTTGAAAACAAAACAATACAGCGTATGCAGTGGACACCATACCCTCATCATTTAAATCCAATCGAGCATATCTAAAACACACTCTAACGACGTATTGCATGCCTTTGTTGATGTGTTAGGAACTTTGATACTACATCAGATTTTAAAGAGAGAATTCCTCAATTCTTATCGACAACCTCATTGCATCCGTGCAAAACAGATATTGTACAATATTAACTATTCCAGGGGAGCACACACCATATAAAGTATAGTCCATTCCTTTCAACCTTCATATATTTGCCATTTAAAGTTACTCAAATTGATGCGAAGAGTCTGATTATGCTCTTGACAGCATTTTATACAGTTAAAATTCCGATATAAGATAATTTAGTGTTTCATTTTCTATTTTATTTTTAATATATTGCGTACTTTCAATTTTATATCCATGTATGGCTGTCTTGCATGGTTTGCTTTCCCATTTTTCTAAACAGTGTATACGAATTTATATATAAGATTTTGTAATTCTACGATTCGTTTATTTTCATCATTTCAATTTACCGCAGTAAATGGACAATTAAAGATGACATTTCATTTTATCTGCTTCCACACGTTATTATTAAATCTATGTTCTTTGCAATATTACTGAGACTAATCCCTCTGAGAGAAGTCCTAGTTTTAAATGATACTTTTAAATAAGCATATCCGAAATTTCGAAACGCTCGCAGCGGCCGCCATTTCGTGTTGATCGTACACACGTAACTTGAGCATGTTTCTAGTCAAGTTATATTATTACACGTACTAAATACGCTTTATTTGTGCAAAACACGTAATTATTTAAGATAAAAGATTATAATAAATAATCTTTTTATGGGGTTCAGGACATCGAATCATCTTTAAAAATTGATTTACTGGAGAAAAAAAAATCGGTGTTTCAATCGTTAGGAGCCATTCAAATATTACGTAAGCACCTAAGGGGGGAGGGGGGGAGGGAGTTAGCGATTTGCTTATTTTTGCTGACAAGGGGGAGGAGGGGTTAAATGATGCTTACGTAAGACGTTTTCAAAATCTCTTAATTTGTAAAAAAAAAACTATTAAAAATTTCAAATAAAAAAAAAAAAGAAATAGCAAAAGAATATTAAACTTGAAGTTCTGATGTCAGCTATTTTGACCGCACAAGGAAATCAAACGATATCTTTTATCTAGAGGTGACTGATCATGTTTGATGCATGAGAGCTTATTATCTCTGAGAAACTACTATTTCCATTTGTGAGAATATAATTGAATTGAATGGACCGATGTGATATGTTGTATTGTGACAATATGAGTTTTCCGGAAAAGCTTCCAAAACGTAAGTAAAATTCCACCTTTTTTGTTTCCATCCCTCCTCTGTCAAGCGGTTGAACCCCATAACCATAGTGATGGACTGCTCTACTCTCTGGTGTATCGTGAGTTTAGAAAACCTCTCAGTACTGTAGTGCAGTGCTGTTTAAAATAAATAAAATAAGAAATATGTCTTCATTTCGAGAAATCTTGTATAAAAAAACTTTTTGAAAGTTTCAAAATGTCTACTCATAACTTTAAGTTTACATAATTGCTTGTAGAAATTGAAAAAAGATAGATAAGATAAAATGACCGTGTAACTTTGGCGTAACGTACTTAGTATGGCAATAAATAAAGACCAAGGAAATGTCAAAAAACGAGTTATTACTTTTTAAATATGGCGTAGCCAAACTAAGCCTTATTTCTTCTTTTCAAATAACTCGAAAATTAATGCATCCATGGGGGAAAAATTAAAAATATGTAAGTTTTGTAGCAGATAATATTCTGTTTTCAAATTCTGTACCTTACTAAAAATGAAATGCAATCCAATTGAATTGAAAACAATGTATTTTAAATTCAAAAACTGATAAATAAGATTTCCAGTGATCTAAAAAAAGAAAAACAATCCTTAAAAAGGAAACGACAAAATGCTGAATACCAAAGAAAACATAGAACTACCAAACGAACAAAGCTTGAAGAAATCTGCCATGATAATCCAGACATTAAAAAAATTAGCTTTGAGGAAATTTGTTGTAAGACCAAGTTTAAATGTAGATCAACCATTATTGCTTAAGGCAATAGCATACACAGCTGTTATTGGAAGCGCTACAGATGCAAAAATAAAGAAGCGAGTCAATACGAAATGTCAAAACTCTCGATAACTTGACTGTAGAACTGAAAAAGGTTAGTTTTACAATAAGCAGGCGTAGAACATATCTTCGTTTGCTTCAAAAAAATTCAACCATCCAGGGTCGAAGATATGTCACCACAGTGCCGATAAATCTTTCTTGGGCTCAGGCTGATTATCACCGATGTCACATTGATACCTAATTTGCAGTAACATCCATCCGCTATATAGAAACGTTAGCTTCAATTCTTGGACCCATGCAAGTGTTTCTTCTTTCACATGATGATAAAGCGTGTGCACCTTTGGGAATTACAGCAGCCAATAAACAGGCTCCGATACTGATGCATATGGAGTATCGTATATCGTTACCCGACCACTACTGGGTCATCGCTAAACGCCACAAACGTATCCCATCTGTTTACGCTGGTATTGTGATTGCTCCTGGCATGGCAGGTCAAAGTAAAGCCATAGGTTATTCTGATCCAACGTTTATAGCTATAAGAGGGAAACACAGTTCTTCCACAGCAAATACTCATGCGCAGCATTTTGAAACTCTATTAATACTCAAAGACTTTGAAAAATTAGTGAAAACAGAAGAGGGTTTCATCAAACCTGTAATCATAGTTACGGTTGAAGAAGTTCCAGACGAGAATCCCCGCTACCAGAAAGTTATATCGTTTGCTATTAACCATTTCAAAAAGCATGATTTGGATGGAATTTTCATAGCGTGCAATGCTACTGGAAGACATGCACATAATTGAGTAGGAAGGTGAATGGCACCACTCAGTCGAGAACTGTCTGGTCTTATACACCCTCATGACCATTATGGTTCTCATCTCGATGAGAACGGTCACACTATTGATGAAGAAATGGATCAAAATAATTTTGCATATGCAGGTAAAACTCTCGCAGATATCTGGAACTCAGCGTGCACTCAGTTCCAGAGCCTCCTCGTGTGAACATTGTGAGCAGTGGTTTAAATAACCCATTGGTTCGTCGAATGAATTGCATTCGTATAAGTGTGAAGGATTGCGACATCTTTCAGCTGAAATACAGCTTCAAAAACCAACAAACATTCGGTGCCAAAAATGTCCTTAAGTTTTCGAGTTCAGTTATTCCTAGTGCTTGCAAGAATGCGTTTTTTCGGAATAATCAGAATCGCTACAGATACGTGAAATTCAATTCCTTCGCGTATTCTGTTTACATCGAATGTCTAAATTGGACGCTCACCGGCCAATATAAAGTCGGCACAAGGACCGAGCCATACCATTATCCTGTGGGATTCACCCAAGGCTTTCGAGGGACCCCGTTCTTTCTGAACTGGGATTTGGATAATAAATACGTACCTGCAACTCCTAGTGATGACCGTATATCTAGTGATCCGCATTCAAAAACTATTGTTGTATCTTCCAAGAGACCAAAAGTTTTTCGTTATAATGTGCCTGCTTTGGTTAACCGCTATCTTGACTGTGCTCAAGTGCTTAATGTATCTACAGACAAAGACGTAGGAGCATTTTTGACGGAATGCTGTGGCCAAGGCCATTTTCGAGCTCCGAACAACTGGTTTGGCTCTTTACGTGATTTGTTTACGAAAGAAGACAAGAAACAAATTGCTCAAATTTCAGAAGAATTGCCTGTTCAATTTAATTTATATGTTACATGTCATGTAGACTGTACATTTAAAGGCTTCAAATATGTTTAAAAATGAAATATTATGATATATTTTGTATTTTTAAATTTTATTTTATTATAAATTCGTGCTCTAGCACTTTGAAACTTAAATTTTGTGTTAATTTATTGCGTATGAAAATTAAAAACAAAAAAGAATTTTTTTTTTCAGCTTGCTAATATAAAAAAAAAAAAAATTATATTTGGACTTTGTACCGACGCCATCTTGGACGTCCGCCATCTTGGATTGCATAATCCCTGGACGTCCGTCATTTTGAAAGGCCGCCATCTTGGGCGTCTAGAGAATCTGACAAGCGGCTTGGACCCCTTCTTCCAACTAAGATTAGTATTACCTTAGTTGGAAGACGTCCAACGTCCAAGTGACCTTTGCACCGTCCAGATTCTGACGTCACACCTGCGTATCCCGTCCAATTTTCTTTCAAAATGAGCACCAGGAAGCCAGCGCTTAACTGTGCAGAGGCTCCTTCTATTCTTAAAACAAACAAAGCCTTGGAGATGTTCGCGACCCGTATCCGGGCAAGTCTCTCTACCATATACAAGATACTCCTGTACATTACTATCAAACGCAGGCTCGGTAGAGAGATCAAAAGATGTAAAAACCCAGCGCTTACACTTGGACATCGCTAGCAGGCACACTAAATGTATAAGCGTATACGTTCTATATATACCAGTTAGTTATCTAAAGTGCGATTAAAAACTCAGTCTAACATTACGCAGGCGCTCAGCAGTATTTATGCTAGCGAATCAAACATACTATCAGCACAGGTTCGATTGCGCCTGACTAAGCAGAACTACATTCCAGAAACACTCGAAACACGCACACTCAGCGAATTACAAGTGACAGATCAATTTAATCACAGACCAAGACTGACCCACTGCCCTCCCTCCCTTTATCGCGATTACGTAATAGCAGAAGCCTACGTCACGAATAAATCTGAAAAAAAAAAAAAACTGAAGTCCAGTCAGTGGTCACGTGATCAACAGGCTGACAATTGGACAGGATACGGAGGCGTGACGTCAGAATCTGGACGGTGCAAAGGTCACTTGGACGTTGGACGTCTTCCAACTAAGGTAATACTAATCTTAGTTGGAAGAAGGGGTCCAAGCCGCTTGTCAGATTCTCTAAACGTCCAAGATGGTGGCCTTTCAAAATGGCGGACGTCCAGGGATTATGCAATCCAAGATGGCGGACGTCCAAGATGGTGGCCATCTAACACGTTGGTCGTCCGTGGGGGATATAAAATCCAAGATGGCGGACTTCTAATATGGCGGATGTCCAAAGTCCATCTACGCATTAAAAACACAAGTTTTTAACTAAAAAGCATCTGAAAATTAAAATTTTTGTTAATTAAATAAGAAACAAACAAATTTTAAGTTTTAAAAGTGCTGCTGCACGCATTTATTTAAAATAAATGTCACAGATATATATATAAATATTACAATATCAAAGCACTATATACTTGGAATATCTTTACATATTTTTTTCTAGAAAAAAAGCAGACTTTGTATAATATCTGGTATATTTACGTGCAAGCACTGGGCGAACATCTCCAAGCTATTTGGTTTGCTTCGGGCTAGGCAAAAAGTCGTCCTCGCTGTCATCATTCTCACATGGACCCTCAGATACGGGCCAATGGGAACAGCCAGGAACAGGAGATCTCTACCGGACGACTGCAGGACGAGACTCACACGCAACAGGACACTTAGAAGTACTCGATTGGTGTTCTGTACTCTCTTTCTGCACTAACACTGGAATTCCTGCTCGTCAATCAAATAAATTTATGTGCTTCGTAAAATTCGTGGAAGATATTCAGTGGATCAATGAAGATGAAGTTGATCAAGATTGCATCTGAAAAGAAAGCGATGAAGATAATCACGTAAAACTGGAAACCAATATCATAACAGATATGGAAAAATGGCTTGAGCAGCCGTGGTCAGCATCGGAATAGATATGGGCATGTTCAAATTTAAATTTGTGTGTGTGGGGAGGGGGTTGCAATTTTCTTACGTAATTATTAAGGGGGGGTTGCGATTTGCTTATTTTTGCTGACAAGGGGGGGGAGGGAGGGTCAAAAATTGTCAAAAACATGCTTACGTAATATTTGAACAGCCCCTTACGCGATTCGGACATTCCAGTTTCTTATTTTAGAAAAGTGCATTTATTGCAAAATATTCTTACAAAAACACATGCAAATATATAATTATTTTGTTAATTGATTTTAAAGTTATATAAAAGAGTTTAAAGTGCTTACTTGATGTGTTTTTCGTGGAAATGACAGCTTTGTTACGATCATTACTTTTGGACATAACAAAATATAGAAAAATTCTTTTCAGAAAAGTCCTTGTATTTTCAATAAAAGGTCACGTGCGAGTAATTCTCTCGCTCA
The DNA here is from genome assembly GCA_963932465.1 of Maratus speciosus. Classification (NCBI taxonomy): domain Eukaryota; kingdom Metazoa; phylum Arthropoda; class Arachnida; order Araneae; family Salticidae; genus Maratus; species Maratus speciosus. The sequence goes on from OZ010790.1 coordinate 56,075,985, forward strand.
AAGGGTTCCGTAGAAAAAAATATCTGAATTATTAACTATATTATTAAAAAAAATCGTTGCTAAAAGAATAAGACTTTGTAAAAAACTGAAGAACGTAGGGTTACGTATAGCTGTATATGCTAGAAAAGCATGAATCCGTATATCAAAAACGTTCAAAGAGATATGACGACTAAATAATATAAAATATTGCTATTCTGTATAACTCTTTTTTAATCTTATCCTAATCCGTTAATGATTCCGGTACTGACAATAAAAGTAGTGCACATTTAAACTTCATATGGCATTTCATAAAACTAAATTCAGCTTAGTAATATTTTTTTTTCCTTTTTACATTGTAGCTAAAACAAAACCCTCCATTCCTCCTCAACACCTTTGCTGAACGCCCGTAAATCGAAATTCGTGTGTAACGGAAAAATGGGATTTTCTGAAAAACTATGCAACCTAGGGTAATCGCTATAATTTTCCAGCAATGTTTAAAGTAACGACAACTACCTCTAATTTTTTCACAATTTTAGTTTCAGTAGTTTCGGAAATAGATGGGGGGAACTTATTTTTGCACTACATTTTTGACGATATCTCCTACAATATAATACCTAAATTTAAAAGAAATGTATTTTTGAGTTCAGCACAATGAAACCTTTCACAACATACTCCACACGATATACAAAGAAAAGATTTTTTTCCAAGTTAACATAATTAGCCCCTGTACATTTTCCTAAATATATTTGTGAATGTTTAATAATCTGAAAATATGTGCGTCAATAATCTTTATTGCGTCCCCCAATTTCAACTTCCCACGTTCCATAGTTTACGAGTAAAATAGCTGTGACAGGCAGACACAGGAATGATCTTCTAATGGTTCCATTTTTACTTTTTAAGTACAGAACCCTAAAAAGCAATAAATCAGTCTTCTATCTGTTAACGAAATTATAAACAATCACCCATTTCCTGTGTGCAATCGTTGTTTACCATTATAACCACCTAGAAACAAGTTAAAACTCATTTTCTTAATGGTACATTGGAACTGTTAACTTTATAAATGCCCAAAATTGTCCTCTTTAGCACAAACTAATAAAATTTTAAGATATTTATAAAACGCTTTTACAATAAATTATGTCATTTTCTGTCTCAGAACCGAATTAAAAACCCAGTGAAAAAAAAATCAAAGTCAATGATAATTAAATTTATTTATTGGAAAGCTTAAAATGAGGAGTGTCAGTGCCCACCTTTTGAAAACTGCCCCAGAATAGGTTAAATTTTATTACATTGCTAATAACACAGCAAGTGTAGGAGTTAAAAACTTTTTAACGATCAATTTTTGTGTTAATCGAGGACCTATAGAGTAATTCCGGGATTTATGCCGCACAATAATTTTTTTAAATTTGTGTATAAAGTCCCATGGTGGACATAAAAAAAAAAAAAAAAAAAAAAAAAAAAAAATGCTGTGCTATTTAATGTTAAATATACAACGCGCGTACTGCGACAAAAAAAAAAAAATTCAAAACCAATTATTAATATGTTTTAACATTTTTTCTAAAACATTACTCTGTCACCCGTACATTCAGGCTGAGACGCCGCACTTCTGTTGTAGTTATGTCGCGCTTGTAATAAGAACAGAATGAAGTTATAAATAAAAATATTCAAAAAAATATTCATATCTGGACTATAATAAACGATGTAATAACAAAATGAAACTGAATGAGTACAATGAAACGTATTAGTAGATTCAAATTAATAATTGTTCACTATTAATAATTCACTATTAAAATTATCGACTTTTTTTTTTTTTCTTTTTTTACATCAAATTTTAATTGTTATTTCAGCAACAACGTAACATCGATGAATTAGAAAGGGAAATGAAAAAAAAAGTAAAATTGTGTTTACATAATTTATTTGTTAACCCTTTCGGGACCGGTGGCTTTTACACAAATTTTATTCCGTTGTTACCACTTTTTTAAGAGAAGTCACCTTTACTTAAATACTCATGAAAATGCTCTAATTAAACAAAGCGAATATTACTTTTCTTTTTTACTGGTGCGAGAAACAAATTTTGTAAGCTCTTTATGAAGGTGCTTATATGCACCTATGGTCCCGAATGGGTTAAGAGTCCTGTTTTTTCGACTGCAATCTACAGAAAAAGTGTCGAAAAAATACAGTCTTTATGTAAACATTTAAACACGTGATGCAACGAAGCCAATTTAACTTTCCTTTTTTTTGGAGTAGTTTGCAAAGAACGTCTGCGCTACGTGTAATCCAATTTTTCACTGTTATCATCTTGACTTGCATCTTTCTTGTCCTTCTTACTTTTTATTTCCCCCTTTTTCTCCTTTGGTTTTAGTAAACGTGATAACATGCCTAACATGGTTAGTCTGTGCAAAAAGAGAAGGAAAATATAATAAATTTAATCATCCCGTACAAAAGAAACGGCGGCATGTATACCGGAATAGCAGTGCGGCATGTATCCCATTTTGTATGGGGCAGACATCGGCCATCACAGTTACCTGCCATCGCTAAGGGGAATGGCGTAACCATACATACAGCACTCTATACAAACGCTACTAGTTTTGACTTCGAAATTATGCATGCATTCAGTAATTAGTGTATAAAAAGTATTTAAACATTACGTGTTTAAAAGTTTAGACAGTGAAATCATGCACTTACGTCAAATTAAGGATTGTACTTCTACAAGCAAACATCGAAATGGGATTCACGCAATACACTAGTTAAAATAATCTCATTGCGCACCTATACTCTGCGTTTGACGACCATCTATCGATAATTAGAAGAAATACAAGGGGTGCGGCATCTATGGCATCTATCCCGTATGCGGCGACTCTCCCGGAGTTACCCTAATCTTGAAATTTGGCTTTGGTTTTCTTTTTGGTAGTTTCATGCTCTCTCAGAATATTTGAAAAATATATTCGCACGGTAGATACACAGAAATTGTAAATGTTCTCTAAGAACATTTCTAAAAGATTCTAAATTTAAATGGGTAAAATGAGCGTAAAACATTTAAAAACTTTCAAATTTACAATAGCCTATACTTTATATTGGTGCCACCAGAATGCCGGTATCCGTTAGGCTACAAGCTTGGTGGTGTTATTCGTGTTATTTATGACGACTGATTATCTGCACGATGAATATAGGCCCTAAGGGGACTGCTCTACGTGGGGGTGTTTCTAACAGAACCTAACCCGTAATTATGCAAGGTTACCAAAGCTTCGAACAAAACCCCGGATAACTCCGAACGGTTAGTCGACGGGCGCTATTGGGTGGTTCAAACCCAAAAACTCCCGTCTACCAGCTTTGAGTGCAGAAGTCTATAAGCTTGGAATATAGCATGATAGTTACTTTCAGTGTGTAAATGCGTGCTATGAACAGTTTCTAAAAAATTCAGAACTTTAAATGAAAACTGAAATGAGCATAAGAATTTCAAAATACATTCTAAATTATCATTTATTTAGAATCAGTTTCAGTTCATATTAATTTAATTCCCATTTTCGACAAATGCAGTGTGATAATGAAGATTAATCAAAATGTGGCTTTATTTATTAACATTTTAATTATTCGTAGAAGCTTAATTTCTTCTAATAAAAGTAGGCACATAAATACCAGTTGGCATTATTTCAACTATTACGCCAGGAAAGCTGTCGCATTTACTAGTAATTTATATTTATCTATATCTCCTTGTATATCTAAAAGTAAATTACTAAGATAAGTAAATTTAAATCAAATTAAAACCCGGCTGTTTTCAAAGGTATTTTTTAATTTTGTTTTATTATCATTATTAGAAATATCCAGAAAGCAAACTGAGAAAAAAAAATGGATCTTACATCGTACCAAATATATGGAGAACTATATATGTCTCTAATAAATCATTCCTCAAACCAAGACTTCTCTAGTTGCTGGGAGATTCTTCTAGCAAGTTCGTAAGTGGGATGCGATGGAATCTAAAACATGTCGCGCCCATCGTCCTACATGTTCAATGTTTTTCGTGTTTTCATTTCGTATCATTGCCTTGAATAAGAGCTATTGTTCCTTAGAGAGACCAACCCCCGGAATGCTAAATATCGTCCTGAAGACACATGTTTCTGATAGATAATCGGCAGTAGAAATGCACTACTTCTACTGAAAACCCCGAGATTCTTGGAAGTAGGCAGACTACCAATTATACCACTAAATCCATCTGTTTCAAAGGACAGTTTTTTCCGAGAAGAGACCCAGAAGCAGGTGCTAGACAAGTAATTAAATGATATTTTAAATAAAATAAGTATTTTTTATGTTTTCCGGTACTAATATTTTCTCAAATCATTAATTTCGTTTACATGCGTTGTTAAAATTTACAAATATGTACTTAGCATTCAAAACACAAGTACATACAAGGCCGTTTAAAAGATTTTCTTGAGATTTAGAAGACTTATGTATGTATCACCACAATCACAGTTGGTCAGATTTGCTAAATGGAAGGGTTGCTGGATCTCACATTTAGATAAAAGCTGGAAGGCCATTTCATTAAAAATGTAATACAACAATAATTTTCTTTATTACCTTTCCATTAAAAAATAAGATCAGGAAGTAACGAACAAAGACTGTGTTGATAAAATTTTCTTTTCAAATTTGTTGCTCAACAAAATCTGAAATATGTAAAGTTATGTTATTTACTAGCTACTACATCTAATCTACATTAACATTAAAAAGACGTAAGGTCTGTTTGTTTAGGCTAAATTGTATGTCAGTACTAATAACCCAACAGGTGTAGGAGCTTTTTTAAGATGCAAATTTAGTGTTACTGGAGAATCTATAAATTTGAAATTTGGCAATGTAATTACTTATCAGAAATAAATGCTTTCAAAGAACAGTTTCTGAAAAGTTGGAAACATAAACAAGGTTAAAATGCGGGTAAAGCGTTCTAAAAACGTTCTAACTTACGATTTCTTTGCAATTGTTAAAATTAGAATCTTCAAATTTGGCGTGATAGTTCCTTATAAGATATAAATGCTGTCTCACAACAGTTGAAAAAACGCGCACGGTAGATACATATAAGATCATGTAAATGCTCTCTCAGAACAGTTTCTAAAAGATTCTAAATTGAAATAGGTAAAATGAGCGAAAAGAATTTAAATACTTTCAAATTTATTACTGCTTATATTTTATATTGGTGACACTATCACCAGAATGGTGGTAGCCCTCTAGGCAACAAGCTTGGAATATAGCATGATTGTTACGTTTAAGATGTAAATATATGCTAAGAACGGTATCTAAAAAAACAAAACATCAAATAAAAACTGAAATGAGCGTAAAAATTTCAAAATCCATTCTAAATTATCATATATTTAGAATAAGTTTCAGTACTTCTTTTTAATTTAAGTCTCATTTTTGACAAATGCAGTGTGATAAAGAAGATTATTCAAAATGTAAATTAATTTTTGAATTATTCGTAGCAGACGAATTTCTTCTAATAAAAATAGGCACACGAATGCCAGTTGTCATATATCAACTGCTACGCGAGCAAAGATGTGCGATTTACAAATAACTAACACTTATCTATCTCGTTGTATTTCTATATTTCATCGTACATTTAAAAGTAAATTACTAAGATAAGTAAGTTTAAATAAAATTAACATATGAAATGACTGTTTTCAAAGCTTTTTAAATTTTGTTTTTTTTATCATTAATAGAAATATGCAGAACACAAACTGAGAAAAAAGAATTTCGATCTTGCACCGTATCATAAATCATTCTTCAAATCAAGACTTCTGAAGCCGCTGAGGTCTCCTCATTAAGTTCGTAAGTGGGATTGAAAATATGTGGCGTTCATGGTCCTACCTGTTCAAAGCTTTTCGTGCTTTTTTTAGTATCATTGCGTAAATAACAGTTAGCGTTCCTTAGAAAAAATAATCACCGGATGGTAAAATGTCCCCCAGAAGATATATCTCTCTGCTCGGTAATCGGCGGTAAAAAAGCCAATATCTCTACCGAAAACCACGTGCTTGTTACATGTAGACAAACTACTAATTATACGATTAAATCCATCTTTTTAAAAAGACAGGTTTTTTCGAGAAGAGGCAGAAAAACACGCTCTTGACAAGTTGTTAAAAGATATTTTATTTAAATAGAATATTTTCTCTTTATGTTTTCCGGTAGTAATATTTTCTGAAACCATTAATTTCATTTACATGCATCATTAAAATTTACAAATGAGGTTACTTAGCATTCAAAACACAGATACATAGAAGGCCGTTTTAAACAGTCTGTATTTTTCTTGAGATTTAGTAGACTTATGTATGTGTCACCATGACCATAGTTGGTCAAATTTGCCAAACGGAAGGATTGGTGTATTTGAGATATAGATAAATGCTGGAACCACATTTCATTAAAATTGTAATACCATAATAATTTTCTTTATTACTTTTTCATTAAAAAATAACAACAGGAAGTAAAGAACAAATACTGTGTTGATTAAATTTTCTTTTCAAATTCGTTGCTTATCAAAATCTGAAAGATATCATGCAATAAAGGTATGTTATTTGCACATATAATAGCAACATGTTATGTTTTCCTTGCAAGTAAAGAAATATTTCTAAAGTCGTTAAAACAAAAAATCTCAGTTTAATGGATTTGCTGTGCTGGTCCCATACCTTAGTGAGTTAAGGGTTGTATACATTCCTTAGTTTTGAGTAGCACTATTTCTACATAGTAATTCTTCGTATTATTTTGAGGTAATTTTGCCATATTTCACAATAATTATCATTCTTTGTTCGCTCAAACCATTTTAATTCATTTAATTTTCCACTCTACCTTCCTTTTCACTGTAGGCCGAGCTGGCAGGGAATTTTTTCGTTCAATTCTGTTCTGCCGGAAGCTGTTCGCTGTTTTGAAATATATCGGTATTTTTAAGAAATTGTTGAATTATGAGTGATATTAATATGCATCTTTTTTATGGATTTCCGTCTGGTGTCCCTATAATATGTGAAAGGATGGTGTACAATTACGTGTGGAACGGATAATGTAGCGGCGTACCCCTGATACTTATAAGAAGAATTTTTTTTTTTTTGTACCCCAATGGGTCCCGTAATAAAAATATGCTTCTAATAACCACAAAAAAAAAGTTGTAATGTCGCAAAGAAGTTTCAGCCTTTCTGCAGGGATTAAGGAGTGGAATCTCAGAAAATGATAAGTATTTTTTTTTAATATATTTTCTCTTATTTTTAGGGTTCCGTACTTAAAAAGTCAAAACGAAACCATTATAAGATCACTCCTGTGTCTGGCTGTCACTGCCCTTTTAGTCGTAAACTATGCAACGTGGAAAATTCAAATTGGGGGAAGTAATAACGATTATTGACACACATATTCACAGATTAATAAATATTCATAAATATATTTAGGAAAATTGTAGAGGGGCTAATTAAGATTCTTGAAAAAAAATCTTCTCTTTGTATATCGTGTGAAAACTTTCGTCGCGCTGAAATCAAAAATATATTTCATTTGATTTTAGGCATTATATTTTCAAAGTTATAGCGGAAAATGTAGTGCAAAAATATGTCCCCCCCCCCAACTAATTCTGAATCTATTGAAACTAAAATTATGAAAGAATTAGAGGTAGTAGACATTAATTTAAACCTTGCTGGAAAATTATAGTGATTACCCTAGGTCACACAGTTTTTGAAAAAATCGCATTTTTCCGTTAGACCCAAATTTCGATTTACGGGCTTCAGCAAAAGAGTTGAGCAAAGGTAGGGGTACCTATCGTAGCAGAAGTATAAAAGCATTGCTGATCATGAATTTTGGAAAAAATCGTTGATAATTAGCCTAGATATTAACCCTTAAAGACACGGACGATTTGGACATACATGATGACAGGGACGGCGTACTCTAGCTCAATCGGCTTTTAAAGCCTAGATAAAAAATATATATATATATATTTATGTAATGCAATACCCAGTAGAAGTAGAAAAGCATTAAGCGTCAAATTGTTAAAAGCAGACTAATTTAATTAGCAGAATAATGTAGAATTAATCACATAAATACTATCCCAGCAAACAGATTTGCCAGGAAAGTCACCAACGGATGTCAAAATTATCATGATTGCCAAGTGCATCAATTTTCATGCAACATTGCGATATGTTTTTAATGACAAAATAAAGTTATATCGTATGAGGGATGCCAGTAGAATGCATAACAGACAATAGAAAGCCGTGGCCTTGCAAAAGCGTTAAATACTGTTATCCATCAACTATCGGACATATGATAATTGTTTAACATGCCACTAATGTATGCGCCGGACGGTAATCATTTGAGACCACGGATATGGTTATTTTCTAATGCGCACTGGTTTCCTATCTCTTTTATGCCATGTTACTCGTATAACTTTATCATAGTGTCTATTTTTTTACTATTTGTCATTGAATAGAAATTTTACATATTCGTAAATGTCAGTGGCAATAATGCCAACATTACACGCATGTTACCCGTTTTGAAAATATTATGTAAACAAACAATCAATCGTCGAAATGTGTGTGCGTATTATTTACTTAATTTTAATAGAGCCGGATAAATTCATAATCAGGTGTCGATACAGGTTTTTTTCTTGGGGCCCATTTTGTGAAAAGTAAAATTTATTTTTATGAAATTTATAATTCGTTTTTTGTGAAACATTTTGTCACGAAAAATGAAATGCAGTTTCTCAAAGTCAAAACAAATGCTTATTTATAATTTCTCTAAATCCTTCTGCTAAAGTTTTCCTTTATGGTGAGTTTATTTTGTTTAAATATTTAACATTTTAATTGAAATAATCAATGAAATGTATGTTTATATCGAATGGAACTTTGTGAAGAGGTCTGTCTTATTGAAAGGGATTTTATGAAGGGGCCTGTTTTATTCATATTTTTTTTTTTAATTTCAATTGTTTTTGTATGTTAATGCCCTGGAAATGTCATTATTGAAATCGGTCATGAGTACAAAACTGCGAAAAAATGTTGTTTAATAAAATCATTTTAGTTTTAAAAGTAACCACCATGAGGTATCTCTGAGTTTCAGTATAGCGATCATTTTTAAAAATGGCATCTTAACATGCTTGGGGGGGGGGGGGGAGCAAATTCATTAAGCAAACAAAAAACACATATCTTACCAGAAAATAATTTATTTTACCAGCCAGCTAGTTACAATGTACAGTTGAAAAAAGTTTGGACAAAATTTCACATCTGCAAATATAATTCATTACTACAATGAAGTTTCGTACTAAAATTTTCGCAAAACTTTTTCACTATCGAAAAATAATACACAAATGCAAAAAACATATGCCGTCATTAAAGAAACTCGACAAAAAAATGGCTATCGAAAGATTCATAGGCCTTCATTTGTTTGTAATATTAATACAGGCGATTTCAGTTGTGACGTCAGTCATGACGTTTTGGTTGGAAACTGACTCCAGACAAACGGTTGCTATGTTGTATTTTCTATTTTGTTTGTGTGTTGTAGCTACATCTTATATCTATATCTCAAATCTAAGTGTTTTAATACTTGATATGTACTGGTAACATTTTTCACGATTTATATTTAAAAAGAAATGACGCATAGCAACCGTTTGTTTGGAGTCAGTTTCCAACCAAAATGTTATAACTAACGTCACACTGAAAGCGTCTATACAAACTTAAAATTAAATATAGTTTATAATAGCTCCATGTTTTAACAGAAATTATTCGTTTATATTTTTTTTTTCAAAAAAGCACGTACATTTTCTTTCGGTTGTTATGAGAAAAGGGCAAGAAAAAGATATAATTGCTATTTTTAAACTCTTTTTCCTTTACTTTCTACATAAATGGAGTACTTGAGTTGCCAAAATTAAACATACTGTGCTAAAAACTACAAAAATATTAATATTTCAAAAATAAATGGAGATACTGTTTTCAAACAAATTGCATTTAAAGGTACTTTTTTCTCACAATACGACGGTATAAAAATTGAAAATGTGCGATGCTTAGAAGTTTAAAATATTGCTATAGAGTATTTAATCGTACTCCTTTTTTTATGACTGGTTTCTGTAAGGTAAAGTTATTTTTGGGAGTCGACACATAAACAAGCTGGGAGAAAGAAATAGCATACCGCACCGGGGGCTAAAAAACAAAGACAGCGCATTCCGTTATCAAACCTGAGCGAACAGGAAGAACGATCAAACGCCGTACCATCTGAGCTACGACCAATGTAATCCTTTCGTTACAAAGTATTTAAGTTGCGTTATAATATTAGACTGTTCTGTTTCTCAAGAACTAAGGAGCGTTGATAAAATCCGTTGGACCTGAGACTAAGGGGTCTCTACCCTACAACATATGTTACGATAGTCAAAATCTGTGATTACCAAGGTTGGCCCCCTCCTTGTAAGATAAGTAGGTTTAAATAAAATCAGCATATGATATGACTGTTCCCAAAGGTTTCTTAAATTTTGTTTTGTTATCATTAATGGACATTTTCAGAACCCAAACTAAGAAAAGAAATTTCGATCTTACACCGTACCATAAATCATTCCTCAAACCAAGACCTCCCAGGTCGCTGAGAGAGTTTCCTCTTTAAGTTCGTAAGTAGGTTGCGCTAGGATCGACAACATGTCGTGTTAATGGTCCTACCTGTTCAAATATTTTTGCCCTTTTTTTTCGTATCATTGCCGTAAATGAAAGTTACTGTTCCTTAGAAAAAACAATCCCCGGATGGCAAAATGCCCCCCTAAAGATATATCTCTCTGCTACATTACCTGCCGTAAAAAACACACTATCTGTACCGAAAATCACGTCCTTGTTGGATGTAGGCAAACTATTAATTGTACAACTAAATCCATCTTTCTAAACAGACAGATTTTCTTCGAGAAGAAACCTTCAAACACGCTCGTGATAAGTTGCTAAAAGATATTTGCAATACTGTGACTATTTTCTTTTTATATTTTCCGGTTTTAAAATTTTTTGAAACCATTAATTTCATTTGCATGAATTATCAAAATTTACAAATGAGGTACTTAACATTCAAAACACAAGTGAATACGAGTAGCCCAGTGGTTAGGGAGTTGAATTCGGAAAAAATTAGGGGAAAGCTTGAAATTGTTTTAACCCCTTCAATTTAGGTCTAGAATGAATGTGCTACGTTTCCTCCCTCGCACTAGGTGAGGGTTAGGAATTATACATTGATTTATAGTAAAAAAACACGTTTTTTTTTCTCTAAATACCATAACACTATTTCGAAATCACTAACTTTTTCAAAAACATTGTCAATACAAATGTTGTAGAGCTTAAAATTATGAATAAAAATAGTACCTACACTATACTTTTGTTGAATATTAAGGTCACAATTTCACTTTACAGTTTTAGCTCCGTGGTCAGAGGGTTGAACTCAGAATTAATTAGGGGAAAACTGGAAATCATTTTAATCCCTTCAGATTAGGTTTAAAAGGAATATTCTATGTTTTCCCCCTCGTATCAAGTGAGCGTTAGGAAATATGTACTTATTTACATTCGAAAAATATGTTTTTCATTAATATTTTTAACAATATCTCAAAATATTTAATTCTATCAAAAGTACTGTCAAACCAAATGTTGTAGAGCTTAAAATTCTGAATAAAGTGAGCATCCACATTAGTACTCTTGTTCAAAATTAAGGTCGTAATTCCAATTTCAAAATTTTGCCTGAAACGCTAATCAAGAGCTTGATGTCCGGAGAGACCAAGTTAACTATCTCAAAACGGCAAAGTCTATGAAAAACATTGTCAAGACAAATGTTGTAGAGCATAAAATTCTGAATAAAATGAGCACCCACATTAATATTTTTGTTCAAAATTAAGGTCGCAATTCCATTTCAAAATTTTGCCTTAATCACTAATCAAGATACTAATCTACTTCAAGATAAGAGAGATCAGATTACCTTATCAATATCTCAAAACAGCTAACTATATCAAAAAAATTGCGTATACAGATGTTGTTGAGCTTCAAATTCTGAATAAAATGAATACCCCATTAATATTTTTGTTCAAAATTAAGGTCGCTATTTCAGATATTGTTAAAAATTTTAAAGAAAAGCGTGTTTTTCGAATGTAAATGTGTACATATTTCCTAACGCGCACTTAGTACGAAGGGGAAAACATAGAATATTCATTTTACACCTAATCTGAATGGATTAAAACGATTTCCAGTTTTCCCCTAATTAATTCTGAGTTCAACCCTCTGACCACGGGGCTAAAACTTTAAAGTAGAATAGTTGCCTTAATATTCAACAAAAGTATTAAGTGTAGGTGCTCAATTTATTCAGAATTTTAAGCTCTACAAGATTTTTATCGACAATGTTTTTGAAAAAGTTAGTGATTTCGAGGTAGTGTTATGGTATTTATTTTTTTAAGTGTTTTTTGACTATAAATCAATGCATAATTCCTAACGCTCACCTAGTACGTGGGGGAAAACGTAGCATATTCATTCTAGACATAAACTGATGGGATTAAAACAATTTCAAGCTTTCCCCTAATTATTTTCGAATTGGACCTCTTTTTGTTTCCCTACCACCGGGATAGAAGCCGTTTTTAATAGTTTTTTTTTTCTTGAGATTTAGTAGACTTATGTGTGTATCACCACAATTACAGTTGATCAAATTTGCTAAATGTAATATTTTCTAGTTTTCAGATTTAAATGAAAGCTGGAACCTCATTTCTTTGAAAAGGAAATATCGCAATAATTTTTTTTATTACTTCTTTCATTAAAATATAAGAACAGGGAGTAAAGAGCATATACTGTGTAGATAAAATTTTCTTTGCAAATTCGTTGCTTTACAAATTCTAAAAGATATAATCTAATCAACTTATATTATTATTCATATATTAGCAACACGTTAAGTTTTCCTTGCAAGTAAATATTTCTGAAGTCGTTAAAACAAAAAATCTCAATATAATGGATTTGCTGCGGTGGTCCCATACCTTGGTCAGTTAAGGATTGTCTACATTCCTTACTTTTGAGTAGCACTCTTTCTACATAGTAATTCACGGTATTATATTTGTGGTACTTTAGCCACATTTATATGTTAGACCCCTCAGTATCACACAAAACTCTATTAAGAACATTTTTTGCTCATGTAACCCCCCCCCCCCCCCCCCCGATGTTAGTGACAACAACTTAAAATATAGACTATAGAAGCAGGGACTGTCACCACCAATTTGCAACCATTACTTTTGAAATCGGCTTGCTATATCCTGAGATAGCGTAGAAATCTCAATTTAGAGCGTTTTTGGAACTATCTTCGCACATTTTCAATCTTTATTATTATTTTTATTTTTTAGAGACTGTTCATAGAGAACATTTACATCTTATAAGTAACTACCATGCCAAATTTTGTAGTTTCTAGCCCCTGCAGTATAACAAAAATCTCAATTTCGAAGTTTTTTGGCTCATGCAATCGCAGATGGTAGTGTAACCAACATGAAATAGAGCATATGTTGGAGCAATGACTGTCAGCATCAATTTCCAACCATTACTTTTGAAATCGGATTAAAACGTCCAGAGATTACTTACAAATCAGCATTTAGAACATTTTTAGAAGGTTTTTCGCGCATTTTTACCCATTTTAAACTCTAATTTTTTAAAGAAATCATCTCGGAGATCATTTATATCTTATAATTAACTACCATGCAAATTGCATGTTTCGAGGCCCTTCAGTAACAAAAAAATTAAATTTTTAGAGCGTTTTTTGCTCATGCCCCTCTTTTGGGTTAGTGGCATCGACATAAGATATAGCATGTGTTGGAACAAGGGCTAGCAACCACATTTTGATACCATTAATTTGATACCGGTTCGGTAGTTCCAGATAATACACCGGCAAACAAACTTTACTTCTTTATAATATTATTATAGATAAGGTATCCATATCATAAAGGACAAACATATCTGTGCCTAACGCTGACGTCATTCTGCGAATGTCTTATCTATCTGTATCTATCTGTTATCTATCTGCTTTAAACTTTGAAATGAAATTTCGGTTTTGCAATTGTCGCTACTGGAAATTTTTAAACTTCTAAACATCGCACATTTTCAATATTTATACTATCGTACAGGGAAAATGTACTTTTAAATGAAATTTGTTTGAAAGCTGTATCTCAATTTATTTTTGAGATATTAATTATTTTATAGTTTTTAATATTAATTTTATAATGGTGGTAACTCAAGTACTCAATTTCTATTAAAAGTAAAAGTAAAATAGTAGATTAATATATCTTTATGTTGCCATTTTCGCAGAATAACTGAAAAAAAAAAATAAAATGTGTGTTATGTCAAGAATAACATCTGTTATAAAGCCAGGTGAACTTGTTTTATTTCGTTTTTATTTATCAATTAAATGATTTTTAGTTTATTGTAAACTTACTCTACAAACGATATAATCTTTCTCTTTATAAAAAAGTATTTTAAAGAACATTTGTGTAACTTATTTCCTTCGCATCTACCTAATTCGTATCAGAAAGCTTATAGACTGCAATTTTATAATCCGCGATTTTACGAATTTTGAAAAAAATATAAAAATGGATGATTTTTGATAAAACATGGAACCGTTATAAACAAACAAATGAAAGCGTATGAATCATTAGATATCCGATTTGTTCTGGCGAGCTTCTTGAATAACGACATTGTGTTTTGCTGGGTTTGTGTATAATTCTACGATAATGACATCATATGCATACTTTTCTCTAGATGTTGTTTAACCCCTTCGGGACGGGAGCCTTTTACGAAATTTTTAATCTTTCGTCACTGTTTTTTAAATACAGAAATTTGTAAATTGCTGAATCGAGAAAATGCGCTGATTAAATAAGGCAAATTTTACAGTAAAATTTTACTGGTGAGGAAAAACAAGGATTCTGAGCGCTTTATGCGGCACGTATACGTGTCGCTCGTTCCCAAGGGGTTAAGAGTGGATCGTAAACATGGAATACTTTAGCAACGAAAAATGAACTCATTTTATAAAAATGTGTGTATTTTAATTCTTACAACTGAAATATGTTTTGTAGAGGTGCATAGCTTCACCGCAGCTGCTTTAAAATTCTTCACTTTTGTAAAATAACGTAATCGAAATTACAGACTGATTAAACGCAATGTTTTACAAAAAAATTGGAATGTCTTTATAAAAGAACAGTGACATACAGTGTGCATGTTGAGATAGGGATTCTTTGGAGAAACATAACTACGTATTTATATTACAAAGCTTGATGATTCTCGCCTGTATGCATTCTCTTCGTCGACTTAGACAAGCAAACAAAGCAGATCTTGGCAATAATTTGCTGTTTAAATAATATTAGGTTCCCCCTTTTTTTTAACTTAAAGCTCTTCATTTGTAGACGTGCCCACAGTAGCTTTTTTTAGCCCCCTATATGGTATTTCTTTCACCCAGCAAATAAAGTGTCGCCTCCAAGAAATAACGTTGCGTTGTATAAGCCACCCGTAAAGAAAAACAGATGTATCATTGTACTGTTAAATACTGTACTGCAATTTTTTAAACTTCTAAACATCGCACATTATCAATTTTTATACCGTCTTCATGGGGGGGGGGGGAGTACTTTTTAGTGCAATTTGTTCTAAATCTGCATCTCAATTTATTTTTTAGAAATAAATTTTTTTTGTAGTTTTTAGCGCCACTTGTTTCATTTTGGCAGCTCAAGTACTCCATTGCTGTAGAAAGTAAAGAAAAAATAGTTGGTGAATAGTAATTATATCTTTTTGTTGTCATTTACCACAACTACTGAAAATCAAAAGTAATTAAAATACGCGCTATTTAAAAAATATATAAATGAATGATTTCTGATAAAACATAGAGCCTATTATAAACTACATTTAATTTAATTATCCATATTACAAAAAAATGAAGGCATATGAATCATTAGATAGCCATTTCTTTTGTCGAGTTTCTTGAGTGACATATTTTTTTTTTTAATTTGTTTATTATTCAGCGATAGTGACGTTATATGATTACTTTACTGTAGATGTTGTTTAAGACTGGATGGTAAATGAGGAATTCTTCTCAGGAAGCGGATGATACCATGTTATATAAAATAAAAGCGTGTGTTTTAAGTCTTAAAATTGGAATACGTTTTATACTATCTATATTTATATACATATATATTTTATTTCATCGGGGGCGACACTAAATTTTGAAAAAAAAAACAGAACTCCTGTTTTCTAGTTATTGTAACTAATTTTGTGTGTTTAATATTAATCAATAAAACAGTTCCTTCTTAAACATTTTCCTTCGTCGAAATTCACCGGGTCCATCTCGTTAGTTTAAAGACAAATAAGTATTACAGCATAAGTTTGCTGCTACACTTCTTAGCATAGTATAGATTGGTCACAGTGAGGTTATTATATAGCCACCATGATCACAAGTCTTTCAAAACCATAGATTTCATTCAAATTGTTCATGTTTTCATTTTAAAAAATGATGTGTATACTCCACTTTATTCGAAATCCATTCCGGATTTGAAATAACGAATCAATTCAGCAATAGATATGATCGACGTGAGTGTGTTCACATACATGTTCTAAGAACTGGTTTAACAATGGAACAGTTCCACAGTAAAGAAAACTAACCATATCTAATATTTTCAAAACAAAAAGCAAAACTTGATCATCTTAACCCTTTTCAGGTCACTGTGTAACCTATGACATTGCTCTTTTTTTCTCCGTTGCTTTGTTTTATTCGAGTTGTATAGTTATGTCTGTCACTTAAAAGCACGTTGACAAAAAACAAGAAAAATATTTTTATAAACAAAATTTTTGCTGCAGTATTTAATGTACCTGGAAGCCGCAAATAAAGTGTTTTTCTTTGTTTTGTTTTTTTATTTATAAAATTGCTCTTGATTTGTTTATATAGCAAAACATCTACTTTCAACCTTCCAAATTCGAGAACGATTATTCAAAAAAGTCAAAAACATATAGATCAATTGGATACATGAATGAGAGTTACATGGAACTAGTAAAAAAAAATGTGTGGTACCATACCAGACTCTGCTGTCCAATTTTAATAATATTGGCTAAAACTGCCAAACACCTGCAATGTAGTCATAAATATATGCCAAATAGAAAGTAACTGGGAACAAAAATTCTTTTAAATTCTTAATTTTTCTTTTTAATTTTTGTCTTATTTTGGCATAAACTGTTTAAAAACCAGGTGTATTTTCAATTTTGTTGTATAAATGCCCTCTATAAACCATTCTGTTTCGCTAATTTTTTTTGTCCCCCTCTTTATTCTGTATATCTCACCATAGCACGGAAAGAAATCCTCTCATTAGAAAAAGAATAAGCACCAACCTATTGAAAATGGAAGCAAAAAATTACAAAGACTTTTTCATTTAAAAATATTAAAAAACTACCTCTTTCATAAATTTAATTGACGCACCAGTACAAGTGAAATATACATTTAGATCTAAAGAGGAAAACTATAAAGAAACTCTGTTATACAAATAAAATTTACCAATAGTCTGCTAAAGGAAAATTACATTTATGTATTCACTTTGTTGAAGTTTTGACAGTAAGAAATCTGTCCAATTTTCCAAATAAATCTTTCAAATCAAAATTGTTCCGAATTACCTGAACTCCATTTGTTTCATGGGAAAATATTATTAGCTTCTAAAAATATTCTTCGTATGAAATGATAATCTAAATATTGCTCCACGTATAATCTTCAAAGAAAATTACTTGAAAGCATTTGTAATATGCAGGTATGAAGAAATAGCGAAATTTTAACTTTGCAATCATTACAATCCTCCGATGTCTTTTTAAACAGAGCTCAATGGTACATAATAATTTTTTGCGTTATAATAGTTGAAGGCAGATTATATTAAGTCTCTTATCATTCTCAGAATCATTATTTAATCTCCTTAGTAGTCTTGTTAAGGGGGCTGGCCACCCAGCTTCGGAATTTTCCTCCGTAACGTTAAGTCTAGGGACTTTTGTTGCATTCGTACATTTAAAATATCTTCCCGGGAAAAATCATATTTTTAACATATTCTTTCTAAATACTCTACTTAAAGGATATCTATTTTTCTTAGTTTTCAAAATATTTCTAAAATCTATGCTGAATTTAATATTTTATGTGTTAAAAGTTTGCGAACTGTGAGTAAGATTTCAACACTTCAGATAAAATTAAGTCTATACTTTAGAAACATTTTGAGAAATAAGAATTTATTTCAACTTCAATGTATTGTTTCTAAATCAAACATGAAAAAACATTACTACTCTTTGCGAAAAAATCCAGTTATTGGCGAGATTTGCCTTTGATAACATAAAAGTACAGATGATAACATAAAGTCAAAGTGATAACATAAAAAGTAACAGAAAATAGAGTTCAGTTTCTAAGACTTTGCTTTTAAATAGAAAACAATTTTTATTGGTTCATAGGCGAATGAAGTCAAAGCATATTAATGCAAAAAGAGTTAAAAAATTCAAAGAGAAAAAATTCAAAGAGTCATTCATTTTCAAAAATGAATGACTCACTACACATTGTTTACATTTGTAAAATGAATCACAATTTCTGAAATGTTCGCTTGTTTATATCAGTAATCTGTTGTTGGTAGCTGGTTATTTTTAATTTAGAACTTAAAACACTTTTATTGCATAGTTTTTGAAAATTTTAGAGAAAATGGAGAAGTTAGACGTGATGTAACGTAGAATTCTTCGATAAGTAGGACAATTTCCAACGGCATCGGAATAATAGCCTCAAAATGATTTTTCAGAGAATGAGCGCGACCCGGTACCGTCAACATAGCGTTTTATATAAATAGATTATAAAGAAGTAGCGTTTATTTGCTTGTTTGTCTGTGGGGGTTAATGTCTTGAACTACCTTACCGATTTCAGAAGTAATGGTGCAAATCGATTATGACAGTCCGTGTTCCTACATAGCTATGCTTTATATTGGTGCCACTAACCCAAGAGGTATATGGGGATAAAGAAGTTCCAAAAAATACGATTCATTTGTTACTGAACGGTCAAGAAATTTCAAATTTGTCATGTTAGTTACTAATAACAAAAAATAAAATATAAAATTTACTAAAAAATTCAAAATTTTTAAGGGGTAAAAATACAAGAAAAACAATCTAAAAAAGTTTTATATTACGAATTCTATAACATTTCAGGAAATACCAAAACGATTTCGAAAGTAATGGTTGCAAATTTATGATGACAGCCACTGCTCCAACATAGGCTATATTTTATGTAGCTGAGACTATCACCAGGGGATTGCAGAAGTAATAAACTTTCTAAATTTTGATTTTTGTGATGCTGAAGGGGCTAAAAAGTTAAACATTTGCAAAGTAGTTACTTATAAGATGTAAATGCTCTCTAAGGACAGTAATAAAAATAAAATAATCGAAATTCAAAAGGGGAGAAAATAGGCGAAAAGTGTTCTAAAACGTTTTAATTTACGATTTCTTTGTAATCGTTAAATATAGAGTATTTAAATTTGGCGTGGTAACTATAAGATGTAAATGCGGTCTAAGAACATTTGAAAAAAATTGGAAATTTAAATTGAAATAAGCAAAAAGCATTTTGAATACTTTCGAAGCTACGATTTCTATGGAATCTCTGGGAATAAGAAATCGAATTCAAAATGAATATTGGTCAATTTATGGTGGCACTCCCTCTTCCAACATAGGCTATCTTTTATAAAGGTGTCACTATCTTCAGAGGGTTGGTAGACCGATAAACTAGAATTTTAAACTAGAATGATAAACTAGAACTGGAATATGGCATGATGGTTTCTTTTAAGGTGTAAATGCGTGCTAAGAACGGTTTCTAAAAAATTCAAAACTTGAAACGAAAACTGCATGAAAAAGCATCAAAACGCATTCTAAATTATCATTTATTTAGAATTGGTTGTAGTTCTTATTATTATTTTAAGTCTCATTTTGACTATTGGCAGTGCAATAATGAAGTTTAGCCAGACTGTGGATTAATTAATAATTTTTGAATTTTTTGTAGCAGTTTGATTTCTTCTAATAAATATAGGTACACAAATACCACTTGGCATATTTCAACTACGCGAGTAATAGTGCGTGCATGCTCGTAATTTATATTTATGTACATGTCATCGTATATGTAAAAGTAAATTACTAACATAAGTAATTTTAAATGATATTAACTCATGAAATGATTGTTTTTAGAAGTATTTTTAAATTTTGTTAAGTTTTCATGAATAGAAATATGCAGAACCCAAATCGAGAAAAAAATTCGATGCTACAAAGTACAATATATGTGTGTCTATCATAAATCATTCCAAAAATTACTACTTAGCAAACAGCTGAGAGAGTCTGCTCTTTAAGATTGCAGTTTAGTCCAGGCAATAGAGACCGTACATGGGCTCTACCAAGCAAAATTCATGGTAATTCTGGAAAAAGGCTTACTATATTTTTTTGGGGTCGCTGAATCCAAATTTTTAACTTCCCGCCAAAAGTTCCCCCGGCAACTCCCCTCAAATTTTGGTAAAATGCACCCCAAAAAAGGTTTTTATTAAAAAAATAACTTTTTTTTATTGTTTTAGGTTAAAAGTATCTAGAAATTCAGAAAGTAGACAAAATTTGCAACAAATTAGATACATGACATTATGACTTAGGACGAAGGGGGGATCTGCCTCGGAGCATGCGCCGGGGTGCTGCGTGGACTAAGTTGCGAAATTCCACTTAACCACTCACACGTTTACATTCGCCCTCTATCTCCGCCCCCGAACTTTCTCTATAAGGTTTGCTTTAAGTTTTTTTGGTCGCTGAATCGAATTTTTAACTTACCCCCAAAATCCCCCCCCCCCCGAACCCCTAAAATAGTTGTTTTTAAATTAAATTTTTTTATTGTTTAAGGGGAAAACTGTGTAGAAATTCAGAAAGTAGACAAAATTTGCAACAAACAGGATATATGACATTAGAGGTAGGATGAACGGGGAAGGGAGAGGGCTGCACGGAACATACACTGCGGCGCTATGTGCACTAAGTTATGAAAGTCCAGGTAGTAGGGGATTATACCTGGCAAAATTAATGCTAGTTCTGAATTTCGGTTCACTTTGTTTTTTTTTTTTTTTTTGGTTCATTGAATCCGAATTTGTAACTTCCCACCAAAATTTCTCCCGTGGAAAAAAATTGGTTTTGGGGAACAGCGCACGGGGAATGTTCCGAGGCAGCCTCCTCTCCCTACCTACGTCATAATCTCATATATCTTATTTGTTGCAAAATTTGTCTACTTTCTGAGTTTCTACATAGTTTTCCCCTAAAACAATATATATTTTTTTTTAATAAAAACCTTTTTTGGGGGGCATTTTACCAAAATTCGGGGGGGGGGGGGATTGCCGTGAGAAATTTTGGTGGGAAGTTACAAATTCGGATTCCGCGACCCAAAAAACATAAAGTAAGCCAATTTCCAGAACTACCATTAATTTTGCCAGGTAAAATCCGCTATTGCCTGGACTAGTTGGGATGTGCTGGAATCGAACAGATGTCGTGCTCATTGCCGTAAGTTCTTCGTTTTTTTTCATATCCCTACTATAGATTCAAGTTGCTGTTCCTTAGAAAGACCCACCCCCGAATGGCAATCTGGCACCCTGGAGCTATATATTTCGCAAGACAATCAGCCGTAAAACACACTAGCTCTACCGAGGACAACGAGCTTATTTAGACTTAGGGAAATGATCAATTATAGGACTAAAACCATCTTTCCACAGAGACAGATTTTTTTCAAGTGGAATGTGAAAAGCATACACCAGAGAGGTAATAAAAAGATATTTTAAGTAAAATATGCATTTACCCTTTCTTTTTTCCGGTAGCAGTGTTTTTTGAAACCATTAATTTAGTTGTATGGCTATTTCATTTACATGCATTATTCAAATTTACAAAAGGCGTACTTAGCATTCAAAACACAGGAACAAAAAAGGTTGTTTTAATATAAAATTAAATCTATTTTTTTTCTTTTAAATATAGTAGAAGTCTGTATGTGGGGCATTCTCACAATCTTTTGACTTTCGGGGGAAAAAATGTTGTGAAACTAAACTTGCTTAAATAACATTTCAATCTGATAGACTAATAACTTATTGATTCAAAATAAAGAAAAAATGGTCAGCAGCGAAAAATATTTTATTAAATTGAGGTTTAAGTTAAACTATCGAGTTTAATTTTCATTACCATTTTACCACTATAACTTTTTATTTTCTTTTAAATTTTTCTTATAATGAATTTGCATAGTATCCACAGGACATTCAAATAAGAAATAATACAAATGTAGTACTTTTAATACAGAATTTTTGTATAACATTGTCTTAAAGGGGTGTTAAAGAAGGGACGGTAAGGTAAAAAAGGGGGACGGTAAGGTAAAAAAGGGGGACGGTAAGGATGAAAAGGTAAGGAAAATTTCCACCTATATTTAGGCAAATCATGTTAAGACTAACAAGGAGAGGGCCAACCTTGTTAATCACAGATTTTGATTATTTTAATATATGTTGTAGGGTAGAGGCCCCTTAGTTTCAGGTTCAACGGATTTTATCCAATGCTCCTTAGTTCTTGAGAAACCGGGGGGTCTAATATTAGTGCACAACTTAAATACTTACTTTGCTGAAGCAATGATAGGTCAGTCGTAGCTCAGTTGGTTTGGTGTTAACCGGCTGATTGGCGGGCCCGGGTTTGATACCTGAATGCGCTACATTTGTTTTTCTCATTTTTTCTTTTATAAATTTACTTGTAAGTATAACTTAATAATCTCACTGTCAATTAAAATTTTTAATATTGTATATCAATTATAATTTTAACCTATTTAATTTTTTACTTTTAACTGAATAGTTGTAATAAAATATCATAAAACTGTTATTTTTTTTTAAATCACTTTTAAAATGTATTTCATATATTCTTTATCGTTGCAATGATATTGAGCAATTGTGTCAATTCGTGATTTTAAAGAAACATCATTTACGCATTGCTTTAACAAAGGAAGTCAATGCGATAATGCTATTATTCTGTTTTTAAAGTAACAAGCATAATCATATTAAAAATTAGCATCAGAATTAAATTACAACCGATTTTTTGCATATTAAAGATTTTTAAATGTGTAATAAGTATGCTTGCGCTTTCAATTATTTTGCTTTACCCTTTCTCTTTTTTCTGCTTTTATTTTATTTGAATATTCCTTTTTTTTTATCATAACTAGATGGCACCACAACAGAATTTGTCACGATTTTGGAATTTTTATCATTCAATAATAGATCCAATTTCTTTTTAAACCTCTTTAATGGATGGGAAA
This sequence comes from Maratus speciosus, assembly GCA_963932465.1. NCBI lineage: Eukaryota > Metazoa > Arthropoda > Arachnida > Araneae > Salticidae > Maratus > Maratus speciosus. The sequence goes on from OZ010790.1 coordinate 56,099,253, forward strand.
TGATAGTTTACAAATAAGAAATGATAAATTTAAGTTTGTTTACATTATAATTAATGTTTGGTGTTAAAATTTTTAATTGAAATTATTAAATTATAATTATAACTATATTTATAAAATAAAAAATGAGAAAAGCAAACGTAGCGCATTCAGGTATCGAACCCGGGCCCTCGGATCAGCCGGCAAACGCCATGCCAACTGAGCTACGACTAACCTGTCATTTTTGCTGCGAAGTAAGTATTTAAGTTGCCAACTAATATTAGACCCCCTGGTTTTTCAAGAACTAAGGGGCATTGGATAAAATCCGTTGAACCTGACACTAAGGGGGTCTCCCCTACAACATATATTAAAATAATCAAAATCTGTGATTAACAAGGTTGGCCCTCTCCTTGTAAGTGATAGCCACAATGTTCATTGATTTTAAAAACATTTGTTAAAATTGGATTAAATTAACTTTTTTTTAAATTTACCTCGAAAAGTGCAGAAATAAACCTTGGGGACGGTAAGACTACCAATAAAAACACGATGCTTGAAATTGATATTTATATACTGACTTAAATTCTGCAGTAAATTTCCAGTCAAAGAATTTTAAAAATTCTTTCTCTAGCGTACTTCTGCGTGAGAAAAAACTTGGAAAAAAATCTGTGGCTGCATCTGAAGTGATTTTCTGTATATGTTTAGCAAGAGATACGGTAAAGATGAATAACCCATGGACAGAGTTCAAAAAATAATATCAACCGTACAAATGTGTGCAGGTTAATTTTTTTCTACATATTTATATAAAACAATTGCCCCAGTTTCGGAAAACAATTACATCGAATTACTTTTATTGAAATTTTTCTATACAGATAGCTCCAAACTTAAAAATCATCATCAGGCACACGGGACGGTATAGGTGTTTTCCTGGTATTTAAACCCCCAACATCGTCCAAAACTTATTTATCTCGTTAATATTGTTATGCAATCATGCAATGGGATATTCCCCAGTATATAAAATTTAAAAAAAAAAGCACAAAAAGTGTATTAAAATAAAAATTGTTATGCAAGTCAATGTGTTATGCAAGTCAACATGCAAGTCAAAAGATTGTGAGAATGCCACATGTACCCCAATATTAAGTAATCAAACATGCTAAATGTGAGAAATAGTGGATTTCAGATTTAGTTAAATGATGAAACGACATCTCATTAAAAATGAAATACCATTATTCCTTTTTAATTATTTTCTTTCTTACTTTTCATTACAAAAATAAGAACAGGGAGTAAAGAACATACAGTAGCTGGCAAAAGTTCTGATACTATATGTATTTTTGTCTTAACTTTTTATGTAAGCAAAATTACTTACTGATGTAAATTAGTAATTTGTATCCCTCTTAACATTCAACAAAACGCAACTTTAGAACAAGTGAGACAAATGCATAAATTTAAAATAAATCAGAAATTTGCTAAATTTCTTAAGCAATACTTTTTGAGACGATTCCGTTTTTCTAAATATTTATTGAAATTAAGCGTCTTAATGTAACGAAATATAGCAACATTTAATATTTAGTTCTATATTCTTTTTTTTTTAAGATTGCGGCGCATTATCAGGGCGTGGTAATAAGGCTTTCTAAAGTGGACACAAGGATTTTCGCCCATTCCGACTCATTATCCTGAAGGCAGTTCTCCATTTGACGAATGCTTCTGTGCCCCGACTATTCTTCCGATGTCTTCCAAAAGATGGTCAATTGAATGGGGGTAAGGCGACTGACTCGGTGTATTTAATATTTTAATTTTGACTATTTTGGAGGTGACTATTTGGACTTAATGTGACTATTTTGGAGGTGTGCTTGTTATCACTATTCTGCTAAAACATCCACCCACGAGGAATGTTTTTATGAGCATAAGGCAGCATGTGATCTTGTAAAATGTTTTTATAAACATTTTGATGCATGATCCCATTCATGTGTACAAGGGAGTCGACGTCATAATGGTTGAAAATTCCCCAGACCATTGCTGATTCGTTTCCGGGGTTCACTGTTAGACGTTGGCTCCTGGGATGTATTCTGGAGCCTTTTGGACGACGAATCTTAGGTTCACCATCACTTGCAAATAAATTGCATTTTGATTCATCGCATCAAGGGATCTTCTCCCAATGTTTTCTCATTCACGTTTCGTGCTCATTAGCGAACTTTCCTATCCTTTGCTTGGATGAGAGATGTTTTTGCAGGGACCCGTGCGCACAATCCAGCGGCATCCAGAAGATGTTTTATGGCGTCCTTACTCATTTTGAGTCCATGTACGGCGGCAATCTCCTTACATATTTAAACAGGGTTCTTATTTGAGACAGTAAACTACTTCCTTCAGATCAACGCGTCTTCACGCTGCATCGTTTTTCTTTCGCGAACACCTTTACCAACATTCCTATTCTTTAGTATGTGGACAAAGTTGATTTTGGAATTCCCATCTTGCTGCCGATATCAGAATAAGACATGTTTCCCCTCTTCTTAAATAACTATGACTTCCCTCAGAGGGATTAGTCTGAGCGATATTGATGAGAAAATAGATTTAATAATAACATGAGGAAGCAAAGAAAATGAGATGTTATCTTTAATTGTCCATATACTGCGAAAAATTGAAATGATGAAAATAAACGAATTGTAGAATTACAAAATCTTATATATAAATTCGTATAAACTGTTTAAAAAAATGGGAAATCAAACCATTCAAGACAACCATGCATGGATATAAAACTGAAAGTACGCAATATATTAAAAGTAAAATAGAAAATGAAACACTAATTTACATATATCGGAATTTTAACTGTATAAAATGATGTCAAGAGCATAATCAGACGCTCCGCACCAATTTCAGTAACTTTAAATGACAAATATATGATGTTTAAAAAGAATGGACTATACTTTATATGGTGTGTGCTCCCCCGGAATAGTTAATATTGTACAATATCTGTTTTCCACGGATGCAATGAGGTTGTCGATAACAATTAAGAAATCCTCTTCTCAAAATCTAATATAGTATCAAAGTACCGAATACATCAAAAGTGGTATGCAATGCTTCGTTCGAGTGTGTTTTAGATATGCTCGATCGGATTTAAATGATGAGTGTATGCTGGCCACTACATACGCTGTATTGTTTTGTTTTCAAACATATTCTGCACAAGTTGTGCTGTATTTAGCATGTATTGAATAAAAGAAATCGGCAATGATTACAACATAAAGTATGACACAAGATCTGAATATATCGTCTGCATAACTTTTGAGCTGTCAAAGTGTCATTTGAATTAATTTACAAATCCATACATATTTATTCAGCAAATCATGTAAGCTAACATACGCCAATATGAACCCGATTACAAAATTTAACCAGAATAAGTTAATATATAAAAAATCTACTATTGATAATTGAGAATATGACCTTAAGATAAAATGTCTAGAAAAATGAATCGGATAAAAAATTCATATCACATTTAAAACGGCACTTCCCTCTGTTAGTGGCCTTGGCGAGAGAGAGAAAATCCTAGAGAAGGAACACTTTAACAAGTACTTTCGGGCAACCTACTCACTGTTTCATACAGATCTTTATTCAATATTTACACAATTTATTTAATGCTAGGTGGGTATCTATCAGTTTTGTTGCATTTAAATCGCATGTTTTGCAGAGGTAAACCAGCATTATGAAATATTTAAAGTTGCTGTACCTAATAATTCCAAATTAATGGTAATTGAGATCACTTTCCGTTAATTTCATCTTTTTAAATTTTAAATTTTTTAGAAACCATTCATAGAGACAATTGTATATTTTAAAACTAACCCGAAGAAAAATTTCAAGATTTTGGGCTCAGCAGTAACAGAGAAATAGAAAAATTTTGAAAGTTTTTTGTTTTCACTTTCATTTAAATTCGTCAAACCATTTATTTCATTTTCATATTTCACGTGAATATCTTGCAATAGAAAAGTTATGACGTAATATTCACCTTTTTTTTTTAATTCGGCAAACTATTTATTTCATTTTCATTTTTCACGTGGAAATCTTGCAGTAGAAAAATTAATTGTTGTAGTAATAATTTTATTGTGTTTTTTAATTGTTGGCAACTGCTATAAGGAAAAATGTTTAAATTTGATAAGAAATTGCTGTTAAATTGGTGGTTTTTTATTAATTAAAAATTAACTATAAGTTATTTCGATTCCGGATTACTTTAGTTGTCTCGGCCATTTTTAATACACATGTACGTATCTCTTCACAATTTTGGCTTCCAAATTGTGGATTTTTTATAGAATTACAAACAGACAGATAGACAAGTTTTCATTTTTATATATCTCTCTATTCTATAAAAAGTAACTAACGCTGTCACCGCCGTCGCCGCCGGTTTTGAATTTTTTGTGACCGGAGCTCTTTCTTCGTTAATATTAAGAAAACTATTGCATACAAACATATGAAAATCGGTGGTATTATAGCGAAATGTTTGATCAACACGCTGATGCATACAGTTTTCAAATAGAAGAATTATTTTAAGAGACATTTAATACAAAAGTTGGACAAAACCGTTCCATTAAAAAAAATTTATAAGAGCAAAAGCTATACATGGGAATTTAATCATTTTTAGATCATTTTATTCAATAGAAGATCCCGGTCTGAAGATTTCATTAATTTTTTTAATTTGACTCATTTTTTGAGGTTTTATTTCTATTTTAAATTCAAATATTCAGCATTTTGACAGATATTTTTTACATATTTTAGAAAATGGTATTAATTTAAACTGTTGCCAACTGTTTAAACAGCGCAAACAATAATGCTTGCTTCAAATAAAAAAATTATTTACACGTTACTATTATAAACAGAAAAAACCTTCAAATTAGAATTAAATAATTAGGTATAAAAAGCAGGCACTTATTGGAAATTACGCCATAAAAACTATATTTACATGTGAATTTTAAAAGAGAAAGGATATTGTAAAATAAATTCATTAACATGCGTTAGAAATCTGAAATAGCGCAAATTACGTCACATTACACTTATTATGCAAAATGAACAAAAAATACTATTGCAAAACAGTTTAAATTTAAAAATTGCGCGAGACAAAATATTAGAAGCTAAATATTAAATTTTTTCAAAATTTTATTATTTGCTGTTTGATGTGAGGTGTTCAGCTGTAAGTATGCAAAATTTCATGTCTCCAACTTAATTAGAGGCTGAGTTAGAAAAATTGCTTAAAATACACAAGTTAGAGCCCAGAGGGTTAAATAATAGACTTTTTCAAAATTATATTATTTGTCGTTTGATGTGAGGTGTTCAGCTATAAGTATGCAAAATGTCATGTCTCCAACTTAATTAGGGGCTGAGTTAGAAAAATTGCTTAAAATACACAAGTTAGAGCCCAGAGGGTTAAATATTAGACCTTTTTCAAAATTTTATTATTTGTCGTTTGATGAGAGGTGTTCAGCTATAAGTATGCAAAATTTCATGTCTCCAACTTAATTAGGGGCTGAGTTAGAAAAATTGCTTAAAATACAGAAGTTAGAGACTGGAGGATTAAATATGACTTTTTCAAAATTTTATGATTTATCGTGTTATCGCAAGTGTTCAGCTATAAGTATGCAAACTTTCAAGTCTCCAACTTAGTTAGGGGATGAGTTAGAAAAATTGCTTAAAATACATAAGTTAGAGCCCAGAGGGTTAAATATCAGACATTTTTCAAAATTTTATTATTTGTCGTTTGATGTGAGGATTTCAGCTATAAGTATGCGAAATTTCATGTCTCCAACTTAATTAGGGGCTGAGTTAGAAAAATTGCTTAAAATACAGAAGTTAGAGACTGGAGGGTTAAATATGACTTTTTCAAAATTTTATGATTTATCGTGTTATCGCAAGTGTTCAGCTATAAGTATGCAAATTTTCATGTCTCCAACTTAATTAGGGGCTGAGTTAGAAAAATTGCTTTAAATACACAAGTTAGAGCCCAAAGGGTTAAATATTAAGCATTTTTCAAAATTTTATATTTTGTCGTTTGATGTGAGATGTTCAGCTATAAGTATGCAAAATTTCATGTCTCCAACTTAATTAAATTAGGGGCTGAGTTAGAAAAATTGCTTAAAATACACAAGTTAGAGCCCAGAGAGTTAAATATTAGACTTTTTCAAAATTTTATTATTTGCCGTTTGATGTGTGGTGTTCAGCTATAAGTATGCAAATTTTCAAGTCTCCGATATATATAGTTTCTGAGAACGGGCTCTGTGACAAACGGACAAACAAACAGACAAAGGAGAGAGACAGGTAGGGTTTCGTTAGATGAACGAAACTCGAAAAACATGCTGCGGATGATTGTAACAACATCCTAAAATTACATTACCATCAGCGATCTACCAATTCCGAATTTAGTTTATATTCGTTTCATATATTCTTATTCTTTTGTGCGGCCCTGTAAAATAATTATGAATATTATATACAGTAAAACCTCTGAATAGCGGACACCCCGAGAATGCAGAATTTGTCCTCTATTTAGAGGTGACCGCTACTGAGAGTAAAACATGTACAGTTATTTAAGGGTTGGTAATCGAAAAAATGCCCGCTAAATAGAGGTGTCCACTAATCGGGTGTGTCCGTTATGGAGGTTTTACTGCATAATAATATCATCCTTTACAACAAAATTGCACGCTGTATGATAGACAGACAGACATCCAGAGAAAGATAACCTCCTGGATCAATAAACACTCATGTCTTTTGTTTTAATCATCCACAATTGTATGTCATACAACATGCCAGATTTTATACAACAGGCTAAAAACGGTCACCGTGGTACGGAATACTGTATTATTATTTGTTTGCCCACCAAAACTGGTTGCAACGGGTTGTTGCAATGTTTGTGATCACGTGGTTGAAACTGATCTATTCAATACTACTGCGTGCGTATATTTTTTTATTTGCTACATGTGTTCAAACCAGTTGTCTACGAAAACATCAACCGGTGAAAGTGACGCACACCAAATTTCTGTAACGTATGCAGATAAATTGTGCTTTTTTAAGAGTTTTTTCTATATAACTTTTAAACGGTTTGGAACTTATTTTTCATAGTACGTGCATTCAGTAGGCGACCCTCATAGGTGCCTTCTGGTGCAATCAGAAACGAAATCCGACAAATATTTTTTGAGTTATGCTTGACGAAAGGTTTTTATTAGGCTTTTTTTTAGTAGGACATGGCGTTAATATCGATCGTAGTAGTAAATTGTCCGGATAGTAATATTTCGCTGAGTATTAGCCTTCGCTTCGCTCAGACAATTAAAAAACGAATGACTAAAGGTGGATTTTGTTAAAATATAGCTTTTGTTTTATGTTAATTCATATTTTGTCTCACGTGAACTTAGCACACATGATATTGTGCATTGATTAGTTGTTCATTAGTAACAGACAACTAAACTCGTTATATCTTATAGAAAATGTAATAACAAGCAATGGCTGTTCTTTTATCCGTATTCATGTTAATGAAATTAATTTCGTAAGTTTATTTTCTAAATAATGCGTGTCTTTCTTTTTAATGTGTACTAAATTAAATATCAATCGACTCAAAGCTATTATAACTGTGCATATCAGAATACTAATATTTTTTAATAGGTTATGGGCTTTGCAGCTCGCTTTGATTTGCGCTAATTAGCTCAAGTCTCATTGATTAGAATTAGATATGGATAAGTTAGGTTTTGCTAATAGAAAGTGAAGTAAAACATTAGTTTAAGTTAGTAGAGAAGATTATCATTAAAAGATTTTGAAATCGCATTAAAGTTTAAGAAGATATGGATTTAACAAAGCAAGTTACGTTTTTGACTGGTGTAGTAGACTGGCCAATATGGAAATGCAAGATTAGAGATTTACTTGATTATCATGATGGAGCACTTGATGTTATAGATTGTAAAATAAAGAAACATGAACCATTAAGTAGCACTGCTAAAGATTGAGAAATCAAGAAACATAAAGTAAGTTCTGATTTGTATCTTAAAGCTAATAGTTACGTAAACTCCGTGATAGCAAGTACCGTAACTGATGTAGTTTATAAAAAGATTACGGATAAAGAAACAACACATGGAATGTGGGAAGCGTTAAAGCATCATTTTGAAGCAACGTCAAAAGATCAGTTATTTAAGATATGTACAGAATTTTTCTCGTTTAACTGTGCGTTAGGCGATAATGTCTCAACTCACATAGCTAAGTTAACCATTTGGAGCGAATTAAATAACGCACTTAAAGATATTGGTCTAAATAAGTTACATGATTTAATGTTAGTTTGTACAGTATTGCAAATTTTACCGCGGTAATTTGAAACCTTTAAGTCTAGCTGGATGTTGTCTAAAAATGAAGACAGAACATTCGATTAGTTAACAGAACAACTTTGTATTTTTGAGAGAAATTTCATCAAAGTTGAAAACGGTGATATTGATGTTCAGGAAGCACTAGCAGCTTAAAGGTTAGAAAAACAGAATAAAGATAAAAAATCCCTGCCGGCTCGGGCCTACAGGCGGAGGTAGGTTTCGAAGTTAAGTACTAAATTCAAAACAAAACTTATATCAACGTTAAATATAAACCCAGTTCCTTCACTAAGAATGAGCTCTAGGGAGCTAAACATTTTGTGAAAATTCTTATATACACGAATACACACACGCATGTATATGGAATAGGTTTAAAAATGGCTAAAACAAATTCAGAGACCCTCAAAGTGTTAAAATATGTTAATATTTCCATAGTCGGGTTTTTATAATGTTTTAATACGTTTCTTCAAACTCACATGACATCACATATTCACCTGCTGAGGTACATTATATATACAATATGACGTAATATATATATATTTTTAATTCGTCAAACTATTTATTTCATTTTGAGTTTTCATTTTGAAATCTTGCTCTAGAAAACTTATGACGTAATATTCAATTTGTTTTCAATTCGTCAAACTATTTATTTAATTTATTTTTTCACGTTAAAAATCTTGCAAAAGAAAAGCAATTGTTGTGGTGAGAATTTTATTGTTTTTTTTTTTTAATTGTTGGCAACTGCTATAATGAAAAATATTTATTTTTTCCTGTCATTGTTGTGTAAGAGCTGGTTTTATCAGAATCTTGTTAAGACGGTATTCAAAATTTTGAACCCTCCCCATTTCCATTCCCTTGGGCCGATTTTGCCCATTTTCAATCCCCGCCGAGATATTAGCCATCTCAAAGTTGTTGGCGAGTTTGAAGACGATCCGTGCATAATTGCGACTTTTATCGTGCGGACAAAATTTACATACATACATACATACATACATATATATATATATATATATATAAACTTTTTAGGTGGGGGGTGGTTTTGGGTTCCTGGGGTCATATAATGAAAAGTTATGAAGGAATTTTTCAAAAGTCGCACCATGGTAACGACTGCAATAGGTAGTATTTCTTACGAAATCTACCTAAAATCACAAATTTATCAAGAAGTCATATAAAGCTGACATTTGTAACTACTGTAACCGTAAAGGTCACTAGGTAAGAAATTGTAGAAAACACAACCGAAATTATTACCTAATAAATCATTCTGGTAGTAATATTTTCAAATGACAGAAAATGTATCCAGATTAGAACTCGAACCCAGAACACCTGTCTATGACTGGAAATGTTCTTCAAAATGTTCTCATTGTCCTTTATCTAAACGTGCACATCCAGTATTTAAAATTGTTACATGAATAATTAATTTTAAAAACATAATTTAGTTAATAGGGATTTGCACCAGTCGTTACTATCTGTAACAACTGGTAGATATATTACTAAAGTTTAATATTTATTTTACAAATGAGGCAGTTCCAAGCTTTTAAAAAAAAAAATTCTTATAAATGTTTTTTAGCGAGTTCTGAAAACGAAACAACCCGTCCCCCCAACCCTGATATTGTGTTTTAGATATCAATGTTGAATCGGAAAAGGCAATAATAGGGAAAAAGCTGTATAAAATAGCATCATGACCACTATGTTAATCGAAATACAAAACTTTTAATTGAATTCAAAAATATAAATGAAACCAATTTCAATATTTTAGTTTTTTTTATTTATATTGTATATTTTCAATAAATAAATAAAAATATATGTATATATTCATTTTTGTAGTGTAAATATTTTTACTACATTAGAAATTTTTTTCACTAGTAATAAGCAAAATGATTAAGCATACTTTATTGAGACACATACATAATTAATCTACATATATATGACTATAGATCATGGTAACTTTATGCACAAATAGCCAATTAAGATAAATTTGCTCTATTACTGAAGAGGATATTTTGTCTCCTGTCTTTCAATGTCCCTGAGAAGAAATTACAACTAATATAGGTGAATATACCAAGAGATAGAATGTCACTTTTGCGTTTGTTATTTTCGCGTCTCAAAACGTTCCCTTTTTATTTCAAATATATCATTAACACAATGATTTATAATTCCTAAATATTATACTATAAGGAAATAAATGCGAATGCAGTTAATATTTATTTAGGGATAATAATAAAAATTTTTTCTGTAGATGTTCCTTTACAAATTAGTATTTTGTTACTATCTTTATACAGGGTGTCCGGTCTCAACGGTGTCCAATGGCTAATTCCTAAACCGTTAGTCGTAGACATATAGTTCCAATTACAGAAATGTTTTAAATCAGGTAAAGAAATATTTTAAAAGCGATTTGGATCAATAAAAACATTTCTTAAAAAATTACGAAATTTAAATTTTTATACGGTCCCCCGGTCCTATAAGTTATATTTAGTAAAATTTCCCTTTTACACTGACAAGTAATACAAACAAAGTCCCGTTATTCTACGATTAAAATTGACCGAGTAATAGCTGTTTAAAGTTGGAGCATATTTTTTGCTGCAAATTGGGGGTCATTCACAAATTTAGTCGAAATTATAATTTCATCAGATATATTAAAAAAATGGTTGAGAGTAAATTTAACATTGCAATATAAATTTGAAATCTTTAATCATTCTGACATATTAATGCAAAATATACAATTTGTAATAAACTTTTAAGAAGAAAGAAAAAACAGAATTTTTGTTAAATAAAATGATGCTAAATTAACAGCCTCAATTCTTTACAAAATGATAAGTATTTAAAAATATTATTAGATTGCGCTAGCCTGCAAAAGTTGGGTTATGTCATGTTTTTCAGCTTTTGATAATTGATTCTTATGTATTCTGTACCGCTGAATCCGAAGTTGACCTCCTTTTTTAACCATCACATCAGGATTTTTCGCAGATTGCAAATTTCAAAGTTAAAAATTTCAAAGTTAAAATTGAACCTCCTCCCCCAGCTCATTGGACCATTCAGCTGTTTAGCTATAAGAATCCCAGGATAAGCAAAAACATTGAATAAATTATTAATAAAATAAAATAAAATAAAATAAGTTTTACATATGTTTTATAGTATGAGATTTTCGCTATATTTTAACTTACACATTTACGATTTGCAAAAATATTCTAACGTGATAGTTAAATATGAAGGTCATTTTCAGATTCAGTAAAAAAGTACGTAAAAATCAATTATCAAAAGTTAAAAAACACAGCCATCTCCTCTACTTTATAGTATCCGATTTTGTTATTCTTTAACTTTGACAATTTATGATTTACGAAATATATTGACAGGATGGTTAAAAATTAAGGTAATTTTCGGTTTCAGTGCTAAAAAATGCTTAAAAATTAAAAAACTCAACAATCGCAGTCTTGTATTATCTAATCTAAAACTTTTTATTAAACTTCTTCGCGGTAATCTATCCGAAATTTTTTGTGTTATCCTGTAAAATAAGTATAAATGGTAACCAACGAAAATCATAATAATATTAAATTGTTATCGGATTTGCGCCAGTATGTAAAATGTAATCTCGATCGGATATTTGAAAGTGAGTTAAAAATCGATTACGAATTTTGAACTGGAAAAACATACGTATGATAGTTGAAGTAACATAAACTTATAAAAATAAGATAATTTTTGTTAAAAGAAATCATAAAAGAAACAATCTCAAATCCTGACAGAAAAAAAAAACAAAACATGTTATTTTAGACAATCTGAAACTTAGTAAATGTTAACTTAATCGTAATACTTGTAGGATTTTTTTTAAAGCGCAGATACACATGAAAAAAGATCTTCGAATACTTTAAGCACTTAGTATGTGACCCCTCAATGCCAAGCCAAACTCATTTGTTTTCACAGCAGAAAAGTGGCATAAGTCATGCATTTTTAAAGTTTCATAACTCGCTCAATTTTAGGGTTATATGAATGGGACTTTTTTTGTATTACTTGTCAGTGTAAAAGGAAAAATTTTCTAAATATAACTTATAGGACTAGGAGACCGTATAAAAATTTAAATTTCGTAATTTTTTAAGAAATGCTTTTATTGACCCAAATCGCTTTTAAAATATTTCTTTACCTGATTTAAAACATTTTTGTAATTGGAACTATATATCTACGACTAACGGTTTAGGAATTAGCCATTGGACACCGTTGAGACCGGACACCCTGTATATTTCTCTGACTATCCAAGATATCCTTATCAATAATTAGCTGACCGAGTTTGATAACAGTCTAATTATAACGTTAAGTAAACTTGAATTTTGTATGATTTTATGTATTTCACACGATTTTGTATGAATTTGTCTTTTTTAATGAAAAAAAAAACCCGAAAAAGTATTGATATTCAGTGGTAAAAGTACTCTTAAGAAAACATTTTAATATTTTTTCACGTTGGATCGTGTCATATATAAAAATTTCTTGCTGCCCGGACTGTTTGAAACTTTTATCAATTATAAATGTAACGTTTTTTCAGCGGATGCAAAATTTCTTGAAAAAATATTTATACCTACCTATAACAGGAATATGTTTCTTCTCGCGTTTATTTATTTATTTATTTATTTATTTGTGACATGTCCTTTAACGTAACGAAAAGAGATTGTTCTTAATGTCGGAACTCACTGAAATATTAATCGGTTATAAATATAACTGTATCCAAATCCTCTTTAAAATTTCATGAAAGAGATGTAAATTTTGTTGTGAAAACACTCGAAACCAAACGATGCCACTCCGAAACTCCCCACTTTTTAGCGTTTTATCAGTAAATTTCTGAGATTTTATTTTATTTTACTTCTACTTGTCCGAACACTGGGAAATGTCGGCAGGCTCTATAAAGCCGGGATGCCAAGACTCTCTAAAAATATTCCGTCCAAATACGGACGCTTAGTTACTTTAATCATTGAAAAAAGTCATATCTGTGAGTCACGAAGTTACGTGCGGTCTCAAAGTTTTTAAAGTGATTAAAATTAGTTTTTTTAAAAACCAATTGCATCTCCGAAAAAAACTAGTTGTCTGATATCAAAACATATTTTTGTTCTCTGGGACTGCCGAAAGGATGCAAAAGTTAATATCGAAAATCAAACTCTTCAATTTTTTTTTAAAGTGCCAGAACAAAAAGTTTTTTTTTTAAATGATTGAGCGTTTTTTACAAAATTTAAGAATAGCTCTTCCTATTTTTTTAAATACTGTACTATTCGCCGTAATATGTTAATATAAACGGAAAAAAAAAAAAAAAACTTTGATTCTTTCCATTTACGCAATAGAAAATGTATGGCCTTAGTGCACCTCCGCCGATTATGATGTATTTTTATATAACAAGCTCTCGCATCAAACAACTTTATTTACAAATCTAAATAATGGTGGTTTCTGAAGACATCTTGATAACGTTAAATTATGAATGAAACTACTTTACTTAAATAAACAATTAAATTTAAAAAATAAAAAAAACCCGACTGCGTGAAAAGCGAAGTAATTAATTATTTCTCATCAATGTGAAACTATTTTTTTTTCATTTCCAACTATTAGCTCATACTCTCGCTTGTTCAAATTTTCAATCGTTAATAAAATACTTATTTATCTAATCAAGCTCAAATAATTTTTTTTGACTTGTAGTGGATGACATTTTATGTTAATCCAGTATTTTTTCAAATATTATTTCATTAATTAAATTAAATTAATTAATTTTCAATAATCGAGAGAGCCCTCTTCTTGATCAAGGTGTTTTAAGACCGAAAGAGCCCTCTTCTTGATCAAGGCGTTTTAAGCGCAACTCAGGCTGAAAGAAGAATAGGAGGGGAAAAAAAAATTGTCTTATTGACTTATAATATATATATATTTTTTTATATTACATGTTTATATTACTTACCTTTTTTTTTTTTTTTTTTTTTTTTTTTTTTACTTATATTGATGAATTTTATGTTGTGTTTAATTGTTAGTTCCTATCTATAAACACTGTTTTGATGAGTCCTATAGATGTCTCTGTTGGTTAGAGTTGCAGTAAAGCTAGAGATCCACAATACATACACAACTTCCAGGTAATATAATATTTTAACGGAGCTTCTGACTGTAAAATAATCAATGAAACATCGTCTTCATTTTGAAAGACCTATCCAATGATATGCTACTCAATAGAGTGCGTAATTTTGTTTTTCGTCTCTTACGCCATTTTTTATTTTATGGCCGCCATATAGAATTTATAAAAACAAAACCTAGCCTATAACCATCGGGCCGTTAAGACGATTTGATAGAGACCTCATTCATTAAAATGCATCCAGCCCTTGGGATGTTTCGAAGGTATAAAGAAATCCACAAACACAGGTACGCGTGAAACACATAACCCTTCTTTTCAGTCGGGTAAAAAAAAAAGAAGAACAGAAAAGACCAGAATACATTTTAAGTAGTAATTTTTTTTAAGTTAAAGTCTTGAATATAGGTAGTAATAATATTATATTTGTACTCAAACAGCTCATTTTAATTTCTGATCATTCTTACATCATGATACCTATGCGTTTTATGTTCCTTTATTTTTGAAAAAAACTTACTGCATTTATTACTTACATAGATAGTTTCTTAAATCATACAATATGACAATTAATTAGGGATGTTGCATAAGTATGAATTGTTTGGAATGGAGATATAATTTCTCAAATACAACTGAGAATTATATAATCTTTCTGTTTTCAAATTATGATTGCAGATCCGAACATTTTCAGTCCTTAAACATTTGTATGATTGTAGTCAATAAATATCACTCTAAACTTCAGTTTTAATCTTGGAACATTTAAAAGAACTTTAAAACTTATTTAAACAATTAACATATATTTAAAAGAAGGAAGATAAACCATCGTGTTTGGTAGCAATTCCTTTCAGCACAGACGGAGCGCAATTTTGTATAGCAGTGAATTTCTGCCTGTAGTCGCCGCAGAGGTACCGGCCGTTTCCGAGGCAGGTAGTATGTCTTCTTGTTCAGGCAATAACTTTTCAGCTATTAGGCTTAAGGAAAATTTCCAGCGAATCCCACAGGATTTGCACTGAGTATGTGAGTATCCGTGACATGGATGATGTTGACATAACTTATTTTAAAGAGTTAAGTAAGTGTACGGAAGATGATCTTATTGAAGATGGACGCATGAGGATGCATATAAAGCGCTTGCAGTCGAACAAGCACTTTGGGAAAGAGGTATAAATCCTCAGCATAATTTCAGTAGCTGGAACTCTTCTAAAAAAGTAAAAAGCCTAAAAAGAAAATATCTAAACAATACGTAAGTATTTCAGCTTGTTTCGTTGTGCCTAGCGCTAAAATGCAGGAAAAAAAAGTCGATAGTGAGGCTCATTTTAAAATTGATCTTCAAACTGAGGCGAATACTAATTTGCCCTCTGAAACAGGGGGTTTGAAGCAGGATCATTTAGATGAAACCTCGGTAGATGGCGCCACGAGTACTATCTTGTAATCAAAATATGTGCAGTTGATACTACTGTTACGGAAACCTGAATTAGTGAAGTTAAACTTGTTAAAAATAACGATAAACCTCCGAAACCTATTATGGTTCGCGAAATAAATGATGTTGCAGAATTTACCTCTGAATTATAAACGGATTGCTACCCAAATTTCCTTGTGGAAATTTCGGGAAGATGGGCAAAAATCATATCCAAAACTCTTGCAATCAAAAACAAAATTATCTAAAGGAATTATTTATTATTAATTACGAAGTTCACTCCCTGTAGGCGCTCCTTAAGCCTGGTGATAATGATGATGACAATAAATTATATCTGAAGGCATATTCAGGTTAAGGAAAATCTTATAAAATATACTGAAATATATACATATGCGTTGTCTAATCATGCAGTTATCAACGCTTCCACAGTTCCTGCATTTTGCCACAACTATTACAGTAAAATTCTCTCCTATCATTTTATTCATATTTAAAGGCAGAAATTTTCTGTGTAGTTGGTGAAGATTAAACTTTACACGGGAGTTCGGACAGCATCTGTCCGAGAAAATATGCTAATGTCCGAGACCCCGGTGTAAAGGTTACTATTCAGAAATGATGATATTAAAACCTACAAACTGTGAGAGCACTAGATTACATTATTTCAAACTTTTATACCCATATAAGCTATAAACAATGTGCTTTTTATAATAAATATATATGTGAATCTGTGGGAATTTATATTTGTGAATGTACCTATAAGTTTAGGTGCATGTGCATTCATATTTGCAAATATATATATGTATAAATACATGTCTGCATATTTAAAGTTTCGGTAAAATAATACTTTGTTTCAAAGGAAATACAGACACCACAGAAACTCATAAAACAGTAAATAAAAGTCGATTAATTTTTAATAACTTATTCATTAAATGGATTGTCAAGAAACGGGTTTTGCAGGAATTGTATATGATTAGTTTGATAAAGAAAAAAATGTAGAAAAATACAGATGAGAATAATAAAATACATTATATAATAACAAAAATTCAAAGGCATGATATTCCAATATCTACTACAAAATAACGCTTAATTTTATCTGGCTAAAATGGAATTTCCTTATTAAATACTGATCAATTTTTCATTACAAATTCTCGTAGTGGAACGTGACTAAAGAACGTTTTATCGAAGGAAAAAAAAAGAAAATCTTTTTAATTGGATTTTTGAAAGCTAGAAATGAAGGACAAGGACAGTATGTCAAACGAAATTTTCAAGGACTCTTATTCGTTTGTTGGAAAGAGGAATTTTTTCCAATGCTAATAAACTGTATGTTTAACTATGTCTTTTTAGCGATAACACTTGAAGATTAAGAGATAAAGGAAATTCGGTGAAATTGTAATAGGGATAGAAAATTTTAAGCAAAAAAGATATTTCGGTTCATTTCGGTTTCATTTGTGCTATGGATTTTTGAAAATTTATTTAAAGGATAGTATTAAATGAAAAAATATAAATATGAAATATAGTCATACATTAAATGTTTATTATTAAGAGTCGTGTTTCTAATAGAAAAGGAGTCCTAAGGGAAAGGTTTGTCTCTTCAATTACTATAACTATTAAAAACTATTTAAACGCAGATTTATTTAAAAGTTATAAAATAGAGATTTGACATTTTGAAGTCTGGCGTATATGTCCAAAAATTTGAAACAACAAAAAAAAACTTCGTCTGCCTCTACCGAGGACAGAATCATTGAGAGATTGTTTAGCTCTCGATGAAATTAATTTTGACAGATTAAGATTACATTGCCTTTATTTTACAGAGATAATACCTAAGTACAGGGTAATAAATACAACTTAAAGCCTTCTTAAGATCCTTTGTGATATTCGGTTTAAAATCCGTTCCGTTGTGATCAACTGTTTTTTTTAATGAGAACCCTGATTATTTGATTTTCTGGATTATTCTCAAATAAGAAATTAAAAGAATGGAGTTATCCCCTTAGAAGTCTAAGAAGGTACTTTTGTTTTTAATCGAAATTCTACTCCACAAAGTAAAAATGTCCTATTTGATTTTATTACAACAGATTCCAAAAATATTTTAACCTAGCCTTTCCATTAATGATATAAACATTAATTATATTAAACTATTATTTAAACACTATCAAACTGATTGGTAAAGTTATCAAACGAATTGGATAATTCCAACTGAGCGATAAAATGCCCAGGCCGAGAATCGAACCCAGATCTTTGTCTTACAGGGCCAATGCTTTACAGTTTAAGCTAACTGGGCTGACAATCGGTGAGCATTTTCTGGGCCTAGGAATTATATGCCCACCGTTTGTTGGCCCAGTTAGCTTAAACGGTAAAGCACTGATTTTTTAAACCATGGATCCTGGTTCGATTCTCGGCCTGGTCATTTTTTCGCTAGATTGGAAGTATTCAATTCATATTAAATATATTGCATAAAATTAACGTTTTCAATAAGAAAAACTTGGACTTACGCTGTCAAAATCTAATAATTAAAAATCTTACGATACTCATCAGCGTACATGTAAATAAAAACTATATTAAAAATACATTAAAAATTATTCCCAACGTTTCGTGCTCTTTCTAACGAGCCATCTTCAGGGGAGAGAGTCCTTGACCTCCTCGGAGCGAAGTTTCCAACTGCACTTTCACGGCATCACAACTAAAAACATTACGGTAACTGATCATTAACACAACCAAAATCAGTACTGCGTTGGATATAGCGCCATCTGTTGTTAGGCTAACACACTACAATAGGAAACTAGGAAAACTCGAAATGAGCACTACGAATGTATTTCTTTTAAAATATTCAACCAAACATTAGAAATTTGAAATGAAATATATTCATTGCATACCTCGTTTTTTCTTAGACTTATTTCTATGGATTCACGTATAAGGGCTTTAAGTGGGTTGGAATATTTAGAGATAATTTTTACATCGTCAAAATAAACTGCTTTGACACTGCCTTTAAATGCTAATCTAGATAAAGCTGTAGATAGTCTATTGAATTTTAAATCACTTTTATTTTCTTTAATCCTTTCAAACAGGCATCGTTTTGTCATTCCAATATATGAAGTTAATAGACCAGTATTGAGTTGAATAGGGATTTCGTAAACTCCAGGATGGAATAAAATTGGTAGAGGATCTTGCTTTCTGGTAATAGCTGCAAACAGATTATTTGAGGGGGAGGCAACAAGAAGAATTCTGAATCTATTGAAAATTCTCTTTAATCTTTCAAGCATTGCTGGAATATAAGAAATTTTTCTGTAAGTAGGACTACTTACAGAAAAATTAAAGCCCTTAAAGCCTTTATACGTGAATCCATAGAAATAAGTCTAAGAAAAAACGAGGTATGCAATGAATATATTTCATTTCAAATTTCTAATGTTTGGTTGAATATTTTAAAAGAAATACATTCGTAGTGCTCATTTCGAGTTTTCCTAGTTTCCTATTGTAGTGTGTTAGCCTAACAACAGATGGCGCTATATCCAACGCTGTACTGATTTTGGTTGTGTTAATGATCAGTTACCGTAATGTTTTTAGTTGTGATGCCGTGAAAGTGCAGTTGGAAACTTCGCTCCGAGGAGGTCAAGGACTCTCTCGCCTGAAGATGGCTCGTTAGAAAGAGCACGAAACGTTGGGAATAATTTTTAATGTATTTTTAATATAGTTTTTATTTACATGTACGCTGATGAGTACCGTAAGATTTTTAATTATTAACGTTTTCGATATATAAACAAAAGGAAAGATATTTTTCATGCGTATTTTGTTTTAAACTTAAATTTAGCATGAAACTCATTTATATACATATACTAGCAGTACTACCCGGTGTTGCACGGGTTTTTATCAGATAATATAGAGAAAAAAAATGGCATTCAATTTTCTCATAAATTCATCTGAGATTTCGAGTTTTTCTAAACTTTTCCTCAAGGTGTACTAAACAGGAGATGCAGGAAGGTAAAGAAAGAATGAAGAGTGAAAACATTTATTTCTTTCATTTTAATGCTTACATTATACATACCAGGGGATAAATCCCAGCCTTCCCGGGTAACAGAATACACTACACTGCCCGGTATTAGAATGTTCCATTAGTTTATTTTTATTCGAAAACTCTAACACTTTTTGTATATTCAACATATTTTTTAGATTTCCCATTAAAAACGCCAAAAATCATTTTTATATAAAAAAACAACAATTATGCATTCGAATAATGTTTAGAAGTTTATTAAAAACTGGAATTCCGTAATTAGCTATATTCAGTGCTTATAAGCAAAGAAATCGCTAAAGTTTCCGTATTCATAGCAACCTTTTTAATGAGAACGCCTTATTTCTTTCATTACGGACTTCTCTGTCGCCTCCAAAAAATCCCAGTTCGCTTTTATAATAATGCCAAATGAACAGCTGTTTTAGAAACGTATAAGGAATGTGGTAACGTCCGGCGCTATGACTTTCTCATTTATTGTTCTTACATCATTTCTAATCGCACCATTTCAATTTTTACAACATCATATAGCAACAAAAATGTATTTTTGAATGACGTTTTGTTTGAAAACTGATGCTGAATTTAGTGATATTTTAAGGTTTATAACAACTTTTCAAGCATAATTTTATTTCTAATTTGTCGCAAGAAGGAACATTTGTTTCCAAACTAATGAAAAGTAGCTAATGAAAGATGGATTATCACCATTGGCAGTAGATTGTTTAAAGCAAATTCAAAAAGGATTTTTTTTCTTTTTTAACATTAATCATCCGCAATTAGGCCCACTGCCAAGTGTTACTATTATGGCTACATTGTGATTTCAAATGGATGTGAATAGCACTAAAGATATCAATAACACTTTTCGCAAAATAACATTTGTTCAAATACGCGCATCAGGTATGAGACCAATTACGGAAGATTAATCATATGATCAGATTAAATGTAAAATACTTCACTTTGATATTAAACTGAAATTTGTGAACGACGTCACATATTTTTTTTTTTCAGATATATACTAAAACTATATTATATCTGCTCTCAGAAACATTAATCCTGGGTTGGAAGCTCCAGAAGAAGAAGTATTGGGATTTTTCAGATTCTATTCAGAGTTTTGTGTCTTTTGATGAAGTTCTAATTTCGCTGTAGAATATTGCCTGAATAAAAAAAGCAGAACTATTTTTATCTTTTTAAGAACTGACCGGTTAATCTTGTGCAATCTGGCTAAACGCTAGTTGGCGTATTCGTATTTTAATAGATGTGCCTCACACCTATTATTGCATGCACTTTAGTTTAAAAAATTATAGCATCATTTATGTTTTAAGCGAATATTTGGCATGCAACCCGATCACAAAATATTAACCTGCAATAAATGTTTAAGGCGGTTCTCCAGTTCCCTGCTCAACAACGCAAAACTTTCTGACTCATTAAACGTAAAAGCTTAAACTTCGTAAGCCTGATCATTGAAGCAATTTGGAATCAAAATGAGTTTTCCAATTTTTTATAAATCAATTACTTATCGGGTTATGAGCAATTATGGTCACGTGACGACTGTTTTTTTTTCTTTATCGCGGTGTTGCATTCGGAATTTCAGTTTGAAACGCGCAATTTGAGAATATTTTCTGAAAGATCTTATGCCTTTACAAAAAAATGGAAAACATCTTTCGATTACATAGTTTTTGAGTGAGAACGCCTGCCAATTTCATGCTTTTCCGAACAAAAATGAATTAAAAAATATGTCAGAAAGTAGCTTCTTTGGATTTGAAAACCGCCTTACCGTGATGTTTATGAAAAAAAAACTCACACCTTAGTTTTCTCTTAATTTTTTCAATCTTAATTTTCATTGATAGAAATTAAATGTACAATGATTAGATGAAAGTGATGTCATTTTTATATAATTTTAGTCATGACATCAGTTGTGAAGTTTGTTTGAAAACAAAAATAACTGCTCTCTTTTTAATATAATCACAAAAATGTTACCTCAGCATCAAAATAAATAAAACACTTAGCTATAATGCATAGCTATAAGATATGGCTATAGTATACAATCGAAGTTGTAAATAAAATATAGAAGCCATTTATTTAAACTCAGTTTGAATACACGTTGAAAAGATTTGATAGAATGTGACGTCATACCTAGCCCTTTTCTTTTCTTTTCTTTTTCCTAAATTGTTTTCTTGAAATTAAAATGTCTGTATTAAAGTAGATGTTTTAATTTCCAAAACATCCAAATTAAGGTATAATGTCATTTTACCACACTTATAGTTAAAGTTTGTATTTTATATATTAAAAAACGTGCATTTAACGTGCATAAGAAAAATTTGTATTTTCTGCTTACAATGACGTCAACTGCGAAAATGCAAAAACATAGTATAGAGTCTGAATTTTTATTTCTTTATAAAAAAAAAAAAAAGATCAAGTGTTATAATTTTTTAAAACTATTATGCTGCTTTTTAGGGTGTGGCAACACGAAAGAAACGAATGAATTAGAAAATTTAAAAGGAGATATTTCTATAATGTTAAATTATGGAAGATGGTAGAAAAAAATGGATAAATAATGGTTGATGATTTTTTAAAGTAGAAAGAGATCTTTTCCATGTTCTAAAACGTATGTACATCAAGTTTCGTGCAAATCGGTTAAAAATTGAAAATTTGTATAAAGGACATACACTCAGAGAACGGTTTTTATATACAGTGTGTCCACGTATAACCTGACCGACCTTTATTTTCCCAACCGTTGGTCCTAGATGCATAGTTCCAATTACAAAAGTGGTTAAAAATTAGGTGCAGAGTTAAGATAAAAAAAAGTTTGAAGTGAAAAAGTAATTTAGCGAAGAATTGCAGAATCTAAATTTTTATACGGTCCCACGGTCCTATAAGTTTTATTTAGCAAAATTTTCCTGTTACACTGACAAGTAAGGCAAAAAAAGTCCCGTTATTCTACGATTAAAATTGACCGAATAATAGCTGTTTAAAGTTGGAGCATATTTTTTGCTGCAAATTAGGGGTCATTCACAAATTTAGTAGAAATATAATTTCGTCAGATATATTAAAGAAATAGTTGAGAGTAAAATTAGCATTTGAATATAAATTTGAAATTTTTAATCATTCTGATATATTACTGCAAAATATAAAATTTGTACTGAACATATAAGAGGATAAAAATAACAGAGTTTTTCTTAAGTAAAAGGATGAAAAACAACAGCCTCAAATCATTACAAAAATGATACATATTTTAAAATGCCGTTAGTTTACACCGTCTTTCAAATTTTGGGTTGTGCCACGCTTTTTAGCTTTTGAAAATTGATTCACATGTATTTTTTAGCGTTGAATCCGAAAATGACCTTCATTTTAAACCACCACGCCAGGATTTTTCTCAAATCGCAAATTTCAAAGTTAAAAAGCTCAAAATTAAAATTGATCCCACCTCCCCTCCCAACCTCGTCGGGCCCCTAAGCTGTTCAGCTGTAAGAGACTCTGGATAAGCCACAATATTGAATAAACTATTGAATTAAATAAAATTAAACGGAATAAAAATGTCAAACATCTATTTTATTAGTATAAGATTTTTCGCTATTTTTTAACCTTGAAATTTACTATTTGCGAAAAAGCCTGAGATGATGACTACAAATGAAAGTAATTTTTGTATTTAGCGTTAACAAATACATAAAACGTAAACCTCAAATCCTTACAAAATACAATTATTTTAACTAATCTGAAACGTAACTAATAATGTTAACTCAATTGTAATAGTTGTACGATTTCTTTCAAACCGCAGATACCTTGAAATAAGTATAAGTATTTTATATACGACCCCTGAAAGCATGGTCGATGTCATCCGTTTTGATATGCAAAAAAGGAGTATAAGTCATGTATTTCAAAGTTTCATAACTCGGTCAATTTTAATGTTAAGTGAATGGGACTTTTTCTGTCTTACTTATTAGTGTCACAGTAAATTTTTACTAAATATCACTTATAGGACCGGCGGACAGTATGAAAATTTAAATTTCGTAATTTTTTAAATGTTTTTCTTGACCCAAATCGCTTTAACACTAGAAAGACGCCGAGCGGTCATTTTGACCGCTACCAAAGGAATATATTTAGGTTCAAAACAGTATTTTTTTTTTAAAATTGTTTAAAAGCTAAAAGGAAAAAAAACTAGTTAAATATATAAGGAAATAATTTAAAATAAAAATTCTGGTGGGAAATATTTTTATAAAATTTGAGTAAAATTCCCCGTCTTTCTAGTGTTAAAAACAATTCTTTACCTTATTTAAACCATTTTTGTAATTGGAAGTAAGCATCTAGGATCAACGGTTGCGAAAATAAAGGTCGGTCAGGTTATACGTGGGCACACTCTATACAGATTAATACAGAATCCTGAGTTCGGTGTATATTACATTTACGTAATCTATTAAACGAGCATATACAATCTGCAGAAATAAGCACGTGTAATCATTATAAATTAGTGTAGCCAGTATTAAAATAATATAATATATAATTACATATATTAAATTACGCACTTACACTAAAATCACTTAATCCTGACTGCTACTTCTACTTTCAATTCTAATAATTATTGGCTCTCTCATTTCAAAACGAAGTGACGTATTTGTATAAATAAATGACATTCAGTTATTAAATATTCTCTGATGAAGTGTTTGGGAAAGCACGCAAGTAGTAAGAAGTTTTTAAATAAAATATATTTCTTATAACTTGTAGCTTAGCTTCAATTATTTTAGTCGCCTTTTAAGTAAAGCAAAGAGCTTTTTAAAGATCACATTGTATATTCTATCTCTTAATCCTCTTAAAAATACGCTAATATTATAAGCTTCAAAAATTTCATAGATTATTTCGAAGACTATTATAATTAGAGTAAAATAATCTATCACATGAAATATTATTACTGATTTGTAATATTTTTTTCATACCGGGTGAGGCAACAGCTCATTACAACATTAAAAAGTCATAAAAAAGAAAAAAAAAGATGATGAAAGAGTGCGGTTTGTAAGAAAGGTCTAACAAAGTAGTCGGATTTAAAAAAAAAAAAAAAAAAAATTAGTTAAAGAATCACATGTGAGGCCGCTGATGATCCGAAACACAACGAACAGGACAAAGATACGCCCAATTCATTTGTTCTTCCAATAACAAGCATTCAACATGACCTTCCAGAACAGTCTGTGACACAACTGTTCTCCTGTTCATTGTGTTTTGGGTCGTCGGCGACCTCTACATGTGATTTTTTTAACTAATTTTTCTTTTGCTGTTAAAAAAAAAAAAAAAAAAATCAGACAATATTTTGAGCCCTTTCTTGCAAACCTCACTCCTTTTTTCTTCCTATTTTATGAATTTTTAAAGTTGTAACGAATTTTTGGCTCACCGGTATATATAAAATTAAACTTAATAGAAATTTTTTAGTGCAGAATAAAATTATCGCTATAATTTTTTGTATTTAATTACAATAATAATTAATCACTATAGTTTTAATGATATATGTTACTGTAAGGGTTAATATAAACTGGAATAATCACCTTCAAATTATAACAAAATGCGGAAATAATCGCTTATAAGTCAAACAAGCAAGGGAAATGATGCGTCAAGCATATATTAAGAAAAACGTTCCAAAATGTCCAGAATGCTTTAACAAAACTTCACTGTTTTAAGGTAAAGAAGATACTTATGTATATATTTTATAAAGCGCATAATACGTTTGAAAAGCAGGTAGCAACAAATAACATCCACAGCTGGAAAGGTTCTGGAATTCGTTTAAACAGCTCTATATATAATGTATAGATTTGTATACAGTGCTGCTGCATCTGGAGTATTTTTTAGTTAGAAATATTAACCCTCCGAGCGTCTTGACGGCTTTCCTGTATTTTCATACAAATGCTTATAAAAATAATTTTAATTCAGATTTTCTTTCCCTGTTTGTTTCTAAAATACACTTCATGCCCCTTTATTTGATAGACATCTTGAAATACAATTCTGTTGAAAATATTTTTGTCTACAATAGATTAAATTTGTTTTGGGGGAACTGAAAAATACGCCCAAGCCGCTCAGACGGATTCAAACCAGAAATTTTTGAATAGCAATTTTCTTTTATTTTATTTATGGAATATCTGTGATTTTATAAATCAAAAATAACTATTAAAACTTAATGGTAATGATTCGGATGTTTAAATAAAAAAATCAGCTAGATGCGGAAACAATGTATACACTCTGCACAGCATGATAAAATTTAATTAGTAAGAATGCACATATTACAGTTTAACATTTATATTGAGTAATTTTTACCAATAGACGGACGCGTAGTTATAATATTTTTTATTGATCTGCATATTATCTACGGATTTTTTACACACGCCACATATTCATTTAGAATTTCATTCATACAAATAAAACGTTTTAAATAATTAAAACTACACTTCCAGAAATTTCCAATCCCAGACGAAAATGTGTCCAGTTCTTTGTGTAACCATGTACCTGATTTTATTTTTAGTGTACAAGCATTTTAAAATGTAAAATTCAATTAAAAACGAAAATTAGGAAATTAACACTCATACTCAATAATGCTTACGAAATATTTTATGTAGCCCTGCATATGATCTATAAAATGTAAGTATACAATATAATTTGAAAAAATATAGATGAAATTATTAACGCATACCATAAATGAAAACGTACTTCCATCAAATATCGATAATAAACAGTACTGTGTCCGAAAGCTTTTGTGAGATCCTATAAATGAATGATAAATGTACTGCACTCCATACTCTACAGCAAAAATCTTCTACTAATTCTCCGTAATGTATATAAATTCATTATGTTTGAAATAATGTAACACATTTAAAAAATGCTCTACCTGTTTTTCCGTGTAGACCATGATGGAACCAAATACATTTGTGCGAACCTGTACATGAACGTTCAATTTTTTACATTCCATATTCTATAGAAAACATGTTTTAGCAAACTTAAAAAAAGTAATAAAAATTTCATTATGTTTGTAAAGTGTAACATCATTAAAATTCACCTCAAACGATTTTTCCCTCTATACTACAATGTATCAGAATTCTTTTGAGTGTTCCTGTAAAGGAAATGTAAATGCTAAAAACTTTATTTATAACAGTAAACATGTTATAGTGTATATAAATAGCGCATATCCTTAACCTGACAATTAGAATTGACAATTGACGATATTGTGTGGTCCATACCGTAATAAATGTTTGACAATACTGTGTCTAGATATAGTCCACTATCATTTATTCTAATTAACTGATGAGATTTGTTGAGTTGCTCACTATATTATTCGGTTATTTCCGTTAAACATTTTTATTCTTGCTGTTTTTTATATTCATTTGACTTATTGGTAGTTTTTCATATTTATTTGATTTATTAAGAATATATTTACCAAAAAAAAAGTTAAAGTTGCAGTTACATATGTGTAAACGTGATCGGATGTTCATACTTCCGATTTTTTTAGATCGATAAACTTAAAATTTAAAGATTTAAGAAGAAAATTTTCACGTCATTGCACGACAATTTATGAGGGAGCTTTTCTCGCTAATTTTTAACCCTTAGGGTAACACAGCCAACATTTGATACGATTACAGTATACTTACAAAGAAATAGGATTATTTTTAATAAAAAGCTAATTCTATTTGCAATATTTGTTTAAAGTAAAATATATTTTATATAATAAGGTCGATTATTCTACAGTGCTTTCACAATATGAAAAACTTATTAAATGCACACAATAAAACAATATATACAACCGCAATAAAATGCGCAATATAATTTGCCTTGGGATGACAATAGAATTTTTAATACTAGAATAACGATATTGCAGTAACATCAGACTTACTATGCATTTATAAATTTGCAAATTCAAGAGATTAGAGATGTTGGCGTTTTATTCGCATTTTATTATCAAAATATATCATGTGTTATGCAAACATTTTAAGTATAATGAAAAACTAATAGTAATGCTAATTTTCCACATCTTTGAAAAATTCAACTTAACAAATATCTCAATATATAAGTTGGTTAGTAATAAATTTTAGCAAATCTGTAGTTTAAATTATTAATATAATTGCTAAACGTTACATAATAAAACCTATTTTAATCTTAAAAACAATTTTTCTAGAATATTTCCAATGTAATTTTAGAACATTCTTTATTAATTTGTTAAACATAAAATGTTACACAATTATTAAAATCATAAATGCTATTGTAGAAAATGAAACCGTTTTATTGAAAAAAAAATGTCATTAAACATGGAATCATCAAATTTTTCTATTTTACAGAACGTGCCTAAAGAACATTTTATTCGAGAGAAGGGAAAAAGACATCAGTAATTGGATTTACTACTGAAACTTGGCGTTACTAATAAAGACTGAAATGGGTATGTCAAACGAAAACTCTCAAGGGCACTTGTTCTTTGAACTGAAAAGGGAATTTTTGATTCTAATAAACTGCGTCTTTGATGCGCATCTGTTTTCAAAATTAGAATTTCAAATCCGTTACTTTTTCTATTAGGCTCTACAAAGCATCTATAAAGCATATTTATAAAGAATGGTTTGATACATTAAATTATTAAAATGTTTTATACATTCATTAAATTTCACATAATGATTTTTAAATGCATTATTTTCTACAATATATATATATATATATATATATATATATATATATATATTATTATTATAATTTGTTAAATTACTACCGACATTTGGCGTTACTAATAAAGTTACAATGTGCATGAAAAATGGAAACCCTTAAAGGAAGTTACTATTTTAAAATACTTTAGAGTCAAGAAAAAAATTCCTGTGGCACGATTTGTTTTACAAAAAAGTCCAGAGACTTCAGTGATAACCCTTATTCCCCTACACTGCAAAAAATAAAATTATAATTAATAAAATTTTTCTAGGAACTGGGATTCCTAGAATTTTTTATGTAACGACAACAACAAGAATGTATGCAAGTATGTAATAGATAAACTTTTGTACCGTAAATCAAAAAATCTGTAACGTTATTAAGAATTTATGATACTGGGATGCCTAGGACATTTTATGTAGCTGCTACCCGGGTTACAGATGACATTTTTAGTAAGATTACCGTAATTTTAATAGATTCTTTTGTAAAGTTACAGATTTCTGCAGCTTTACAAAAACTAGTTTTTTAGATGTACATCTTTATTTGTACACTGTACAGATAAAATTTTAGTAAGCAAACAGATTTCTGTAACTTTTCATCTTTAAAATTGCAGATATTTTTTACAGTGTGGTAATGTCCCATCGCTGTAATAGTGATGGCCCACAGAAATCATTTTCTTCTTTTTGTGATCCTTTTTTGTCGGCGTTGTTCCTACGTCTTTTGTTCACCTTCTTTATTTCTTTATTTCTTTCTTTATTTTTTGTGTATGTGCGTGTGCTTCTTGTTTTTTGTTTTTTTTTTCCTGAAACTTGAAACTGTCACTATGTGTACTCACTTATGTACACTTACTTCTTTAATAACATTTATAGAATTTCTCATTCTTGAAAATTAAGAACTGAAAAACTATTAAATTAAATTGCATGAAATATCTGCAACTTTAACTAGACCTGTTATTCCAGAAATGTGAAACTGTCACTATGTGTAATTAGTCCGGACGGTTCAATAACTCAACTGAAATTTTGCATTTTTCATCACATGTAAAATCGCAAGCGTATTTATTTGAAAGACTCTTATAACTAGAAAAGGTGGAACAGACTTGTCCACAAAAAGACAGTTTCAACTGTCTTGTAATAAGTAAAAAATTGCTCCTACCAGAAATTAATCTCAGAATCCATGCATAATTTAATTTAAATTCCTAACACAGTATAATCGCAGATATTATGCGATTATGTTAGTCAAACAATAATTATTTATTTTTCGAATTTATGAGTAAATTAAAATAAACGATGTTGCTATTAAAGTGTTATTTCTGATTATAATTTTTTATATGTATTATAACATTTAATTAGCAATACAACAAAAAAAATGTTTTCCAGTCCTAAAGTAGAATATTGGAATTTTTTATAATTTAAGGTTTTATTCCAACATATGAACATTTAGTATTTATCACAAGAAGTATAAGCAAAATAATTTCAAAATAATTTTATTTCTTAAAAATGTAATGGATTTACTGAAGCATGTGAAAATTATGTGATATATATTTACATTAAAAATATATATTAATGTTGTTGCTTATTTCCATCTCTTTTTGTACTCTAAGACTTCAAACAGTTTTTCGTTCAAATGAATCCTTGCGGAGGTCAGTGAAGAAAAATAAAACGCATTAGAGAAATTTTATTTTCTCCAAAAGGCTGAATAGAAAAATATAGAAAAGCTGACTTTCTAAAGAAGCTTTTAAAATATTTTAAATCCCTTTTAGATTTTATATGAAGGAAAAAACATGTTGAAAACTATTAATCTTTTAAAGTATTTTCTACGTAAGAAAATCCGATTTGTAATTGCGTTTAAAATGTGTTTTAAAATTATTTTCAAGTGAAAAATGCAGTTAATAAAAACATGATATTTATGTCTTTCATAGTATATCAGTTTGTTAAAAAAAATGCATACTGCATAATGATATACACTATCATTAAATAATTCTGTATGCATGATTGGTAATAAATATGTTACCTATTTCGGACGTCTATGCGTGCATACCTGTGCTCCGATTTGGATGAGAAATAAAATCAGATAATTCAAATAATGCGCTGATCATATGTTAACTTTTAAAAAATGCAGTACACTAATTCCCCATTATGTTCAGATGTACTTTATTATCTCTCTATTTAAAAAAAAAAGTAACTTACGCTGTCACCGCCGTCACCGGTTTTGAATTTTTTGTGACCGGAGGTCTTTCTCCGTTAATATTAAGAAAAATACTGCATGAAAAATGTGAAAATCGGCAGTATTATAGAGAAATGTTTGATACACACGCTGGTGCAGGCAGTTTTCAAATTGAATAATTCTTCTAAGAGATATTTAATGCTAAAGTTGGACGAAATCGTACCATTAAAAAAGTTTTATAGGAGCAAAAACGATATATGGGAATTAATTCATTTTTAGATCATTTTATACGTTAGAAATTTCCGGTGTGCAGGCCGCATTCACTTTTTTAATTTGACTCATTTTTTGAGGTTTTATTTCTATTTTAAATTCAAATTTCAACATTTCGAGAGATATTTTTTACTCATTTTAGAAATTGGTATTAATTTAAACTGTTGTCAACTGTATAAACAGCGCAAATAATAATGTGTGCTTCAAATTAAAAATTTATTTTACACGTGACTATTATTAACAGATAAAAAACTTTCAAATTAGGATTAAATAATTACGTATGAAAAGCAGGAACTTATTGAAAATAATTCATAAAAAACTATACTTACACGTGAAATTTAAAAGAGAAAGGATTTTGTAAAATAATAAATTCATTAACATGCGTTAGAAGTCTTAAATAGGAGAATTTACGTAACATTTACGTCACATTACACTTAGGTAAAATGAACAAAAAGTAATATTGCAAAACAGTTTAAATTTAAAAATTGCTCGAGACATTATTCTGATATTTTGAGATTATATTAATAAGATTGATATTAATTTTATTGAACGCGTTTAGAATGCTTTCGAGCGGCTATTTAGTAATTAAATAGCAATTAAAAAAAAGATTACAAGCTGAAAAGGAAGTGTCATAGCCAAAAAAAATATGATTTGAAAGAGAAAAATCTGTTAAGCAGAAAATAAAGAAATTGCTTAAATGGTTTAGTTAAGATTCGTTAATCTTCTGTGTCGTTTTCGTCAAAAGAAGGCATTTGTATTTGTCAAATATATTTGCATTTTGATGCAGATTTGTTTATTATATTAGCTTATTTTCAAATGTTTAACTGATTTTATTTAATCAAAGACGAAAAGAGCCATTGTATCGTTTAACAGATCTGATTTTTCCTTAAAATTCCCCAATTGAAGAGAAATGAGTAGAAACCCGTTTATAGGGAGATCGCCACTGTTTTTAAAATTATAATTCAACCTTTCAAAATCTGTTTAAAGCCTATCAAATTAGCGTGCTTATAGATACTGCGGTGTCTGAACGGGGGTTGGCGAACGTAGCTCGTAGTGGGCCGAGCCCCATAGTACTTTATACAGAAATTCCGCTATGCACGGCTGACAACCCTATCGTTTTATGAAAGTCACTATTTCTGAAATAATCGTTGTATTTTTTAAGTGAAGATTTTTTCATTAAATACCCAACAATATTTCTATTTGATATACAAGAAGGAAAAAAAAAATCATGCGTGAAGCATACATTATGAAACATTTCCCAACACATTCAAAATGATGTAACAAAAATTCACTGTTTATGAAGTTAAAATATGATGCCTAATTAACCCATTTGGAAACGCATTACAAATTTGAAACCCAATTTTAGCAATTCCCATCTACTTCCGGAAAATTATCCGCATTCTTTGAGCAGCCCTGTATATGATGCATAGATTTGTATCTATAAACTACATGCATCCAAAAAATTAGTTTAGTTATGAAATACATAGTGATTTTGGGAAAATTTGAAAAAAAATAATAACTTTTTCACTTTTCGATCATTAAGAATCAGTTTGTTTTGAAAACCAAAAATCGTCTCTCATTTTCTACTTTGATACAAATTCTGTAGACGTAAGAAAAAAAAAGAAAAATCCATTTTTATAGGAAGGAAAAGGGAAAGGGTATATAAGATTTTTTTTGACGTCATTTTGAAACTGAAATTGAAAAGTGAAATTGTTAAAAACGGAAAGGAAATTTTAAAATAAAAATTAAATGATCACGTCTTAAAAGCAGAAAATAGGGAAAGATACGTCAAAATATTTACACGTAAGTATTAAAAAGTACAAAAATTTTAAAATAATAAAATTATTGCACGCGAAACGAATTTAAAGGTGATAATCAAGTCATATGTAAAATATCAAAATATTAAATATCGTTATATTTAAAGTGCCTAAAATAATTAATCATCCGTAATACACATTATTGAAAACTTTTTAATGCTGAATTTTAGGTCATAGTTAAAAAGCTCAAACAAAAATATTCCCAAACACTTTTAAATTAAATAATGCATGAGGGTTTCACAATCATAGTAGGCCAAATCCATTTTGAAAAAAAAAAAAAAAAAAAAAAAAAAAAAGATATAGTCCATAAGGGTCATAAAATGTGTTTTATTCACTCCCTCAGTCAACCAAGTCTGTAAATAGATGCCATATATTAGAAAGTATGTGAAAACATGCTTTGTGCACTATGGGAGTTGATAAAACAGATTTTATGCAAATTCTAAATAGACTATCTGATTTTTCTTTTCAAAATGGACTTGGTCTTCTATGGTTGGGAGCCCCTCATATGTAACCGTGAATCTTCAAATAATAAAAAAAAACTTTATATATATATATATTGCATGAGAAATGCATTTAACAGTGAAAATTGTCCTATATTAAAGCGATACATTTAAATCGATTTTCATTCCGGAGAACTTTAATGTGTCGTCACATGGTATAAAAGTAAAACGGCTATCAAATTTGTTTATATATATTACGTTATTTGCTGCAGTATAAATACAGGTAAATGTTTGCAAAAAATACTTTTGATTTATTTTGTATGAATTCTTATTCGATAAATACACATTTTAGAATATTTGGATACTTTCTAACTAAATAGACATTGTAAAAATAAGATGAAAATATGCATGATGGTGTATTAAAATAGAGAAAATAATTCATGAATAAAGTATACCTGTTTCTGAAAATATCAAAAACTCTATCAAAACATAAAATATAAGAGTGAAATTTCAAAACACAATACTTTTAAATACCGTGGTTCTGAAAGTTTTTCCCAAGCAGTTCTGACCTAAAGGAAGAATATTGTTCATAGCATCGTTATAAAAGTCAGAAAGATAGTGATAATAGCCTAACCATTTTGTCCAAGCTGATTTTCAAATGTGTAATTGATCATACTTATCTATCTCGAAAACAGCCGTCATTTGTTACGACAGCGATGGATGAGGCTATGCTAATCGAAAAATGCCCCATTCAAATGGAAGAGCATGGTAACCCTATTACAAAAGATAGCCACTATAGTAAAATTATTCTTTAATCTTCCGTAATCTCATAATATTTTTTAAACAGGGCACATTACTATCTTTTTAGAACAGCGGTTGGCAGGTGTAGCTCTTATGGCCTGAGCCCCCTAGTTGAAACTATATTTATCAAATTACTTAAGTATTTTTTAAAGAATATATATAATTCATTTGATAAATATAGATTGAATAATGTTATATAAAAAATTGTGATAAATGGATGAGTGGTTTAGGAAAGAACTGACATTTAGTTAGCATGCGAAACATCACAACAAGTGGCTCCTTTAAAGAAATGTTGCAATATAAATTTTCTCAACAATTCAACTTGACAGACTCGAGGGTTTATTGAATCAATATGCAGTATTATAAAAAATAAAAAGCATAAAGCGAGAGGCGTTAAAAAAGCGCAAAATATGTGGCAACGGCTCGATTAAAAATATAATAATACCAAGAGAGATATTGAGAGTTCCGTAGTTTGGATGTGAAGAAAAAGTGTAAAAAGCTATCTATAGCCGAAAAAGAGCGTAAGCAAGAAGTCTGGTTTATTTCTTCGATTTATATATACCGGTGTGGAAAATGTCTTCTTTGTTAATATAATGTTATTGAATTTCCAGGTCCTACCGTACATTTTCCTGTATAAGCCGAGACTTTTTGGGGAATGTTTCCAAAGTGAGGGGTCGGCTTATACACGAGTCTAAGAAAATTTTCAAATTTGATATTCTAAAATAAAAAGGTTGGTAAATATAAAAAACATTAAAAATGTCTTTCAAATTTCAAAAAAAAAATAAAAATAAAAAAATAAAAAATAAAAAATATATATTTTACAATGAAAAACTCACCTATCATCAATTACTATCCAAGTCGTTATCAGAATTTTCAAGCAACCCCTTATAATTATTTTCATTGGTACATCAATATGAATATCGTTAATATCTAGTTCATCATCATCTTCATCAGCATTTCCTTCGAAAATGGCATCATCCTCAGTTCCATCCATCACATTATTCATGCAACATTTTTTGAAAGATCGGACGATCATTTCTTATGGTAATTCAAGCCAAGCTTCAGTCACAATTCAGAGATAGCAACGATGTCAACTTTTTGGAAAAATACCTCCATTTGTCATAGCTGCATCCGCAGATGACAACCAGTCAGATCATTTTGAACGCAGTCTATCTTAAGGGGACCGGGAAAGCCCTGTTTCCGCCATGTTAAATTCACCAAATTTATGTACCTTTTTCTCAGAACTGGTGAAAGATAGAGGTTAGAGGTTTAGATTTTTTAGAGTAGTTAGAATAACATGCTTTACGTATTTTAACAGGCCATTTTCATTCCAAGTGAAACTCAAAATTAATTATTAATTATTAATTATTAATTGAAATTTATTTTTAAATTATCATTTTTGGTAAGATTTCACTACCTAAAATAAATAATTCTCAACAAATCGTTAAATCCCTGTGTTAAAGTATACAATATAACATAAGTATTTAAAAAAATCCGAGTCCTTAAGTTTAATAGATATTGAAAAAAAAAAAAAGAAACACAAATATGAAAAATCCAAAGTTTGAGAAAATGTCAATTAAAGATTTAATAGCCGGTGAGCTGTGAAGTACTTTTAGAAAAAATGATTAATTTCAACACTAATGAGATAAAAAAGTAAAAATATATTTTTTTTCCAAATTTCGCTTACCTAGTCCGCTTAAAATGATTCATCGAGAAAAACGTCCGATTATTGAAGGATAGAAGTAAACCCACCAAATGTCCACCGAGAGGGGGCGATATGAATAATTTCGGAGAGCGCATTTTTGTCTATTAATTATGCAAAAAAAATTTTTTTCGCTGAATTTTTCATCCTATTAGTTTCACATCGGCTTATGTACGAGTTTCCGATTTTGGGCAATTTTTCACTGAAAAGTGGTATACTCGGCTTATACATGGATATTTGTTCGTATATGCAATAAATTTAGTATATACTTGAAAAACTGATAGGTTGCGTTCATTGAAAGGTATAAGCTAATATAATATTTAGGTAGGTGAAACAATAAATACTACAGAAATAGTTACTATTTAAAAGTATTTAATTATAGCTTTTTATTACAAAATGCATTCAATAGTAATAATCGTCTTGCACTTGTCCCTGCATGGGGCAGAGGGCAGAAGGCTGATACTTTTCAACAAAACTTGTGGTCAACCTTCTTCCTCTTATTGCTTACGAGTAAAAAAAAAAAAAAAAAAAAAAAAAAATATATATATATATATATATATATATATACCATTTCAAACATACCTCACACTTTGTTTCTCGAACAGGGGATTATATGGATACACTACACATATGACAGAAGAATAGGAATGCCAAATGTTGGTACCCATTTTTTGATATAAACTAATTTTATAATCATTTAAGGGGAGAAGGGTCCTTCAAACTTATTTTTTTTATTTCACCTTAAATAATATTCAAGGGCCCGCTATATGCATTATGACATATATTTATCACACAAGAAGTTAAAAAAAAAAATATTTCATGAATACATATTTAAATGAATAATTCAGAAAAATGCATTACATTTAATATTCAGTGCATTCGTTTTCTTTTTTTATTTTAGACTTTCATTTATTTAAATAATTTAGTGGATAACGTCGCCTAGTTTTCTAAAACTGAAATCTCACATTAAATTATACTGCCTTTCTCTTTATTTTTAACAATGTATTATGGATGTGGTCATGACAAAAAAATGATTATCAGTTTACAATTGGCAGTTAACTGACTTTGAAAACACTTATTTGAAAAAAAAAAAAAAGCTATTTAATTCTTTCTCAACAGAATATACCTGAAAATTTAATGCATATAAAAAACACCGCAGTTCAGATTTTAAAGGTATCCGGAACCGAAAGTGTAAATAAGAAATAGCATAGTTAAAGGAAAAATCATTTCGTGTTCATTCCAATTAAATGTTTGTGAAAGAAAAAATGTGTAGGAATCTATATTTAAACCCGCTATTTACAATAGACGACTCCCCTATGAGTGTCATGGAGAAGTAATGCTTTTAGCGTGAATTGCCTTCTAGTAAGGACAAACTCCGCTGGAAGCGAAAGCTTCACTGCAGTGGTATCCAGTACATTTAATTTATCGTACACTTTAGCGATACGTATTGCCTGCCTATATTTTCATTTGACGCAGACGTGACGACCTCCATACTACAGCCAAAATGGCTAAAGAAGATTGTTTTTTGGATAAAAATAAGGAATTTTCCTGAATATTTTAAGCATTATGAAGAAGTTTTCAAGATGCCCCATGCGCATCCCATGTTAATTAAAATCCCTAATATTTTTTATGCAAGTTTCGTTTATGTATATAAATAAAACTGTGCATCTAATTTTCTAAATTTGAATATAAAGGTAGGAAGAAAATGTTCTCAAAATGTTATGAAATTTTCAGCATTTTTGCATCATATTTCTGCCATTAACTACTTTTAACTTTTCCAATTATATTTTGTTTAAAAAAACTATGCACACTTTTAT
Organism: Maratus speciosus; assembly: GCA_963932465.1. NCBI lineage: Eukaryota > Metazoa > Arthropoda > Arachnida > Araneae > Salticidae > Maratus > Maratus speciosus. Next base: position 56,136,675 of record OZ010790.1, read on the forward strand.
TTGTATATATAAGCCAAACTTGCATGAAAAATATTGGGGGATATTAATTGATATGGAGTGCGCATGGGGCATTTTGGAAAGTTCTTCATAATGCTTAAAATATTCAGGAATATTCCATTTTTTAAATAAAAAAATGTTTTTTAATTTCTTGTGTGGTAAATATATGCAATAATGCATGTCCTTGAATCCAATTTAAAGTGAAGTTTAAAAAAATGAGTTTCAAGGTACCTTGTCCCCTTAAGGAGACGGTGGGAGTTAAAGTTTTCTTCTTATTTAATTTTTATAGCAGTGATATGAAATTTTGTGCAAATATGCATTTCACCATAAGTATATAGAGAATCTTAAAACATATTTCCAATTTTATTATAATTTTAAGATTGTTTAACGAAATTCTAAATTTTAAAACTAAATTCTAAAATGCTCTATGCGTCTTAATTTTTGAGATATTTCCTCGACCATACATTTTAATCACTTAAAACTCTTTTATAAACAAATCTATATATCCATGTTTTAACCCCTTGAATAGTTAATTTTTAGAGACTTTTTTTTTAAATTCCATATCTATTTTCATTAAAATTTGCCTTTTATTAAGTTAAAAATCGAATTTAGTTATCTTAATGAAGTGAAATTTGTAAGCAGTATCAGGATTCTTCCTAAGCAATTTCATGAATTTTTATTAAAACTTAACGCGCATGGAGCATTTCAAATAGCTAAAAACGTTAATAAATCCGTTTTGCGGAAAACAGGTTTAAAGTACAGTAGAGAGCAGATTATCCTGACAAGTCAGGACCGACCCAAATTTGGATAAGGAAAAGCTCGGATAAATGGACAGACAATTTACGGGATGATTCGGACTACACTAAAACATTCACACTTTATTCAGGCTTAGAACTGGCAGCACCAGTTAGTGATAGCGTGTTTAAAAACTTTTTTTTTTTTACTCTTTTATCAATTAAAATTTTCTGTTTCTCTTTTTGTCATTTTCTGCACTCCAGAGAATATAATTTAAGCAAAAAAAGCTTTCGATTGTTGCTTGCTTCAAAGAAGACGTTCTTTCCAATGCTGCCCTATCTCGAATTTTTCTTAAACACGTTAGTTGAATAAGATCCGAGTTCTTCTGTCGTTCGAGCCATTTCATAGCTGTTTCCAAACATCAAAAGGTTTCGTTATGGGATGGACCTGGGTCAATTTCAGAGCATTCGTTTTCATTTCTTCAATTTCTTTTTCATCATAAATCTCATCCACAATCTCATCATCATTAAATAAAATTTTTGAGAGAAATAGACTGTTCGCATAAATGGAAGTTCGGTTAAAAAAAAAAAAAAAAAAAAAAAAAAAAAAAAAAGGGGGGAAATAGGCTTTTCGGATAATGATAATTGGAAGTTCGGTTAATTGGAGTTCTGATAATCGGCGCTATACTGTATATATTCAGGGGGCTCAGGGCTTGATCGATACCGAAAATCATGCAAACAGAGCTATCGCTTCGAATACATATAAAAACAGAAGTATTCAATGTAACTAATTTAAAATTTCTGATATTTTTAAGGTATATTTGTAGTCTTATAGAATTATAAAATGAAGTACTTCAATGTAATAAAATAAAAAATATAGCGAAATTTATATAACACAATTTTCGAAAAAAGAAATTAGGTGTCATATCACCATCCGTAAGATATCTTAGCGTTGAATTGACATAAGAACCTAGTTTTTGCTTTAAAATGATCAAGAAACTTTACTCGATAGAATGAATTAAGGATATAACTGTCACTCAAAGGAAACCTTATTAAAAAAAACTCTAAAATTTAAAAATTTATAAAACCCTAAAAAATACAATTTTTTTCTTATAAAAACTTAAAATATTAAGCTGTCTAAATTATATTAATTCATTCTATAGATAATGATGTTATATGTATACAAAAAAAAAAAAAAATAAATAAAAAAAATAAGCCATTCCATCAAATAGTTTTTTTTTTTTAAATCTTACGGATAGTCGTAAAAAATCAAGTTTTGAGAAAACGCGACTTAAAGTTGCAATTAAATGGGTGTGGCTATGAAAGTGTTTGTTATATAAATGCTTATAACTCCGTTAAAAATGCAAATATTTTTATGCGGTTTTTTGCACTGTATTCAGAGGTAATTGAATAATCAAAATATATACTAAAAAAAATAAATTTTTTGAAAACTTTTCAAGCCCTGAGCCCCCTTAAACGGCCAAAAAGGTGTTTGTGTACAAAACTAATGCTCTGGTAACTGTGCGAAAAATCATCGCATCTGGATGCGATTTTTCATAAATGACTCCGTACAAATCAGTAAATAAATACATAGAAATGCTTAATTCATCTTTAAAATGTTAAACTTAAACTTACACTATGTGCAAAACTACTTTCTTTCTAACCGATGACCAGGACCCTACCTGCCGGGATGCGCCTCGATCGTCATCCTATCTGCAGTGCCTACTGCTCGTTTGTGTATACTATGTTTTGTCGGTTACTCAACGTTATATCCTGTTGTTTGACACTTGCACATTGCTATTCATGTTGGTCTCGTAATTTAGAACCTTGATCAGATGACGAGACCTTCACCTGGCAAGACACCTCCAGAGGTATAATTCACAGGTAACTTGGAGGACTTTGCACCCACGCCGGATTTTACATGCACCAGGCGCCATTAGCGTATATGGCGGATTATAGCCAGCAGTAGGCCTCGATCCCGCGGCCTTAGCTGCGGATTCGATGCTCTGCCAACTGGGCCACCGCTGCCCGAACTACTTCTGAATGACCTGATGTTTAGAAGCCGAATTGTTGGTGCAGACTTGTCATAAGAAAAAGGATTGGAGGGGGGGTGGGGGGTGAGGAAGCAAAAGAAAATATTTAAAAAAATGGAGCGCCGCAGATTGACAAGTTGCACCGAAAGTTAATTTTGGGCCGAAATGCTAGGAAAATATAACGATGCAGGGGGATGAGACTCCGCCTATCTACCGTACACCACCGCGTAGAAACTGACTCCGTAGACTTCCCACTGGGGAGGGTCCGGTAGCTTGTGCAGGCTATAGCCTATGTGCAACTAAGAATAATAAAGAGGCGGTAGTCAAAAGAAAATAAAACCTGAAAGGGAAAGGGGTTAGTTTGTACATGTTATTACACTTAAAACTTACTTATAGCTATTTACTTAACTATCATTTATTATATATATTGTTTTAATATTATCCTATATCACTAGGTGACACTACACTAGCTAGAGTAATTTACTTTAGATTACTTAAATATTGCCTGGCTATTTAAAATGAATTTATATTTTAATAATTTCTAATATTAGAATCAGGATTTATTTATTAATTATTATTATTATTTTATCTTATGACAAGTTAACTATGAATTGGTATACTATTACTTAGTTAGGAGGGAATTTATAGGAGACTAACGAGCTGACTTAGTGAGATTAATATACTAATTTCTAATTGAGCTAGCTGCTTGAGGTTGTAACTTAGACATAAGCTATGGGGGTTGAGTTTGACTTAAATTAACATTTAATTTAACAATTCATTATATTTGTCTAGTATAATATACTTATCTCACCCAGTGGACTTGTTCTTCTGAGGAGGTTTCCTTGTCTTGGTATTTGGTCACTGTCGTGGTGGTTGTCTTTTTAATATTTTGACATATTCTTGTGGGTCTTTTCTTTTTCCTTGATTAGATATATGCTTCTCACATACCGTGAGATGATTGTCTCTATCGTAGGTTGTTTTTCTTTATGACTCTATTAATGGTGGATGTCTAAATTTGAGGTTTTGTCACTTTGCAAACTTGCCGCTGATGGGTTCACGACTTGTGGTCTTTAATTTGTGACCCTTTGAGTTGGCTTTGATCACTTAACAGGTTCATTTTCCTTTGTTTGTATGTTACCTTGATACGTGAATGCGCACATGGCGATCAGTCCATTGGAACCTAATGGCTGTTATCACGATTTATGCAACATTTTAGCGAGCTATTTGAAAAGGCTTGTATACTACTGGAGTGGGGCTTGTTCATGGCCGTTAGTCCGTCAATTTTCTTTATGATGACTGTTTTCACAAGATGTATCGTTATAATTTCTCCTTTGTTGTAGTTGGCTTGATTTAGCATGTAGTTGGCTTCTCTGTTTCATTTAAAACACATATTTTTCTTATCCACTTAACTATCTTCCGATGATTCGTTGGGTTTGTGTGAGTGATCCGTAACTATCAGTTCATCATAAATGACTTCCACCTCTCAGAAGTGCGATAAATCGATTTTTTTTTTTTTTTTGGTAGCTTTCATTACAAAAAGCTACCTATTGCAGCCGTTCGGAGGAAAGCGATTTCAAAACATTTTGGTATATTTTCATCGATCATGACCCCCAGACTCCGAAACCACCCTCCGTTCAAAATTGATATATATATATATCTGACCTATGTCACACTGTAACTCTCGTAATTATGAACCGATTTCGATGTAATTCGGTGTGTAGATAGTACATACCAATGTCTCGACCGAGTTCGTTGGCCAGCTTCATCCGCCGTTTTGTTTCAAAATGGCGGCCATTTAAAAAAAAAAAATTAAATTTGAAATGTGGTACAAAAAAATTAAAAATGGAAAAATATTTTTTTCTTATGTATTTGACCTTTACACAAAGATTCCGGGACATTTTCTGTTTTGTCTATATCTTAAAAAATGGCTGAGTTATAGCATTTTGAATTTCTAGCGTGGCTGACATTTTGAAACGTCCTGAACTTTGTCATACGATAAAAGGCGTATTTATGAATCGATTTCGATGTAATTCGGTGCGTACATAGTACATACCAATGTCTCGACCGAGTTCGTTGGCCAGCTTCATCCACCATTTTGTTTCAAAATGGCGGCCATTTAATTTTTTTTTAAATTTAAAATTTGAAATGTGGTACCAAAAAATTGAAAATGGAAAAATATTTTTTTCTTATGTATTTGACCTTTATACAAAAATTTCGGAACAGTTTTTGTTTCGTCTATATCTTAAAAAATGGCTGAGTTATAGCATTTTGAATTTCTAGCGTGGCTGACATTTTGAAACGTCCTGAATTTTGTCATACGATAAAAGGCGTATTTATGAGCCGATTTGGATGTAACTTCGTTTATATATAGTACATACCAATGTCTCGACCGGGTTCGTTGGCCAGCTTCATCCGCCATCTTGTTTAAAAATGGCGGCCATTTAAATTTTTAAGAAAAATTTAAATTTGAAATGTGGTACCAAAAAATTGAAAATTGAAAACATATTTTCTTCTTATGTGTTTGACCTTGATAAAAAGATTCGGGAGCAGTTTTTGTTTCGTCTATATCTTAAGAAATGGCTGAGTTATAGCATTTTGAATTTCTAGCGTGGCTGACATTTTGAAACGTCATGATTTTTCTCACGTAATAACAGGCGTATTTATGAACCGATTTGGATGTACCTTGGTGTGTACATAGTACATACAAATATCTCGATCGAGTTCGTTGGCCAGCTTCATCCGCCATCTTGTTTCAAAATGGCGGCCATTTAAAAAAATTAAAAAATAAAAAAAATTAAATGAGATACCAAAAAATTGGAAAATGAAAAGGATTTTTTTCGTATGTGTTTGGCCTTGATACAAAGATTCCGGAGCAGTTTTTGTTTCTGAAAATTTGTTCTTTTGTTTATATCTTAAAAAATGGTTGATTTATAGCACTTTGAATTTCTAGCATGGCTAACATTTTGAAACGATCTTGTATTTGTCACGCGATAACACACGTATTCGCCTATTTTGATGTAAGAAGGCATGTGGATAGTATACATCAACACCTCAACCAAGTTTGCTGGCCAGATTCATCAGCCATCTTGTTTCAAAATGGCGGCCATTAAATTAAAAAATATATATATTTAAAGGGAGGTGCAAAAAATTAGAAATTGAAAAATGTTTCTTTCTTAAGTATTTGACCTTGATATAAGGATTCAGGAGCATTTTTTGTTTGTCTTTACCTTAAAAATGGGCTCAGATATAGCAGTTTCAATTTCTATTGTGGGTGACATTTTGAAAAATCTGATTTTTTGCATGCGACAGCACTCGTATATATCAACCGATTCCGATGTAAGTGATCATGTGCACAGCAATTACTAAGGTCTCGACCAAGTTCACTGCTTAGCCTCATCCACCATGTTGTCTTAAAATGGCAGGCACTTTAAGAAATTGCCGAATTTGGCAGCTAAATATAAGTTACTTTAAAGAAAAGCAGCTTGGATAAAGCTGAATAATTTCGCGAAATTCTCATTCATTATATTGATAAAAATTAGTATTGAATCTCCTATATTCGGTTTCCACTAAATTGAGCTTCGTGTGTTTGAATGATATAAGTTGGCTTTTTTAAAATAAGGAATATGAAAGCTACCTCTTCCTCCTGGCACTGGCCGGAAGGACTTTTTTTAAATATATATGTATTAAATTTGAAAATAAGGCAGTTAGTTAGTTTGGGGTGGTGATGTCCGCTGGGATGGTATGTGTTTAGCTTTGTTCTTTTATGTTTTATTGAGAGATGGAGTCTATGTTTTCTATTAACCACCTGATAACTGCTTTGCCCTTGTTTTGTACATGTTTATTGTTTGCTAGCTGATTATGCCAAAGTTGCTCGTTGTTTGCTGTGATTTGAATCAGATGGTGTGGTTGTGTTAGTGGGCAGGCTGTTAGAAAGTGTTTTGGGGTTCCCAATTGCCCGCATGCACAGTTTGGCTCATCTTTGCGCTTGAATCTGTGTAAGTATTCTGGGAATGCTCCATGTCCCGTGTATATCTGGCTGAGTAATTTACAACTCATTAGTCTGTTTGTACTTACTTTTGGGAAGTATTGATATGTTGTCCTGCCCTTGTCCCCGTAATCCCACTCGAACTGCCACTGTTTAATAATTAGTTCTTTAATTGTTTTTTAAGGTTTGTTATTGGTCTTTCTAAGTTATATGGAATTTCTTTTATTTTATTTTCTGCTGCTTGTTTGGCTAATTCGTCGACACCCTCGTTTCCTTGGATGCCCACATGTGCTTTAACCCAGCTAATTTTGAACCTATTATTTGAGAGTTTAATTGCTTCTTTTATATCATTTACCAGTTGTGTGGTGTTAAATGGTTTGCTCAATGTTTGGATAGCTGACATGCAGTCCGAGCGGATGCTATATTCAATCCCTGTGCTGTTGCCCCAATATGCTGCTTGTAGTATGGCCAGTAGTTCGGCTTGAAAGACACTATTAAACTTCCTTAAAGGTGCTGACCACTATTTAATTTTTTGTTCATTTTTGAAGGCTACGAATGCCGAACCCGTAGCTCCTGATTCCAATTTTGAGCCATCTGTGTAGATATTTATGTCTTTGACGTTGTGTCCTATTCTTGGTTCGATTGTTTCTTCGGGGTGTGTGTTCCATACGTTTATTATCTTTTTTTTTTTTTTTTGTATAGTCCGTGTGATTTATTGTTGTTCCATGGAGGTTTACATTTTCTCTCAGTCTTGATACTGTACCGTATGTTGCTTCGTATTTTACTTGTAGGTGTATTGGAATCAGGCCTGCAAGTACCTGAAGGGCCGCGTTAGGGGCTGTTTTATATGCCTTAACAATGGACAGCAGGAAGTGTCTCTGGCAAGAAGATAATACCTCCTTGCTCCTTGTATTCAGGTTGTGTCCCCAAATAGGGGAGGCATAAGTTAGTGTCGTTTCAACTACTGTCCTATACCAAGTTTTAATAATTTCTGGTTTTAAGCCCCAGTTCCTGTATGCCATTGCTCCCAACATGTTGAATGTGTTTCTTATTTTTGCTGCTTGTGATTGGCAATGCGCCAGCCAGTTGAGGTTTTTGTGTATTATGACTCCTAAGTATTTTATTTGCTCTTTTCCTTCGAGTTCTTTTTCATTGAATTTTATGCCTTGTATTTTATATGTGTCCTCTGTTGGAAGATTCCTTGTATGTGTTCTGTTTAGATACAGCGGTTCTGTTTTATCACAGTTTAGCGTTAGGTTATTTCCTGTAATCCATTCATTGAATTCTTTGATTATTTTGTTAGCTAGTTTAACTAATTTGATTTTTGTTTTTGCTCTAAGTATTATTATAAAATCATCCGTGAATGCTTGTATTCTTACGTTAATTCCCCAATTTTTCTTGAGAGCCGTATCTGCTATGTGCAGCCACAGCAAAGGCCCGAGACAGCTGCCTTATGGGCAGCCCCCGAATGTCTGCTTTGTTAAAATAATGCCGTTTTCTTCGATTGTGACGTATCTGTCTTTTAGGAAGCTCAATATCCAGTTTGTTAAATAAGTTGGATTGCGGGATTGCATAAGGTTTTCAGATAGAATAGGCCATCTGATATTATCGAATGCTCCCTTTATATCCATTGCTATGAGTAGTGTTTGGTAACCCTCTTTTTTATCCTGTTTAATTGTTTTTATAAGATTATTAAGTGCATGTTCGCACGAGATCCCTTTTTTAAATCCGTATTGTTTATCGCTCCAATATTTGTTTACTGTTAGGTGGTGGGATATTCTGCCGTGTATTATTCTTTCTAAAATTTTACTAAGTGCCGGTAATAGGCTGATTGGTCTATAATTTTTGGGGTCTTTAGGGTCTTCACCTTTCTTGTGGAACAGAACCACTGTACCTATTTTGAAAGATTTTGGAAAATAGTTAAAGTGGAGGCGAGTATTGTATAATGTTAAAAGAAGTTGTAGCGCTGCATTGTGAATTCGTTTTATTAGGTTATAATCAATATAGTCGAAACCAGGGGCTTTGTTTTGTTTAATGTTTTTAATTATCCTGTTCAGCTCTTGTCGCGTTATTGCAGGGGGGTTTTCTTCTTCTTCTCTTGGCTTTTCCGATGTTAATTTATCTTCTACTTTTGGGTCTGTTAAGTAAAGGCTATTTATGAAGTGGTTTAGTGTATTTTTAATTGTGACTTCTTTGTTGTCTGGCAGGATCTTGTATTGTGGTCCGTATGTATTTTTAACTTCTTCACATTATTTCTTCCATGAATCGCGTTTAGCTTTTTGTACTATTTTTTTTTAAGTTTTGCCCTTTCTTTTTTGTATTATATGTGTAATTTCTGTTTTTTTCCCCGTCTTCTTGTTTTTGAAATTTTTTCCTAAACGCCCTGACCCTGTTTCTTGCTATCTTAACCTCTTGCGTCCACCATTGCGACGCTGTTATGACAGGTGCTTTCCTTTGTTTATAAAATTTAAACGCTATTGTTTTAATTTCGTTTTGGAGTCTTAAGGTTATATTATCTAACTGGTCTGTATTTGTTATTCTTTTAAGATCTTTAATATATCTATTTCTTATTTGTTTTATTGTTTTCTCAAATTTAGCGTGTTTTCCGTATTTTGTTTCTAACCTGTGTCTTTGATAGTTAGTGTTATTGTACTGAAGTTTAAATTTAATATACTTGTGGTCGCTGCCCGATTCATCATCGCTCACTTCCCAATCTGTAATTTCAGTCCCTAGTTTTGTTGTGGCTATTGTGAAATCTGACCAGCCCTCTAATTTCTTTTGTCCCCTTATTGTACTAAAAGACGCTGGTGCTCCTGGAGGGTTTTGGACAAAGAGCGAGTTTAGGAGTAGAAAATCTGTAAGTTTTTCTCCCCTGTCATTTATATCTGCGTACCCCCATTGTTGCGAGTGTGCGTTGAAGTTCCCCGCCAATAGAATCTCGCCCTTTGCTAATTTCATTGTGTCTTCCACTTCCTGAAGTACTGTTGCGAAATCTGCCGAAGGGGGAGCATATACGTTTATTATTGTTATAGTTTCTTTTTTATTTTCTACTTTTATTGCTGTTGTATATTCTTTTTCTGCGATTGTTATTGGGTTTGTGCCTATGTTCCTTACTATGGCTGATCGATTATGTTTTGTTTTGGTTAATTTCCAGATGCTGTTTTATCGCTAAAGGCTGTTATTTTTTCTGTTCTTTTATTTTGATAATAGTCTTGAAGCAGTCCTATGTTAATCTTGTTTTCACTCATGTAACCCTTTAATGAGTTTGTGTCATGAAAGCTATTGTGTAGATTAATTTGTATGAATTTAGTATTGTCTTTATCTTGCGAGTTTTCTTTTATGGTGGAGCTTGCTATATGTATTTTTTTATTTTTCTGTTTTTGCATGTTTAACGCTTGGGTGCCTTTTTGGCACGCGCTATCTTTAATGTCGGAGTGGTGCATAATTGACTCTATTTAGTTCACGTACTCTTTGTTCATGTCCTCTGATTTCTGCTTGTGTACGCCTATACAATCGAGGAATACCCGCGTATGTATTTACTGTTACTAAGTCTTTTAAAACTTCCTCACCCGTGGTTAGTTTTGTTTTCCCTTTTTCTAGTTCCAACTGCCTTATTGTCAGTAGTTTACGGTAGACCTTGCACCTCCCGTCATGAGCCGTGTGGTCAACTGGTAGATGTGCTATGAGGTGATCTTTATTCCATTCATTGAAGGTTGTGCACATGAGACACCGCTTCGTATTTTTGGAGCAGTTTTCGTATCTATGGTGGCCGGCGAAAATTGGACAGTATTCTTATTTTTGGGTACACTGGATTGCAAGATGATCAAACCCCTGGCATCGATGGCATCTTAGGATTGTGACATAGTTCTTTACTGGGCATTCCCTGAGTCACAGGCAAATTGTTCTCTCTCTGAGCATGTGATTTGCCAAGGACTGGGGGAGCGATACCGGTATGTGTACTTTTTTCTTTAACTTTCACTCCTTTTGTCACCATCTACGTGAATTTTGAAAATTAGACGCCAACAACAATTGTATTTCTTATATTCCTCAGACGAAGACTATGTTTTTTATAGTTGAAAGTACTAAGGTATTAAAATACATCTTACATAAAAAACATCTTTTTAGTATTCTGTCATCTTTTAAGTAGTTTTGCACATAATGTAAGTTTAAGTTTGACTCCGTACAAATTGGAGATTAGTAATACACATTTCAAATTTGATCGATTTTTGCTCAAATAAAGTTTCACGGTCCCCTCAACGGTTGTATAATAATAAATTTCTATTTCATAAAATTAGATAACCAACTGAAATAACATAACAGACTATTTTGCTCTAAAGAACTAGTTGCAAGTAAAAAGTAAAAGATTCGTTGGATAGAAAATGATAAAGATATCAAAAAACGAATGTCCTCTCTTAATAGATATGTCTTAAGATATCATGTGTCATACCCCTCCTTCATAAATTGATAATGTCATAGAGGCACAAACCCTTGGATTTCCATAAAAACACACAAAAAAACACCAATTTATACATCATTATGTAATATTGAAAGATAATTAAAGTTCTTCAAAGATCTAAGTTTTTTGTTTGTACGACCTATTTTCTCCTAACACTTGGGCGAAAAAAAAAAAAAAACATGCTCTAACCCCTTGACGGGCGGTTGGATATATTATATCCCAACTAATTTTAATTAAGATTTCCACCAGAAACTTTTAATTAAGTTTCCTGTTTATAACATTGTTGAAAAAAAAACGGAAAAAAGGATTTTTTTATTTTTTTCCAAATTTCCGGTGGGAATTCAACATTATCGGAGCACATTTGTACCTCCGGGTGGTTCCGACCCGACCCCTTGAGTGGGGGAGGTGACCGGAAGCCCGGCAGAGTTCGTTGCGTACGAATGCGAGGGGGCCGGATGGGGACGAATCGCCACCTCCTCGAGAGACTTGCGGTCGACAGGCCAAGAGTCGGGTGGCCACGGTTAACGGACGTTGTGCATGGGACGTAGGGTCTTCGGACCCGTGGTAAGATGCGAACCCCCGGCAGACGGGTTCTCTGGCCAAGCCGGACAGCGACGTTCCATAGTCCGATCCCAGAGCCGGTCATAGACAGGCTGGTGACTCTGGGCAAAGGATAGCTAAGGCGATAAGACCCCATCCACCAATTTACTAAGAGGGAGCCTGAGGTAGGAGTGAGGACTTTGTAGTGGAAAGTCCTCGGTGCTCGCTAGTGACGACGAAGCTCGCGGGAACGCCATGCAGGGACTCCCGGAGCAACCGAAGGGCGAGGGTTTCGGACAGCGCACAGGTTACTTGTGGCTCATCCCTCCGAGGACCTCAGCTGAAGCAGTTGTGAGCCGACCCCTAGGGTGGTGGGGTTTGGTGGCGCCCCGCTGACCAAGGAGAGGTCGCGTGGGGAGGCCAGTGTGGTTCTGGTTGCTCCATGTTGTGTCGTGACCCTTGTGAGGGGGTCGGCCGGCAGGTCCACCATCGAACGCTATCCCCGCGGGGAACCGGGCCGGAGGCTCGCCGGTAACGCGGCGGCTCATCGTGCCTCAGAGGAACTCTTGGTCCGATCTAGGTCCTTCGTGTCTATGCGATACTGGAGTTTGCCTCGCCCAGTGATGGGGACCTAGAGGTGTCTACACCTGATTTTCGAACGCAACTAACAAATGTAGCGGTCGGTCACTGCACGGGGTCAGGGGCCTTCGGGCCTGGGTACCCTCGACGGCCGTGAGGTAAGGTAGAGGCGGGCGGGCTTCTGTCGACCTCCGCTGGCTTCTCTGTCTTCGGACAGGGTCAAGTCGGCGGGGGCTGGCGGGACTACGTTCCGTCCAACCCCCTAGCGAGGCGGAGTCTATTCCGTCTAGGTGGAGCTTTCCGTGCCCGCCTGGGGTCGCTAACGGCACCTAGTCTGGGCCAACTGGTTCCCGGCGTGATCCGCGAGGGGTTCCGTCGGTCGAGCCGGGTGTCTTGGGCGGAAAGCCAGGAGCTGGGTCGCTTTACGGCCGGAGGGACTTTCCCCGTCCTCCCTGGTTTTCAAGCTAGGGGCTCTTCAATAACTTTCCTATCGGCTGGCCCTCATATATGTCTCTGCCGGAAAATGGTATCTGATCTTGGGGGCCTTCCGTAAATTAAATTCGGGTGGGGAAGCCTCGGTTCAGTTCGTGGGCCCAGCGTCTTTATAGGCGTCTGGTTCCTGCAGGGCTTGCGGGGTCTACCGGCTCGAGTAACCAAGTTTAGGGACCACTTGGTTTTTCTAGCTGGGTGGTGAGGACTATCGTAGCGATTGTTCGTCAACTTGGGAATAGCCGGCGTGGCGTGCGTTGGGCAGCGCGTCGGCCTGACCGGAGTTTGCGTGGGGTTCCGCTTTGTCGGGGCTTGTCTGGCGGCGACCTTCGAGACGCCCCGCGAGACAAGCCTCGCGGGTGGTTCCCTGCGTAGACGGATAGGCCTACAAGGGTCTGGGGCCGGGAGATAGTTACCCGTCTTCCCTCAAAGTTTTAAACTGCGCAAATCTCTCGAAATATGTCACATTTAAAGTTGTATAACGTGGTAAGTTTTTATTTTTATAGGTCGGATAACATAGTAGTTTTTCAGTCGGTCGAATTATAATACATAAAAGTCAGCCAACCTATAAAAACTTAAATTTTCAAACTACAAAGAAAACTTTGTTTTAAGTTACGCAGATTACTAATTTAAGAGTAGATAATAGTTTCCAATCTAAAGTACGCTGTAAAACTAACGGTTTAGCTAATAATAATTAGAAGATGATAACGGAAAATTAACACTTTATTTATTATATTTCATGTATATATATATTACATCTCACACATGCACACACACAAATATATATATATATATATATATATATATTTATATTTATATATATAACCTTGGAAATGTATAAAGAAAGCACAATATATATATATATACTTTCTATACAATAATACCATTGAAACAAATGAAATTGACCAATAATTATGAAATTACTATTAAAAACAACTGAAACCAAATACTAGTTAAATTGTATAGTCCAGTGTAATACCTTACGAAAATAAAAAAAAAAATTCCTCAATAATAAAAAGCACTATAATTAGCAAATCAATTGATTTAAAATGCAAGATAACAATATCAGAATGACAGATAACACATAATGTCCATGGCCAAAATTTCATAATCAAATGTTATAACAATAGCAAAAATCGCAAAAAGCAATTGTTGAAAGGCTGCATAGTACAAATATATTAAAGATATAAAGAGAATACATCATATTATGCGCATTTGCAGTAGTAAAATAACGTATACTGCTCAAAACAATTAGGAGAGCAAATGGTTTTAACAAAATTACACAAATATTTACACCGATAAGTAACATAAAATAAAACATCCATAATTTAAAGTGTAGTAGAAAACAAATTAAAAAAAAATCTTCACATGCAAAATAAATATGACGTCAAAAATTAGAAAAAGGAGATTAGTGTAGCAATCAGAAATTTGCGGAAACGTCTGTATCACTGTCACAAATGTAAAATTCAATTGCTCAGCTTGTGTTTTGAGAAAAGATGATTTGAAAATGTCACAGTCATGTGATTTAACGAAATCAATGGCTTGGCGTGTTATCAGGACAGTTGCATCTGGAGAAACACAACGAACTGTATCGGACGCTGATGGGATTACAAGAAGTGTCAATGCAAGGCTGTGGAATCAACTGAAAGACACATGGAATGATAGAAACAACAAGGGCAAGGGCGGCCATGTGCTACCACAGAAACGGGTGACCGATACATCCTGTTAATAGCTCGTCGAGACGTAAAGGGCAATGGTACTCTGATGCAAATACATATGTTTTTGGCCACAGAACGAAGGGTTTTCAGTTATAGAGCCCGAAATAGGCTTCATTAGGGTGATCTTTATGTACGTAAGCTAGTGGTATGTATTCCGTTGATCTCAAGCAATTGTGCGGCCCAAAGGAGGTGGGCAACTGAAAATCGAGTTTGGAGGCAACGTTGTTGGAGTCAAATTCTGTTTACAGGCGTGTCTCAATTCAGTTTGGATGTGATATCTGCTGTGCTTTGGCATGGAGAGAAAGAGGCACTCAAAATAATTCCACATTCGTTCGTGAAAGATCACATTACAGATGAGGTGGGTTGATGCTATGGGATGGAATCAGCATAGGTGAACGCACGGGCTTGCAAATCATTCGGAATGGTACTTTGACGATCAGAAGTTATACGGACGTGATTCTGAGACATCATGTCGTATTTTATGTTGCAGAAATTTGTGATTACTTTTTTTTTATGCATGATAATTCCAGACCTCATACAGTTTGTCTTGTGGAAAACATGATTGAAGATAAAACAATACAGCGTATGGAATGGCCAGGATGCTCGCCTGACCTAAATTCGATCGAGCATGTTTAAGACATACTCAGTCGACTTATCTCTGCGAGACCAATGCATCCTTTTACTCTCTGGGACTTGGAGATTCCAATTTTTGAGCAGTGGAACATTATTCCCCAAAGTCTTATCGATAACCTCATCGTATCCATGAAAAACAGGTGTACAATAGTCTTAGCTCTTAGAGGAGGCCACATGCCATATTAAAAATCTTGCATCATTTCTAAACAATACATTTTCTTATCATTTACATGAAACTAAATTGTTGCCCTAAACCATCTTTTCATGTTCTTTCTATCTTTTCAAAGAATAAAAGCTCCCTTACAAATTGTTTTGCGTCTTTTTTATTATTATTATTGCGCATTGATACACGCGTACTATCCATTTCATGCCTATAAGGTACAGCGAGGAGAGTCTGCGCACATTTCAAAAGAATAATAATAAAAAATCTAAATATTAATATTTTGCTAAACTATGCAGGAATAATTTTGACTTCATTTGTTTTTTATGCATTTCCATTGTTATTTTGTTGTTATACTGTAATTTAATAGAAAAGCAGTAATAAAACCAAGAAAACTATTTTGGGCAATCTCTCCTTACAGGGTAGGAGAGAATGCGCATATGGGTAGGAGAGATTGCGCACATAGGTTTAAGAGATTGTTATTAATAATAACTTCAATTAAACTGATAACAATAATAATTGCACTTAATCGACATTATTGAAAGATTTTTGTGAGTAAATATTATTGTACAGGTGTGAATATTTCAACCAAATGTTTAAATAATAATTAAAAGAAAGAATTTTAACGACAGTTAAGACATTTAATTTAAGAAGGTTAAAATATCAGAAAAAGCAAGCACTACTAAGATTACAAAATAACATTAATCTAGTTGATAACATATTTAACTTGAAAATTACTTCATTTCTATTTCCACAGTTTCATTGTATTTTGTTTGCTAACCAAAGTTGTCGTCGTGCACAATCGATGGACTGATTGTCGTAAATCGTGCATCTTTCGTGCAATCACCTGCTACAAGCAATACATTGAATCCAGTCAGTTGTCGAAGATGTCTTCTGGTACAATTCCAGACATTCAGTGCACTCATCCTCATTGAACTTCGGGTTTTTTCCTTGAGTTTTTTTATCCCAATTTTTGTGGAAGCACCTTATATTCAGCTGTATTTTTTTTTTTTTTTTGTCGCGGCATCCTTCTTAAGTCTTTTTTCATGTATATTTTGTGAATCAGTAACATTAGTTGCACTCTGTTTCCTTTTGATTTGGATGACATTACACTACTTGGAATGGTTGAAAGCTTTTCCAAAACATTGTATTAGAAAATTTATTTTAGTTAATAAAATTAATTTATTAGCAAATTAATTGTTCATAAATTAAAAAAAATATATAAATATTTAATTAAATTATTAACAAATATATCATTAATTTATTAAAAAAATAATTACATAAAATTAATTTAATAACAATTGTATTATTAATTTATTAATAAAATTTTTATCTGCGAAAGTATTTTATTTGCAAATTAATTTGTTGCCAAATTTAGTTTTGATAATTATGTGTTTTTTCCGAAATTATTTCAAAATTGATTCATTCATATGTTTTACACGTAATTTGCAATTCATACAAATTTATCAATAAGCTGCGTAAAATCTCCTAGCACATAAACTTTTGGGGAAATGCGCCGTCTCTCCTAAGTAGCCGATGCGCAAACTCTCCTATTTTGGTAGGAGAGATTGCGCGGCCTTTTATTTAAATATGGCCACTTCTAAAATGAATTGTTGGTGTTCGCATACTTACTCCAGGTTAGTAGTTTATAAAAAATCGTTTAAGTTCGAAATATTTTGTATTATTGACGTTCTATAAAAATTATGACGAACAGTTATAAAAATTCAAGCACTTACTTTGGAAAAACAAAAGAAAATAGCACTGTTTTATCCAAGACGCTTGGAACAATCAATATGCAAATTCATGTAGACACTGCACTAATGCTGCTGTACAACTACCTGGAGTCGCTGCGCGCAAACTTTACTCCTTCCCGTCGAATCTCATTGTGCGCAATCTCTCCTACCGCACGAACTCTCCTCGCTTTACTATATATGGCTTTCTTGAACTGTTCTCTTCACTTTTTTGCTTGCGCCCCTAATTTTTTTGAGCAGTGTATTTACAAACTAGGAAATTGAACATATGCCAACATTTGGGCTGTTTAATAGATGAATAACTGAAAGTCAGCTGCAATAACACAAAATTTCCAATGAAAATAAAAATTTTAAATAATACTCTAGATACATATATATAGCTTGTGCAAGCACGGAAAATATATCCCGATCAATGTTATTTTAGAATTTTAATGTGAGACATTTAACGATGTTTGTTTTGATATTATGTGTTAAACTAGCAAGATAGTTCGAATAAATAAGTTGAAAAAATCAGCAATTCTATTTTATTGTTTTTTAAAACGTTAGACCGTCTATAATTTGTGAAACATACATTACACCGTTTATTTGTTATTTTTTATAATTTTTTCACACTACTATTTCAATCTAAGAATTAAAATCATTAAAACAATTATTAATCTATTTTATTTAAATCGGCGAAAAAATGTGAAATAGAGTTAAACAAACAATATATTATTAATTACATATTTATAAGAATTTTTGTTCTATTTCGCTTAACTTATTAAGGCATAACAACAGTATTTATTATAGTAATAATGCAAGATAAATACATTATAATTTTTCTTATTTGTTTTTCTCTTTGAATTAGGTGGAATAACATACTTATACAATTACAACATACAACTAATAATTTATACAAGAATAATCTCAAATACCCTAAGGCGAAACCGAACCACTGAAGTGATCAAGCACTTTTTATATTTAGAATGTAATCCGATTTGATGCAAACAAACACAATTTGTATGAGATAAGTCTGGCATAATGCCCGGAGCTAAATAGAATATGTTGCTTAAGCCAAAATAATTGCATTCACTCATTCGCTTTATCAAAAGATCCTTTTAACCTAAGAGTCATTACATCCTTAACCACTTAGAACTTAAATTTGTATGATTAAATAGGTTATTTTAGTGATTAGAAAAGCATTTAACTGATTGTTAATAATATTACTTGAACTTCGAAGAAAGTTTTTTTTTTTTTTTTTTTTTGTAAAACAATATACTATTTAATAAAATTACGCGGCACTTTGGATTTTAGAAGTTTCGCTAAAAATCTAAAGAAATGTTGTCAAATTGTTATTAAACTTCGGGAATGAATTTCGGGAAAACATGTCTGTCTGTGCTTATATTTTGTAGTAATTGAGACAGGCAAAAAATAAATTATATAAAATGAATCAATTTATTGCATACCCAGTTTCATAAAATGTCCGAGATGATGATGATGTAACGAATAATTTTATAGTCTCTTTAGAATGCATGTCTGCATTTGTGTAAGCCACTGTATATTCATGAAAATTTAAACATTTATCTCTCTATTCTAGAAAAATGTAATTAACTGTGAGATGGTTGAGTCTACATATCTACCCTTTGCACAAAAATGAACGCGTCCCCAATCTTATCACGCAGTCTAATCCTTACGCTGTTGGTACGCTGCTTTCCCCACCCATTTGCAACATCTGCGCATTTTTAGTTACTGGAAGAAAAATTATTTTATTTTCAACGCAGTCTGTGAGACGGCGTGTTTCCGTTTATGTAATTTTTTTGCTGTGGGATATTGATATGGAATGGAGGTCAAAGCGGGTACGCTACAGTGACAAATACTTTGAAGAAACTGTTTTCCGATGGTTTGATGAAGTAGGAAATTATATAAGCGATGTTGAAAGTATTTCAGATGATGAATATATAAATTCTGAACACGAAATTGACTCAACATTGTCAGAAAATGCATAAAAAATGCAGATTTTAGAGCATGCTGCAATATTGACTATTAAATGGTTTGTTAATTTTACTGTTTAATATGGTTTTCTGATTCATATTGTACCGAAATACATAAAAATAATATCATTTATTTAATTGTTATGTCAAAATTGTGTACTATAATGTGTAATTTAAAAAGTATTTTCTCTCTCCAACATTCAAAATTATTTTTATACTGCTATATCAAAAAGAAATTGGTCCTGTTAATGCATTACTGTTAAAGATTAAGTATTTTCACTATTTGGTACATTAGTAATTGTTATTTTCTTTTTAAAATTTTAAAAATTTATAATTTTTTTTTTAAATTTAGATATTTCACAGATGGCACGTTTCCGTTTGTGCACAGGATTTTCATGTTTCCGGTTAAGGGCTAACGCTGTCATCGCCGCAGTAAATGAATTTTTGCGCCCAGAGGTCCTTTTTGTTAATAATAATAAAACCACTGCATACAAAAATACATAATTTGGTAGTATTACAGAATTAGTATGTTGTGGCCATCACAAAACTTTCTTCTATCTTATACATGTCAATACTTCAAAATTCACTATCTCAGTGCCAAATTAAATGGCAATATGAGTTCATTATGAGAATTCTAAAAATATGAAATTCCGTGCATTAGTTCTCGAGGTATGACTGTCACTGAAATCGTATAAATCCAGCAAAATGCAGCATAGCAGCGCCATCTATTGGGTTATTTACACCAGAACCTAATTATCACCAACTTATGTCAACGTCTAACTGAATATGAAGTTTGAGGAAAATTCGTGCATTATTTCTTGAGATAGAGGTATTGCGCAAATCATGACAAATGCAGCATAGAAGCGCCACTTGTTGAGCGATTTACAACAACACATAATCAGCAGCAATATTAATCAAGTTATACTTAAATCTGAAGTTTGATGAAAATTCGTGCATTAGTTCTTGAGATAGAGCTATTGAGGAAATAGTTCAAAACTGCAGCACAGCAGCGCCACCTATTGGGCGATTCATACCAACACATCATTTCATATGAAGGACTAACTAAATCCGAAGTTTAATGAAAATGTGTGCATTAGTTCTTGAGATAGAGCTACTGCGAAAATAGTGTAAATCCTGCAAAATGCAGCATAGCAGCGCCACCTGTTGGGCGATTTACACCAAAACGTAAACAGCATCCATTCATGTTAAGGACTAACGGAATTTGAAGTTTTATAAAAATCCGTGCATTAGTTCTTGAGATAGAACTTTTGCAAAAATCCGGCAAAATGCTACATAGCAGCGCCACCTGCTGAGCGATTTACACCAAAAAACTAATCAGCACCAATCTATATCAGGGACTACCTGAATATAAATTTTTATTAAATTCCGTGCATTAGTACTTGAGATAGAGCTCCCACAAAATTTGTGTCACATACATACAGACAGAGAGACAGACTCACAGACAGACATTTTGTAAAAACATGTTTTTTGGAATCTCTGACACCTAAAACGTGTAAATCTGTCGAAAACTAGAATTTGAAAATTTTCATGAAACCAATACTTTCTTGTAAAGATAGAAGAAAGTAAAAATATTTGACAAACACGCTTAAATAGACAGTTTATAATCGAATAATTATTTTCAGATCTATTAAATGTCAAAATTGATCAACATCGTTCCATTAAAATTTTTTGTAGGAACAATATCTGTACATCGGGATTTAATCATTTTTATAAGGATACTAGGGGGGCTCTGTCCCCTGCAAGCTACGATCGCCAGCCCCCGGTCCGACACCGCAGAATCTAAAATCACGCTAATTTGATCGGTTTTTAAAAGATTACAGAAAATTGAATTAAAATGAAAAAACCTATAGCGATCTCCCAGTAAACGGGTTTCGATTCAATTCCCTTTGATTGCGAAAATTTAAGGCCAAATCAGTTGCTGTTAAGACATTCAATGGTTGTTTTCGTGTTTGATTAAAGAAGATCAGTTAAATATTTGAAAAGAAGCTAAAATAAAATGAATTAAGTAAACAGAGTCTTTGCCGACCGGTACTTTTTAGCAGCGTTATAAAACTATTGACATAATACAATTTACTACAATAACTACAATTTACTGCTTTAACCCCTTCAAGGGCGGTAGTTCATGTTTGGACCACTTAATTTTAATTCTTAAATGCCGAATTGGCACCAGAATATTGGAATGAAAAATTTCCTTTTATTAAGTAAGTGAACCAAAGCATTTTCGTATTTCGAAATTTGCTTGTAAATTCCGGTTTTAAATCTATTTTAATCGGTCTATTTTGATCGGTTTTTAAAAGATTAGAGAAAATTGAATTGAAATGAAAAAACCTATAGCGATCTCCCAGTAAACGGGTACCTGAATATAAATTTTTATTAAATTCCGTGCATTAGTTCTTGAGATAGAGAGCCCACAAATTTGTGTCACATACAGACAGACAGACTCACAGCCAGACATTTTGTAAAAAACATGTTTTTTTTTTTTTTTTTTTAAATATCTGACACCTAAAACGTGTAAATCCGTCGAAAACTGGAATTCGAAAATTTTCATGAAACCAATACTTTCTTCTTGTAAAGATAGAAGAAAGTAAAAATATTTCACAAACACACTTAAATAGACAGTTTATAATCGAATAATTATTTTAAGATCTATTAAATGTCAAAATTGATCAACATCGTCCCATTAAAATTTTTTGTAGGAGCAATATCTCTACATCGGGATTTAATCATTTTTATAACGATACTAGGGGTCTCTGCCCCTGCAAGCTATGCTCGCCAACCCCCGTTCAGATACTGCAGAATCTAAAAGCACGCTAATCTGATCCCTTTTTAAAAGATTAGAGAAAATTGAATTATACAGAAAAAAACCTTTAGCGATCTCCCTGTAAACGGGTTTCGGTATTTACGTACCCAACGTACGGTACTTTCCATTCAATTCCCTTTGATTGCAAAAAACTTTAAGCAGAATCAGTTGCTGTTAAGACAATGGTTGTTTTCGTGTTTGTTTCACAATCTGTTGCCTGTTATGTCTAAAATCTGTCGCCAAACTATAAGATTAAATGCCAATAATGGTTGATCGTAAATGTCACAATCACTTGACTTTAAGGAAGTTACACATGTTTATGCCATCAAGTGATTTTTATTTCCACGTGTTATTTGTATTTTTGGTACTTTTCCGTTATACGGACACCATGCCAAAATGCATGCTAATGCGCCAATTATTTCATTCGTTGATCAATGAAATGTTTACTGCAATGCTAAAATATATTTTTAATTTTGTACCAGTAGTTTAATATGAGTTTTATTTCCTTACTTTATTGTATAACAATTATTTGTTCCCTTATTTTATGTATGTATTTGTGATTTAATAAAATAGTTCGTAAAAGTACAATTTATAAAAAGTAAAAATTCGTAAAAGTCTGTAATTTTCAAATGTTGTATTTTTAAAATGCTCATTTTACTATCAACAATGTTTTTTCTTTTATTTTTCAAATGTCTCATTTTACGTGATTTTCATTTTGCGCCAACTATTACGCTTGCCGACATTGGTGTCCGTATATCGGAAAGGTACCGTATTTTTATTAATGTTATCCTAATTTATTTGTTATTTCTTTTTTAAAATAAAAAAAAAGTAAATTTGTATAATTTGGCGAGTGGTTTGGCGATTTATATAATTTGGCGAAATTGGTAGACGGAATAACGAAGTAGTACGAGTAAAACATTGCTTTGAAATTGAAATTAAATGTCATGATTTGTTGTATTGTCATATACGCACCGGGTTTGGCGTGCATTTCTTTGTACGACAATTTGGCGAAAGCCTCGTTTTCAAATACCAGTTACATATGTATTTTTAAATTATTTTCTGTTATTTTTAAAATGAAATAACAATAAATAAAAAAAATAATTAATAACTATAGAACAAAACAATTTATAACATTTTTTGTAAATATAAAGAAAATAAATTCAAATAAACATTTATTAATAAATAAGCAACAATAGCCAGGTTACCATGTCAGGCAAAATAACGCCATTTTGACGCCAATTAGGTACAGCGTTGCGTATATGACGTCTGTGCCTAATATTATTCTTTTCGTTACGTTTAAAAAAAAAGAAAGAAGTGAAAGCCATTCATTTTAAAAGTTTTAGTTTTAAATGAAAGTTTTGTATTAAATAAACTGATAATGAAATAAAATTTGAATTATGAATAAAAGTAACATAATACATTTCTTAGCATACATTTAAGGGAGGCCAAACTGGTCGCCAAATTAGTTTAAAATAATAACCTTTTCTAAAATATGAAGAAAAAAAATCTTATGATTAAAATTTGAGCTGCTATCATTAGAGAAAAGTATATACAATTAGAAAAAAATTAATATGTCGAAAACTAATCCGAATTTAAAAATTCTAATACCAGTTTTGACATCTGTGGATCGATGCGGATTTTTGGTGTTAATTTCATCGCAAAGTATTAGGTATTTTAGGAGAAATCGCCGTGAAGCACAATCAGTTGTTTAATAAGTCGTTTCATAGAATCGTTTCATAAAATTGTTACAATTCAGTCGTTTCATAATATCCGTTTCATAAGTTCGTTTTATTTGGATTTTATATATATAGGGTAGATACATCAGAAGCTCCCGGAGTACAGACTGCATTTATATATATATATTAATTTGGCTAATTTTGGAGGATTTATGTCCATTTTAAATTCAAATTTTCAGCATTTCGAGAAATATTTTTTACATATTTTAGAAATGGTTATTATTTTAACACTAGAAAGACGGGAGCGGTCATTTTGACAGAAAATGAATTTCAAACGCTTGTATTTTTCTTAAATATTCTTCGATTTCTACATGGTTTATTGAATTTCCCTAATTATTCATAAGGACTATGTAGCGCAACAATGTTAATTTTTTTTACACAATATTATGAGTCCTATAAATATGTATGCCTAGAAAGATGGATTGCGGTCATTTTGACCGCTGAAGAAATAAAATCTAACATTACATTTACTTTTCAATTTTTGCTGTCTACGAACGATTATTCTTTCTTTTCGAGATAATTTTAATAACATTTCATGGAGAGAAGCATACGTGAGATAGGGAGGGATGTTAAAAACATCTGCTTGTCTCGTGATTCTTTTTGTAGAGCCTGTAATAGACTGCTGTCATTTGGAGAATAAGCGGGATTGAAAAACACCTGCTGTTTCACGTGAAATTCCTTTTATGTTCGAAAGCATCTGCTTTTTTAGTAAAAGATATTTATTTCTATTGAAGTTCTTGACCTGATAGGATGTACATTTTTTTTTTCACGCTATGTTGCGAAGAACTGTTGGTAAAAGCAATCTGTCAGAAGAAGAGTTTCTAAAAATATTGCGGACTGTATCTGAAACGGATTCTGGTACAGATGAAAATTCAAATTTATCTGACGATGAATATAACCCTGGAAATGTAAGTGAATCCTCTTCCGCGGACGAATGCCGTTTTTTTACTAAAACTGCACAAAAAGATTTTTTGTCTGAATCTGAAAATGAAGGAAATTTTTTTATAAATTTCGATTCAGGTCATGCGAGTACCACACGTGGTAGAAAACGAAGACAAAACAAAAAACGTCAAAAGAAAAGTAAACTACTACGCAAAAGTGAAGAACAAAGAATATGTTCCCAAAAGGAAGGAAATGAGAAAAATGTAGAAATAGCAAAAGACGGAGCAATATGGGCAGTTCCTTCTGGAAATATTTCTTCAGGAAATCGACAGCAGCACGATGTGTTGAGAGAGGTTCCTGGACCAAGTTCATTTGCCACTAGAAATGTAATATTAGAGAATTTCACAAATGCATGGAGACTATTCATAAATGAAAAGATTCTTCGTTAAATAAAATATGTGCACAGAAACGGAAGCTCATCGATGTTTGCCGGATACGCATTGGAATATATCTTTAGACGAATTAGATGCTTTTATTTCCCTACTGTATGCTCGTGGAGCTTTTATTTCTAAAGGTATTTCAACAAATAACTTATGGTCCACGACAAGGGGAATAAACTTTTTTAACCAAACAATGGCTCGGATCAGATTCAAAGAAATAATGAGATATTTGCGGTTTGATCTGAAGGCAATAAGATCTGAAAGACTTCGATCTGATCAATTTGCACTAGTGTCAGTGTTCTGGAACTCGTTTATTGAAAATTGTTTACTTTGCTATAAACCGGGTGAAAATATAACACTAGACGAACAACTCTTTCCAAGTAAGGCACGTTGCCCATTTACATAATACATGTCGCAAAACCCCGATAAATTCGGGATTAAATTTTGGCTAGTAGCTGACGTTCGATCAAAATATTTGTTGAATGGCTTTCCATATTTAGGTAAAAATGAAAATAGACATACAGATAAAACTGTTGAAGAACATGCTGTCTGTCGCTTGGCAGAGCGATTTCATAACACAGGAAGGAACATATCAACGGATAATTCTTTTCACAACGTTGAAATTAGCCAAAACTCTAAGAAATAAAGGGCTTAGCATCGTTGGAACTGTGAAACATTGAAAGAAAGAAGTTCCCGAATCCTTCAAGCTCACAAAGGGAGAACTGTATTCAAGCCAAATTCTCAAGCACGATAATATATCACTGACCTCGTATCAAGGGAAAAAAACAAAAATGTTTTGTAGTTAAGCACTTTACATCCTACACTTGAAGTCAATGGCAATGAAAAAAAGACGCCTCATGTTATTCAGTTTTACAATTCAACGAAATACGGTGTGGATGTACTTGACCAGATGGCAAGAAAATATTCCACAAAATCAACTCTCGACAATGACCTGTTCAAGTTTTTTTTTTAATATTCTGGACTTAGCTGTTATAAATACTTGTGTGATTTATAAAGAGAAATGTATGTAAAAATAAAGCGTCTTGATTTTATTTTGAATTTAGCTGACGAACTACGTACAAAATATGTCGCCTCTATGACATCTCCGCTGTCAGACTTAACTCCAAATACAGGTGCACCTACAATCTTGGGTCCGAAACGCAAACAATGCCAAATCAATCGATGTCGGAATAAAACTATAAACATTTGTAGTGATTGCAAAAATTTAGTTTGTGGCTTCAGCACTTACAAATTTATAAAGCTGAGTGTTTGCAGAGAATTTAAAAAGAAATAATGTAAGTTATTTTTGTAATATTTATATTTTTAAATATATACACTTAAAAAAGCAATTATGTTATATAAATTTAAAATACTTTGAGCAAGCCAAAAAATTCTTTTAAAGTGAGTATTTTTTTATTTATTTTTTTTTTTTTGGTAATTTTTGTTGATAATTGATTATATATATTGTATTTCCTTTAATTAAAATTCATATTATATACAAAACGGTAAATAAATAAAATAATATTCTATTATTCTATTAATAAATGTACTTTAAAAAACTTGTTTCAACAAAAAAAAAAATATTAAAAAATGCTTTATTTTTGGTCATTCAAATAGAGCGGTCAAAATGACCGCTCCCCGTCTTTCTAGGTATACAAAAACCGCCGCCTTTGTAGTGTTAGACTGTTACCAATCGTTAAAACCGAGAAAAGAATAATATTTCCTTTAAATTAAAAATTTATTCACACGTGAGTATTATAAAGAGAAAAAACTTTCAAATAAGAATTATAGGATTGCGTACTAAAAGCAGGAAAATATTGATAATTCAGTCATAAAAACTATATTTACACGTGGATTTTAAAAGAGAAAAAAAATTGTAAAATAACAAATTCATTAATATTCATTAAAAGCCATAAATGGAAGCAATTACGTCATATTTAAATGGCGGAATAATAATATTGCTAAACACTTTAAATTTAAAAATATATTTATGCGAGACATTTATTTCACATTTCTAGATGGCCTTTTAAATAATTGTTGCAAATTCTAAGGCAACGCAAATAAAAATATTTATTTTCTAGCAACAAAAGTATTTTCGCGTTAATATTAAAAAGAGACAGAAAAGTTTTGGGGAAAATTAAGTCAGATTTAAAACGATATATTTAAAATGTGTTAATTTAAAAAAAGGAATCTTTATTATAGCGTCATTAAAAATTTCCGTGCGCCAAATACTCTGTTTTTAATTCCTATTATATTATCTTATTTTCAAATGTTTAACTGGTCTTATATAATCAAAGACGGAAAAAGCCATTGGATCACATAACAGCAGCTGATCCGGCATTAAAATTCTTCAATCAAAAGGAAATGAATGGAAAACCATTTACAGGGAGATCGCAACTGGTATTTTAATTATAATTTAAGCCTCCATAATCTTTATAAATCCGACCTAGCTGCGTGTTTTTATAGTCTGTGGTGTCTGAATAGGAGTTGGCGAGCATAGCTCGTAGGCCACCTAATATTTAAAAAAAAAACTTAATAAAAATCTTTATTATTTTTTGTCTGTAATATCAGTGTTTTTGACCAAATTTAATGCGGCTTTCAGAAAACTTTGCAAAACGAATCTGTAACAAGCAAATGAAAATTTTATGAATTATGAGCACTTGCAAACAAACGTTAAATGTACATTCAGTAACATAGCACATTTTTTCTTTCTTAATTTCATATTAAAGACAACTTACACAAAAATGCCAATCCAAAGTCATGTAAATTCGGTACTTTATCGCAGAATAAGGGAGAAACTATATTTCAATTGCTTTCTAAAAAGACTGTGAGATGAAGGATTCGATATAACATTTCGTTTGCATATTGTCAACTTTTCTAAAAGGGGTGTGAATTTTATTTTGAAAATTCTGTACCTTATGCACAAAAAGTATGAGTTTTTGTTATAACTATTAAAAGAAACGTTTATGGCTTCAGGAACGGTAATATTATTTCACACACACACACATATATATATATATTTGCGCATGTTTTACAGGTTTTATATATTCATTTATTAAAGCTCAAATCATTTCGATATTTTTTTCTGTTACATAGTGACTGCAAATACAGGGTGATCGCAAGTATTTTCCTTTTTTTTTTCTTTTTTAATTGTAACTAAATCTGTAGGCCATATATTGTTTTCGCATTGACCCTTTTAAAAACTAAATAATCTCTTCTGATCATAATCAACATAATCTCAAATAACATTTCTGTAAAAAACATATAATGACAGTAACCTGGATTTTCATATATACGTATTAAAACTTATATGCTTATTCTATAGAAAAGAATAGAATTAAACTTGATCTGTGAATACCAAAGTAAATCACAAATGCATTAGATGGAATTTTGTATAATTCCTAGAAAATGCTACAAAACGTGACAGATGGCAGTCTGAAGAAGATGTCAGAATCAGATTACATTAACACTATAAGGACCGCACCCTCTTATACTTGACATAACTGAAATTAATAAAAGAGCTGGACATTTACACACCATGAAAAGTTCAATATTAAGGTGAAAATAAAAATCACAAATTTTCTTACTCTTCGCTCCCGTTTCTGGGGTTATTTGCAGAATTTAAATTGAGATCATTCGATTTTGTTTGACAAACAGCCAGCATTTTGGGTACGCTACGTAGGTGATGTTTTCATTTTATGAGATCACGATCGTTTGGCGCTTGTTGATTTTCTTTTTAATGTTAATAACCTAGATCATAATATAAAATTCATCTAAGAAATTGAGAAAAATTCCTCTTTCCCATTCCTTGACGTACATTCACCGCAATGATCAGATGTTGAGCTCTAATTTTTACAGAAAGCCTTTGAAAGAAAATACTGTTATCCCCTTTAATGCTAGTTTACCTTTTCATTGCCGCATTCCAACATTTAACTCTTTCATACGAATTTACTTTTTAATATGTTCTGGTACGCAATTACTGCAGGAGCTTAATTTTATAAAGCAGATTGCCATAGATCACGGTTTTCAAATTAAATTACATTTACAATATCATTCACAAGCAACATTGTCACCCCTCTCACAGCCCGCTTAATAACAAGCAGAGTCCAGCATATTGTAGCTTCAGGTATAATCCTGCCATTTAAAAAAAATAAGGAATATTATTCGTGGATTCAACATTCAACTTATTACTTTTCCAACTCCTTATTATTTATTAACTAGTAATCTGTATCTCACACCTGGTCACTGGATTAATGTATAATGCCGGATTTTAATTTTATACAGCAGGCTGCCATAGGTTATGGCTTTCAAATTAAACTACATTTAAAATATCATTCACAATCAACATTGTCTCCCGTCTCACAGCCTCCTTAATAACAATCAGAATCCAGCATATTGTAGGTTCAGGTATGTTCCTGTCACTTTTAACGCTAGGACCGCGAAGCGGGTCAATTTGACCTAAATCGATGTTTAATTTGTCACTGCACGTAAAATAATTATTGAAAAAAAAACAGTGGCTCTCCGGGAGTGCCAATAAAAGGGAAAATTTAAAAAAATCCAGAAAATTTGGATAAAAAGTCGAAAAATCAAAAAAACCGAGAATTTGGCACAGATGTGATATACGAACCATGTTTGGCGCGATTTTTTAACATCAATTTGGTGAAAGCCCGTTTTCCAATACCAGTTACAATATATATTTTTAAATTATTTTCTGTCTATATTATAAAGGACAAACATATCTGTGCGTAACGCATACGTCATTCTGCGAATGGCAACACTTTGAAATTTGAAATGAAATTTCGCTTTTGCAATTTTTGCTACTGCATAATTTTTAAACTTTTAAACATCCCACATTTTAAATGTTTACACGGTCGTATGCAGAAAAAAAATGCTCTTTTAAATGCAATTTGTTTGAAAGTTGTATCTTAAATTTTTTTGAGATATTAATTTTTTTATAGTTTTTAATACAAATTTTCTAATCGTGGCAACTGAAGTACTTCATTTCTATTAAAAGTGGATTAGTTATCTTTATTGATTATATTCTTACTGATGCCATTTTCTCATTGCAATTAAAAATATCTTTTTTAAAAATTTGAACAGAAAATGACGTTACGCTTTAAAAAAAACAATTTCCCTGATGATGCTGTTATATTTCACTATTTTTTCATTTCGCTGATATTGAGTTTGAGTCAATCGGCAAAATATTTCAGCGACATAAAATGACGTCATATTTAAAAATAAACGATAATTTTATTTGACAAAACGAGATATTTCCCCTTGAATACGTCTAAAAGTTATAAATTTCTGGAATTTTTATGCGCAGGTACAGAGATTATACTAAGACCTCAGATCACGAGTGGGAATTTTAACATGGAAAGTTGCAATAGTTGACAAACGTGACTTCAAGCGTGAAAATATATTTATTAATAACCTATTGCGCGTTAAAATGTTTTTAAATAGTTAATATGGATGTGAAACGTGGAAAATGACTTGATTTGGATTAGATGTAAAGGTATAAAAATTCTATGATTATGTCAAGGTGAAATCATTTTTGCGGATTTTTCATTCCGTAATACCAAGCATCAATTAATAACTTAATCAAAATTACTTATCTTGATTATATGTTACTGATGACATATATGAATAAAGTTTAATTTTTCAATAATTTTAACAGTTGAAGTTTATGAAAAAAGTATTTTGTTAATCTTAGGTTAAAATATGTCTTTGGAGAGTTAAATTAACAAGTGTAAGATGAATTTTTTATTCTAATTATTGTTGTCGATGTATTATAAATTTGATGCAACAGTTCCTTTGTAAACATTTTCTTTCGTCGAAATTCGGCGGGTTCCACCTCGTTGTTTTAAAAAGTAAAGAACAATAAATAAACGATAATTTCATTAATAACTATAGAACAAAACAATTGTACAATTAAAAAATAAAATAAAATAAAAGTAAATGAACAATTTATTAATAAATAAGCAACAGCAGCCGGGTTACCTTGTAAAATAAAGTAACGCCATTTTGGTGTCAATTAGGTACCCAAGTGCGTATCTGACATCTGTGCCCCGTATTTTATCTTCCGTAATCGAAATTCCCGCCAATACTGTTGGTCATTGACCAGACCATCAACACGATAAAATACAGCGTTATCGGTTTTTAGTTACACGAAATAGGTAGGTCACGAATACGGTATAATTCATTTTAACTGAAGAAAAACAAAGTAATAATTTCTTTTACCAAATGTTGTTTTGGTGAATTTAAATATTTCTGCCAGTATGTTAACATTTCTTCATAAATAATTGCGCTTATGCTTTTGCTGTATTTAAAACCACTACCATATTATTAGAAATATCGCTATAGTTTGATGCTAAAAATTTCTTTGCAGGTAAAGCGCAAATTTAAAAGATGACGATGGGAAAGCGCATACACAGAAATAATTTTCCTTCGATAATGAGTCATTAATCAGCTAATGACGTCCGTAATTACGGCGTGATTTTCTCGAAACCACAAAGAACGTTTTTTCTGAGAAAACGGCGGCCCGAATCGACATATTATAAGACCTTCTGCGTCGCCTGCGAGGAAAGTAGTTCCGGCTTAGATGGGGAAAGCGCAAATTTAAAACACTAGCAAACCCCGCGGCTTTGCTCGCGTAATATTTGAAATATGCCAAGTGATATTTATATGTCTAAATTTTTATTAAAAGGTACTAACTAAATTTTAATTTTATTAAAAGGTAATATTTTATTTTATTAAAAGGTACTTATTACTTTTAGGAATAATTAAAAAAATTACTATTTAAAACACAGTTTGATTAAACATCATTGTTACACTGCATAAGGCAGAAATGAGACTTAAATTAATAAAACGAAATAAAACTAAATAAGTAATAATTTAGAAAATATTTTGAAACTTTTATGCTCAATTAATACGCTCATTTCAGTATTCATTTGAAGTTTTGAATTTTTCAGAAGCCATCTTCTTACATCTTAAAATTAACCATCATGTCAAATTCCAAGTCCTACCACCTCTCTCAACATAAAGGGCTATGTTGAAATAGCAACTGTCACTATAAATTTGCCAACATTAATTTTGAAATTGGTTTGTTATTTCCTAATATTCCACAGAAACGTAATTTAGAAAGATTTTAAAGGCCTTTTTTAGAGCGTTTGTTGTTTCTGTAAATCCCAGGTGTAGAATCATCGGCATAAAATATAGCCTGTGTAGGATCAGAGACTGTTACAATTGATTCGCAACTATTACTTTTATATTTGGTTTATATTCCTTGAAATTGCGTAGCAATCGTAAATTAGGACTTTTTTAGAATGCTTTTCGCACCTCCCCTTCACTTTACCCCTTTTTAATTCGAATTTATTTTCGACAGTCCTTCGAGGGCATTTATATTTTATAAGTAACTATCATGCCATATTTAAAGTTTCTAACCTTTTCAGTATCACAGAAATCGCAATTTAGAAAGCTTTTAGCTACTGCAACCCTCTGGTGTTAGTGGCACAGACATAAAATATAGCTTATAAAATATAGCAGGTTCTATCACCAACAATTTGTTATCATTATTTTTTTTAATCGGTTTGGTATTTGATAAGATTACATAAAAATTGTAATTTATAACGCTTTTCGCTCACTTCATCTTTTAAAATTTGAAATTTTCTTTCGACAGTTCATAGAAAGCAGTTGCATCTTGTAAGTAAATAACATGCCATACTTCAAAGTGTTAGACCCTTCAGTTATGCAAAAAACGCAAATTAGAACATGTTTTGCTTTTGCAACCCTCAGATGGTAGTGACAGCTGTTGTGGTTACTTAGAACCACTGCCATATATTTATTTAATTTCATTAGAAAATATTTTTATTAATCTTGTATTCATTTAATTTTAATATCCGCATTACAAAATTATTTTTATTCCCTTTTTTTTTTCAACTCTCCCCTGTAAGTTTTTCTTTCTGGCATAGCATTTCATTCATTTTAAAATCATAAACGTCGTTTTGAAATCTCTACTTCCGGTAAAAGAATTATCTGGAAAATTCCATATCTTTCTATTTGTGAGGTCATATACTTTTGTAGCTCCACCCCTTAGCCAATAATATTTAAATCAGTTTAATTCGTAATTTCAAAATTTCTAACTCTTTACTAGTCTTTGGCATCTTATCTCAGTGAAATCTATCAAAATCCTTTTTAGCTCACAGGCTATCAAAGCCTGAGAGCTAATGTGCCCGCCCGTTCTGTATGTATGTATGTATGTATGTATGTATGTATGTATGTACGTACGTATGTACGTAACGCGATAACTCTTGATAGAAACATCCGATTTGCTTCAAAATTTTTTCCTAGGTTCACTGTGATAAGGCGCTTCCCTGATTAGTTTTTGGAGTTCATTGGTTAAGGATAAAGGGGGAAAAACGGGGTTAGTCCACACCCCACCCCCTTAATTCAGATAAATGGGTTTTTCATGCAGAATGATTCGATTTGCACCGAATTTGGTATAGCGGTTTATTATGTTAAGGAACTTCCCTGATTAGTTTTGGGGGTTCATTGGTTAAGGGTAAAGCGGGAAAAACGGGGTTAGTCGACCCCCCTTAATTCAGATAAATGGGTTTTTCATGAAGAATCATTCAATTTGCTCCGAATTTGGTATACCGGTTTATTATGTTAAGGAACTTCCCTGATTAGTTTTGGGGGTTCATTGGTTAAGGATAAAGGGGGAAAAGGGGGGTTAGTCCACCCCCTTAATTCAGATAAATGGGTTTTTCATGCAGAATCATTCGATTTGCTCCGAATTTGGTATACCGGTTTATTATGTTAAGGAACTTCCCTGATTAGTTTTGGGAGTTCATTGGTTAAGGATATAGGGGGGAAAACGGGGTTAGTCCACACCCCCTTAATTCAGATAAATGGGTTTTTCATGCAGAATGTTTCGATTTGCTCCGAATTTGGTATACCGGTTTATTATGTTAAGGAACTTCCCTGATTAGTTTTGGGAGTTCATCGGTTAAGGATAAAGGGAAAAAAACGGGGTTAGTATACCCCCCTTAATTCAGATAAATGGGTTTTTCATGCAGAATGATTCGATTTGCTCTGAATTTGGTATACCGGTTTATTATGTTAAGGAACTTCCCTGATTAGTTTTGGGGGTTCATTGGTTAAGGATAAAGGAGGGAAAACGGGGTTAGTCCACCCCCCTTAATTCAGATAAATGTGTTTTTCATGCAGAATGATTCGATTTGCTCCGAATTTGGTATAGCGGTTTATTATGTTAAGGAACTTCCCTGATTAGTTTTGGGGGTTCATTGGTTAAGGGGAAATGGGGAAAACGGGGTTAGTCCACCCCCCTTAATTCAGATAAATGGGTTTTTCATGAAGAATCATTCAATTTGCTCCGAATTTGGTATACCGGTTTATTATGTTAAGGAACTTATCTGATTAGTTTTGGGGGTTCATTGGTTAAGGATAAAGGGGGAAAAGGGGGGTTAATCCACCCCCTTAATTCAGATAAATGGGTTTTTCATGCGGAATCATTCGATTTGCTCCGAATTTGGTATACCGGTTTATTATGTTAAGGAACTTCCCTGATTAGTTTTGGGGGTTCATTGGTTAAGGATAAAGGGAGGAAAACAGGGTTAGTCCACCACCCTTAATTCAGATAAATGTGTTTTTCATGCAGAATGATTCGATTTGCGCCGAATTTTGTATACCGGTTTATTATGTTAAGGAACTTCCCTGATTAGTTTTGGGGTTCATTGGTTAAGGGTAAAGGGGGAAAAGGGAGGTTAACCCGCCCCTCTTAATTTAGATAAATGGGTTTTTCATGCAGAATGATTCGATTTGCTCCGAATTTGATATACCGGTTTATTATGTTAAGGAACTTCCCTGATTAGTTTTGGGAGTTCATTGGTTAAGGATAAAAGGGGAAAAACGGGGTTAGTCCACCCCCCTTAACTCAGATAAATGTGTTTTTCATGCAGAATGATTCGATATGCTCCGAATTTGGTATAGCGGTTTATTATGTTAAGGAACTTCCCTGACTAGTTTTGGGGGTTCATTGGTTAAGGGTAAAGGAGGAAAAACGGGGTTAGTCCACCCCCCTTAATTCAGATAAATGGGTTTTTCATGAAGAATCATTCAATTTGCTCCGAATTTGGTATACCGGTTTATTATGTTAAGGAACTTCCCTGATTAGTTTTGGGGGTTCATTGGTTAAGGATAAAGGGAAGAAAACAGGGTTAGTCCACCCCCCTTAATTCAGATAAATGTGTTTTTCATGCAGAATGATTCGATTTGCTCCGAATTTTGTATACCGGTTTATTATGTTAAGGAACTTCCCTGATTAGTTTTGGGGTTCATTGGTTAAGGGTAAAGGAGGAAAAGGGAGGTTAGCCCGCCCCTCTTAATTTAGATAAATAGGTTTTTCATGCAGTATGATTCGATTTGCTCCGAAGTTGGTATACCGGTTTATTATGTTAAGGAGCTTCCCTGATTCGTTTTGGCGATTAATTGGTTAAGGATAAAGGGGGGTTAGTCCACCCCCTTAATTTAGATAA
Source organism: Maratus speciosus (assembly GCA_963932465.1). Taxonomy (NCBI): domain Eukaryota; kingdom Metazoa; phylum Arthropoda; class Arachnida; order Araneae; family Salticidae; genus Maratus; species Maratus speciosus. Next base: position 56,172,152 of record OZ010790.1, read on the forward strand.
ATGTTTTCTTTTTTGCAAGATTATTCGATTTGCTCCAAATTTGGTATACCGGTTTATTATGATAAGGAGCTTCCCTGATTAGATTTGGAGGTTCACTGGTTAAGTATAAAGGGGGAAACGGGGGCTAATTCCCCTTCACTTATTTTTTGAGTGGCATTATTCTTTAAAATAAGAGTATAATATACAATTAGTGTGAATAGTCTGTGAGCTCAATGCCATCAGTTTAGCTGGGCACTTTTCTTTTTTATTTTAAAGCAGTTTTTATATTCTTTAGCTTTGCATTTTATGCCTATGCATGGCGCCTGTATGTTCGTTCAGCCAAAGGTGGCGTGTTTCAAGGATTATAGCCACCCCCCTTTACTCCTCTTCTCTTAGAACTCGTGCGCATTCAGTAGTGCAGTGGAGTTGGGATTTCAATGCAGAATGGCTGCCTTTTTTTGCCGTTCTGCGAAGAAATTATGTCTGCGCCTGCATGAGTGTTCTATCAACGAATGCAGAAAATGGATGGATGCATTTTCCCCTTCTACAAAAAATAATAAACGGATTTCGTATCTACAGTAAGAAATATTAAAAGTACAAGAATATTTCGGCAGCATAGTTTCGTCTTTTTTTGTGCCTAGATGCTTTGATCTGTTACTTCTCGTTCTTCTGTAGGATGTGGATAAAGAATTCTGTCGACGGCATTATTATTATTTTTTTTATTCAAGTGTTGCTTTTATTTCGAGTCGTAGAATTATGATGCTATAAAAATCATCTAAACGCCTGTGTCTCCATACTCCCCAAAGGAAAGAAATTATTTTATTTTACTTAGTAAGAATGTAGATGTATGTGTCGATCATAAAAAAGAGTACATCTAAAAGGATAAGATGTGTACTCTATGATAATACGGTATGTTCTGCAAAAAATTGCTTCACAAAATAAAAAAAAATTGCAAGGAAGATTTTTCATTTGTTTATTTTTCTTTCTGCAAATGTCTCCATCCTTCTTTTGTTCTTTCGGGTCAATGCAGGTAATGCTTTTACCTTTTTATTTTTTTGTTCTTAATTTCCAAATGTATGATAAGTAAATTCAGATTTTCTTTAATTAATGACTGTTGTGTCTAAGTGGTCTTTTGTGGCCGCAACAAAATGTTAAATGCACACTATACGATCAATCCTAAAAAAATGATTTGGAATTTCAATATCCAAAATAACTTTACAATATTATTCTATCACCCCCTGTCTTCCAAACACAACAGTTAAATTTTCCTGGTACCGTGAACCTTTTAGAAACCTTTATGACATGACAGTCATTAAGTTATATTTGGATATGAAGTTTGTTTTAGTGTATTATTATTGAAATATTTGATATTTAGAAAAAGTGGCTTCCTTAAATTTTTTTATACAATATTTCTAAAGAAAAGAGTAAGAATTCATGTAATATTTACAGTTTATTATTAAGGAAAAATGACTGCTTATGATGTTATTTACAAAAAAGATGAGTTACGAATAATTTTCTTACTCATAAGTAAATGATTGATTTATTGATGCCATTTTGTTTTGATAATATGTTGAGAACAATTATTACGTTATTCTGTTGAATTCACATTACTTTTAGAAGTGGACTTCATATGAGATTATCTGTTTTTTTTTTTACTTCACCACATTATTTTAAAGTTTATTCGGATTTGTTTTGAAATTTATCACCATGCCTCCAAAAGCAAATTTAAACCTTTGTATTCAACCATTTGATGGAAATCCTCAGACGGTCGAATTTTTCTTCGACCAGTTATCAGATTTGCAGGAATTATATAATTACTCTGAAAAAGAACTTTTTGCTCTTTTCAAGTCAAAATTACAGGGTACAGCATTACATTTCTTTCTCGAAACACAATTTCAATTCAAAATTCTAACCTTCTAACCATTCGCAAAGAATTTATTAACTATTTTCTGCCAAGTAAAAAATCTGACACTTGGAAGTCTCTTCAAAATTTAAAATTGGATTCTAATGAGTCAGTTAAAATTTTTTCATATCGTTTGGCTAAACAGCTTCGACTTGCTTATCCTAAATTAGATCTAGCTGCTCTAGATTCTTTGAAATTTACTCATTTTATTTAAGCTTTACCTAAGAAAATTAAAAGGAAAATTCTAGAAGAAAACATTTCCACTTTTGAGTTAGCTATTGAACGAGCACAATTTTTACAAGATATCTATGATTCACCACCTACTCAAAAATCTAATCAACATTATGACCAAGTTTATTCTCTGAATAATGAAAATAATGGTGAAAATTCAAAATTTTCTGATAGTTTTGTTGAACAAGCTCCTATCAGACATAAAAAGGACAGAGTCTATAGAAATTAGCAAATAGCATTCTCGCCATCCGAATCTCATAATGAGCATTCTCCTAGACATAGAACTGTTGTTAAAAAAAAAAGCGTGTAACTTACCCTCCCTCACCAGTTAGACATAACGTGGATTCTAGAAATAAAGCAAACTTTATTCAGCATAAGCCAGATCAGAAACGATCTTTCTTTCGGCCAAAGTTTGACAAGTTTTCTCACAAGAAAAACTCTTCAGAATATTTTCTCAAACAAAATGTTATCCAATGTGCTTTTTGTGGTCGTTTTAATCATCTTATGGAGTCATGCTACAAGTTTAGAAATCTACTTGACTCTTCTAGGCAAAATACCAATCACACTCAAGACTCCCATTTTTCTTCGAATTCTTCTCAAAGAAAGAAAAACTTTACTTCTTTTTCTAAAAATAAAAATGACGATAACAATTATCATTTAAACAAGTATGGGAGATTGGTCCAACTGACCACCATCCCTCCCAATCTTACTCGTTAGGGTCAGTACACTCCTGTGACAATTCAAGCGAATGTCAGATTGACAAAAATTCTTTTTCAACTACTTCCTTTTCAAGCGCTGTTACACAGACATCACCAATGGTGCAAAAAATGAACAGACCCTGCTGTTCTGAAAATTCTTTGTCATCAAAGTATTCTTCTCAAATTGAGGATTGTGTACAACAACGACATGTAATTTGCAGCTCTTTTGATAACACTTATTCACTTCCATGTATAATTATGAATGTTCAACATAATGAGATATCAACTCTCATTGATTCAGGCTCAACATTAAGTTTGTTGGATCATGAATATTTAATAGCATTAAATCCAAAATCCATTATAAATATTTATCTAGAAATGTTTCTGTATCAACTATAAACTCTAAAGTTTTCTTTAAAGGATGTATCGAGATTGCATTCAAAATAGACAAATTCTTTTCTCATCATGTCTTTTACCTTACTGATATAAAGAATGTTAATTTTGAAGGCACACTTGGTTTTGAGTTTATAAACAAGCATTCTATAACTATCTCTCCAACTTTTAAATCTATATTAATTAAAGATAAACATATACCTTTTAATGTTCAAAAAGAGTCTCCTAGCAGTTTTTATTTGAATTCTCAGTATAATAATGACAATATATCAATGCCATATTCTTTTGACACCAATAATGTGCCTATTTATGAAAATTCTATCTCAGTTAACACAAATAATGGTACTTATTTTGATAATATAAATGGAAATTTTGGTGATAATTATTTGCATTTGGTAAATAATTATGAAAATTATCCTTGCAATTACAGTTTTCCAAATAATGGTTTGTTTATAAATAGTGTTGGTAATACTGCTATGAATTATGATAATTCTTTTATAAATGCTAATCTCAATATCATAAATTTAGAAGGTCATGCTCAAGTTTTTACTCAGTTTCCTAATTATTTTCCCACTCATACAAACTTTGATTATCCTAATGTTATAAATAATATTTCTAATACCAATACCAAAATTATCTCTGATGAAAAAAATGTCATATCTGAAGATGACAATGACATTAGTTATGTTGGTAAAAAGTACAACAATTTGAAAAATGGTAATGAAAAATTATTGAGTTCTAACATGGTACAAACAGTAAATGGAGAATTGATTCCCCCCAATTCTTCTGTTTATTTACATGTCAAATACTTGAATTCTCTCTCTGAATAATTTATTTTTAAGCCTGCTTTGAAAAGTAAAGCTCTTATTTTGCATGAATCATTGCATTCTAAATCTTCAATTCAAAAAGATTTATTCTTAGTTGTATGTCAGAATATATCCAAAGTGGATGTTCATTTAAACAAACATACAATTCTTGGTGAGTGCATTAATGTAGATGAGAATGATATTGAAAAATATTCCTTTGATTTAGATTCAGAAAATGAATATTGTAATTTAATTTTACCATCTGAGGAAATTAAAAGAAAACGAATACAAGAACTGTCACCAGATGATTTTGACTTAAAGCACTTGTCCCCACATGAAAGTGACTGTTTACTAAAATTATTGTGCAATAAAGCTCAAGCATTTTCTAAATCCTTAGACACTTTGGGTCATACAGACCTAGTGAATCCTCAATTTTCAATGATGAATTCTCATCCTGTGAAAACCCTACCTTTTCCTGTGCCACAGGCACTAGAGCAAGAAGCTCTTGACCAGATTAATCAAATGCTAAATGCTGGAATTATAGAAAGATCAAATTCTTCTTGGGCTTGCCCCATGCTGTTAGTTAAAAAGAAAAGAACTGACATGTCAAAACCTCAAAAATATCGTTTGGCTTTAGATCTACGATTATTAAATTCTATTATTATTCCTTCTTCATATCCTCTACCTCGCATTCAAAACCTATTAGTACAATTGTCAAAATTTAAATACTACAGTACACTGGACTTATCCTCTGCGTACTGGCAGATTGCGGTTCCTAAAGAGATGCAAGATAAGCTCAGTTTTACCACTCCATGGGGAATGTTTACCTACCTTTGTCTTGTTTTTCGCTTGAAGCCGGCTGCAAGTACTTTTCAATAGTTAATTGATTCAGTTATTCAATTATCCGAAATTGACTCTTGTTACGCATACCAGGACGACATAGTTGTTGGCGCTAATTCGTTTGAAGAAATGGTTGCAAAACTAACAAAATTCTTGGATACTCTAATTGCCAACAACATTACACTTTCACCTGAAAAATGTTCTTTTATGCAAACTAGCATTAACGTTTTAGGCTTCCACCTCACGGATCATAAAATTCTTCCAATTACAAGCAATATTTTGAAAATTACTTCTTTTCCAAAGCCAAAAACTAAAAGGCAGACAAAGAGTTTTATTGGCTTATGTTCATTTTACAGGTCAATCATACCTCATTTTGCTAAATGAATTACTCCTCTTATTGAAATCACTAAACCTAAAAATAAATTCTGTTGGAAATCTGAACAAGAAAATGCATTTAATAAATTCCAAGAAATTTTTTTCTATAAACCCATGCTCAATCTTCCAAATTGGAATGAGACCTTCTATGTTAATACAGATGCCTCAAAGACAGCAATTTCAGCTGTTGTTATGCAAAAAAATCAAGATGAACTTCGCCCCATTTCTTATTACTCCAAAACTTTATCTCAATCTGAAAAACAGTACCCAGCCATTAAACTGGAACTTTATGCCATTTATAAAGGTATAAAGGCTTTTAAATCTGGGAGCACGGCAGTGCGTCCGCCAAGTTCGCACAAGCCGTAAGCTACCTTTTCCTGAACCATTTTGGCATACTTTTCACCCCCTCATAACGTCGTTTTAGGGAGAGATGTGGAAATTTTTTCTTTTATACACATGTTCGTATGGTCAAACTGAACTAAGGTTACACAATTTCATGTTTCTATATTTAGTAGTTTTCGAAATATTAAATTCCGAAAAAGCGCTTTTTTGTCACTGACTCACTTCGCATCATAAAATAACTAAGGTACTTCTAAAAGTCGTAGAATCATGAAATTTCACAAGTAAGTCGGGGTCGGGTTTGTAGCACAATTAACCAGAAAAATCTGAAAACACAGAATTTCCGCCTCTAAACCCTTCAAATAGGGGGTGTTCATTTGGCCGTAAACAGTTCCTTCACATTCAATTGCGCCAATGTTGGTCGCCAATACTCGATTACAGAGTTTTGAAGGGGCCACGTAATTTCAAGCAGAATAAAACTTTATATATATGATTTTCCAAAGATGTTTGTTAAACAGAAAAAAAAATGAATATACCTAAAAATTTTAATCAGTATAGGTTATGATATATTTACGATATTAATACAATAAAACATTTAACAAAATATAACTGCAATTCGGTATGTTTCCGATATAGTAGCCTTGGCGAAATACAGAAAATAGCCTTGACGAGAAAAGAAATTTGATAACGTATTTTCTGGCAACCTACTTACTGTGTCATATACACAAGCAATTTTTTCCATGTGTATACAATTTATTTAATGTAAGGAACCCGTTTATTTATTTTTATATACCAACATAAATAATTTGTATATAAAAAACAATATTTTATACGTGTATAAATAAAATGTTTATATTTATATAAATACATGTATGAATAACATAAAAGTTCATCAGGTTTGTTTTCATAGTTGTTTATATCATTTGGCAACATATATTAGTGTCTGAATTCCGAATTGCGCCAAGATTTTTAAAATACGCCAAGGTCTCTATAGTGGAGACATATCCTAATTCTCATATGAAAGTTTAAAAATCTGCTTTTAATTAAATGAAATGTGTAACTAATAAAGCTGTCTTTAACGATGTGCGACAGTTACGGTGTCTGATGTCCGCTGCTAATGTTATTATATTGTATTATTAGCCTACTTACTGTTAATTTATTGTTAATTTTAAATATGTAAAAGAAAGATTATAGTTATAGATCAGATATGTTGGTTGCCAAAACTCGATTACAGAAAATTAGCCTGTGTTATAAAGGTGTTACATGATTTCAAGCTGAATGAAATTTAATATGCTTTTACAAAAATCTTAATAAGGCAAATCTTTCAGTTTATCTGTCCATATTTCTATCTTTTACTTCCTTAAAACAAATTTTATTAAAGACCGGGAGACGTCCGTACAGATCATCACCTCATCGAGTTGACGGCTGAAATTTTAGGACTAGTTAAAAATCGATTAGCGTATTAAAATGTAACTGGTCTGCCAATTCATATCTTTGTGCAAACCACCTACAGACCCGATTTTACCGGTTAATTGGTGGATTTTCCATTGCGTTTTCCTGCACCCATTCCCCCATGTTTCCATACTTTTCGATGCAGGAAAATACAATAGTAAACCTATCAGTCACCCACTAAAATTAGGTCTTCAGGTTGTTTTTACCAAGATATGACTTAACAGACCAGTTGCATTTTAATGTACTGATCTAGTTTTAACTAATCCTAATATTTCAGCTGTAAACTCGATGAGGTGATGGTGTGTGCAGACGCGTACCGGTCTATCATAAATATCGGAATTCTAATCTCAATAGCACTCTGGTCAATCTGGCAAATATCCCTGCTATTTATGGAACACTATTACTTTAAGTGCGTTTTAGTGATGTTAAAGAACTTTATACATATGCATCATACAGATTATACATATGCATATAATACGCAATACATTTGCATCATACATATTATAGGTATGTGTATAATAAATAATACATATGTATCATTATGACGTCAGAACAAACAAAACACTTTTTGTCGCCAAATTTGAGAATTGACATGATATATTACCAAATTTGGTGACACTTCGCTAAATGTCGCCAAGCTTGGCGAGTATTTGACGTTTGTGGCAATTTTTCAATGAGTCAATTATTAATGCGAGCCATCTATTTATATTTTTCCGCATATCATCTGAATAGTTAAATAATAAACCGTACGAATATTTTCAAAGTGCCAGTAGTTTCGTCACTGCACAAAACATCTTCTATCGTTAATATATTGTACTGTTATTATACTTACTGTGACTATGTTGTTTATCATTACTCTGCTGAAACTTCTGTATTATATAAATAGAATTTACGGAAACTATTAAAGCACTGAAACTGACAATTATCCTTATAATTATTATAATTTTACTAGAAAGGTAGCCCGTCAAAAATGACGGAAATTTAGATATAATGATATATACAACTCATGTGCAAGAATATGAATTTTCTCGATTGTTCCGCAGTGATAGATAAAAATAACACATTTTAAGAACGAAACACATTTATGAAAATCTGTGTACAGTAGAAAATCACTAATCTGCACAGTTTGGTTCCAAGTGTTATGCAGATTTGAGGCTTTTTGCGGTCATGTCTATTCAATCTTTGTTTACGTTTTTTTAAATTCATATATTGGAAAATTTGATTGTTAAGCCTTAAAAATAAATAAATTACACACGGTAAGGAAAAAACTATTAAATTATCGTATACGATTTCATGAAATGGTATTATATGGTATTATATGTGTGTGCTTCACGATCTTGGTTACGACTTTGGCGAAATTGGCTACAACTTGTCATAAATCTAATAGTGTGGGCCTCTATAATAAAAAAGTAACCAGTTTTTAGTAAAATTTCTGATATAAAGTAGTTTTCAAAAACTTGTGTAAAATTGCAGGCCATTCTCATGTTATGCCAGTCCTAGGAATAATATTTCTAACACTGAAGAGTTTCCATGTATATGTGGAATTTAGAAAAGCTTCTCCAAAAGAAAGGTTCTGAAATGACATTGTAATTCCTCTAACTTCAAAGTTTAATCGGGCTCTGATGTTGTTTACTGAAATCTAATAAATACAGTTATTTTGAATATTACAACAGAATTAAACAGCTAAACATATTTAACTTAAACTCGCTGTTACTTCCCGATGTTATTTTTTAGTATTAAGAAAGAAAATTATTTAAATTTTTCAAATCATGCACGTCTATAATTTTTTTCCGTCTTTAATAACTAAATAATGAAAAAATATGCTTTTGTTCTGAGCTCATAAATATGACAATAAAATAATGTAACGAAGAGACATTGCAAAATTAAATCTTTGTGATTTCAAACCATAAACAAATGATACCGCCACCATTTTACCTACTATGGCGTCATTAGAATATTGTCCATTGATTGTTGGAGAACTTACTTTGTGAATGATTACCTCAATGATTTAATATTTTTTACGGTTCACGATGAATGAATCACTTGTGTTTGTTTAGGTTTATGGAATGAGATATTAAGCCTTGAACCTAATTTCAACTAATGTTATCCAAGGATATATGTATTTTTAATCGAAATTAAAAACAATGCTTTGATCTCGAAATAAAAAGTTTTAGTTTGTATAATTGGTTATTTCTATTAATTATTTATTTAGATACTTTTCCATTATAGCGCATTTTTAAAAAAAGCTTGGCGTAATTCGGGCATCGGAAAGTGAGATATGTTGCCAAAATATATAAACAGCTATGAAAACAAATCTAATGAACTTTTATTTTTGTTTATATATGCACTTCATAAAAAAATCGTTTCTAAATATATATAATATTTTTTTATATACAAATTACTGCACAGATTTCAGATATGAACCGGGATACCTAACTGGCGCTAAAATGGTGTTATTTTGCCTGCTATGGTAACCCGGCTATTGTTTTTTATTTATTAATAAATTGTTTATTTATTTTTATTTTCTGTTTTTAAATTATATAAACTGTTTTGTTCTATAGTTATTATTCAAAATTTTATTTATTTATAGTTATTTCTTTTTCAAAAGGATAGCAAATAATTTAAAAATATATAAGTAACTTGTATTCGAAAGCGAGATTTCTGCCGAATTGGCGTCAGAGAAAAATCACGCCAACCCCGATGCGTATATGACATCTGTTCAAAACTTACTTCTGTTTCTTTATAAAAATGGGTAAATAGCTTTTTTTACATTAAATAAATTGTATACATATGCAAAAAATTACTTGTGAGTATGAAGCAGTAAATAGGTTGTCAGAAAATACGTTGGCAAACTTCTTTCTTGCCAAGAAACTTTTCTCCGAAGTATTGTACATAAGCAATGATTGCTAGAAATGCATTTTTAATTATGATATGCGCTTTTATGTTTCACTACATTTATGCATAGTATACCGTGCGTATAAATGCTACAGTTCATATGCAGGGCTACACAAAAGAATTCGTAAGGGTTACTGAATATGAGAATAAATTGCTTAAAGGTAATTTTTAAAGGAGTTATGCAGTTTTACGCTGAACTGCATTTAGTTTACTAAGAAATGGTACAGATGTCATATTCGGCCCATATTGGCGCGATTTTTTTCGGTTGCCAATTTGGCGAAAACATCAACAGCATAAACAACATAATCCGTCTTACCACATCAAGCAAAATAACGACACTTTGGCGCAAGTTAAGTACCTGTTGCTTATATGATATTGGCGACAGAAAAAAATCGCGCCAATATGGGGCGAATATGACATCTGTAACGATGATAATATCTGGAAATGTGATTTCAGTAGCTTTAATAGTAGTTTAAATTAAATTTTAGCTAAATAGTGGCATGTAATAACGGTACTATTGGCTATAGACGGTAACTGCTGAAATCATTTTTTAAAATTTTTTATGCGTTTTCTAAAATGTTTACTTAGTTATCTTGTTTACCTTATTTCCCTAAATAACGAAGTTCTGTTAAACCATTCAGGATGTGTTGGAAAGTGTTTCATATTCTATGCTTAATGCATGATTTTTCTTTCTTCTTTAGTCTTATTTTGCATTTATTTTATTCTTAATTTTTTAGTCTTATACTGCTTTATAGAAACTTTGGCACAGTTGTCATATATACCCCATATTGGAGCGATTATTTTTCCGACACCAATTTGGCGAAAACATCAACAGCATAAACAACAACATCCGGGTTACCATATCAAGCAAAATAACGACACTTTGGCAAAAGTTAAGTACCCGTTGTGTATATGACATTGGCGTCAGAAAAAAAATCGCGCCAACATGGGGCGTATATGACATCTGTGCCGAAACTTTAATATTTAATGTTTAAACTCTTCGCTCCACTCACCTTGCATATAGTATAAACTATAACACAGATAGCGCAAAATAATAGACAGTTTGATACTTTTACACTGTAGGGGCTTTGGCGTTTTTTTTTTAAAAAAAGCTTGGTGTAATTTGGGCATCAGAAAGTGAGATTTCGGTACTTTTCCGTTATACGGATACCATTGTCGCCAAGCGTAATAGTTGGCGCAAAATGAAAATCACGTGAATTGAGGCATTTGAAAAATAAAAGAAAAAAATATTGTCGATTCTAAAGTGAGCATTTAAAAAATATAACATTTGAAAATTCCAGACTTTTACGAACTATTTCATTAAACCACAAATGTATACATAAAATAATTGAACAAATAACTGTCATAAAATAAAGCAATAAAATAAAACTCATATTAAACTGCTGGAATAAAATTACAAATATCTTTTAGCATTTTGAAATAATTGGCGTATGAGCATACATTTTGGCATGATGTCCGTATAACGGAAAATTATTGAGATTTGATGTCAAATCATATAAACAGCTATGAAAACAAACTTGATGAGCGTTTTTTTTTATATATATGTTTATTTTATATGTATATTATTCATGTTTTTATGTACAAATTACATCTGTTTCTGTATAAAATTAGTGAAATGGCTTTCTTATGTTAAACAAATCATATAAATATCGAGAAAAAAATGCGTGTGTATATAGAAAATGAAACAGTGGATAGTTTCCCGAAAAATATGTTGCCAAATTTCCTTTTTCGCCAAGCAACCTACACCGGAAAAGTACCTAAAGCACATTAAAATCGCGCACATAGGAGCTTATGCAGTGCAGTGTCGTCTATTGGCGGTTATTTTATTAGTAGCATCGGGAGAAAGATGTAAAGATGTACTTTAAATTCTCACCCATAGATTTAAAAAAAATATCTTAAAAGAGCGGAGCTTAAATTAAATTTTGGTGACCTCCTTTATGAAAGATTAATGGTTTTAAATGGGAATTTCGCCAAATCAGCCAGCTATCGCCAAGTTGGCCAACATTTGGCACTACTGTGGTAACCCTGCATTAGTATTTTTCAACAACTACTCATTTCAATGAGGTGGTCCTACCGGAATCGTGAGGGACACACAGAGACTTGGATTTTATATAAATAGATAATATGTATTAATCGATATGTACCGTTAGAAGGAATCTTCTATAATTCTGTTCCTCGCATTTTAGTTTTCAGGTTTCGAATTAAGTTAGCTAAAAACTTAAAACCATGGCAAATTGGCTAGTCCTTCAACACGATTAGATGAGAAGAATGATAGATTTTCAAATGGATCATAGCAGTGAGCCCGTGACCTTCTATTCTTCCGTAATCGAGTCTATTGAAAAGGTTAGCATGAAACAAAAAGATATTAACATCAATATGGTTTAATGTAAATGCATATATTATAAAAGGATTTAATTAAGAATCATTTCACTTGTACCCAATCGTATCAGTTAAAATACAATAATAAAATGCAATTAGAAAATATTACTTAATAGGATTAAAAATTTCCGCATTAGAAAACGAATCGTAACTGATAAAGAAACATGCATACGTGAGTTAAGAGATATTTGTCATGAAGGAATGAAATACATAACAACACAAAATATATGATGTGCTTCTATGATCGTAAATATTTCTTGATTTCTCTATCAAAAGCGACTGACTTGGCGAAAGAATGGGCAAGTAAATTAAATTATGAATAACAGTAACATGATGCAACGTTTAACATGCAATTAATAGAGTATATACTGCTTGCTAGAGGCGGCTAGTACTTTAATATAAAAAGAAATAAAGTATGAATTTGTAAAGCTCAATAAAATAAATTTAGGTATTTTTATGCTATCCGGGCGCGAGTGGCAAATCGCCAAATACCGTCCCCAACTCTATTGTTCATATTGCATTCATTTCATTTAAAAATATAAACTTTTCAGTCATCTCATTTAAAATAGATGCATTTCCCTCATTTTATTTAATAGAATATTTAACATAGAAAAAAAATAAAAAACAAATAATAACATAAACCAAAATAGTTTATTTGAAAATCAAAGCATTGTTTCTAATTTACACATGTGAAAAATGAAAACTACTATTGGCGAAAAAACAAAATGCTAATGAGGAGATTTGCTCCCGGCTAACAAAAAAGTACCGAAATTTAAGTTTTTTTATATTAATATGGCTTAGGAAAAAACTAGAAAAAACATACAAAAAGTAGTGATATCCCAACAAAAAGTTTTCGGTAAAAAAAAAGCGCCAAGTTCTCAATTTCTTAATGTTTCGGACAGAAAAAGTAGTGATATCTGAAGTTCGCACAAGGGCACAAGTTAAAAGCCAAACATCCCAAATGTTTCATTGAAAATGGCTTCCTGCGACTTGGCCGTTAATGCCTTCGAGAGGGTTTTTCAAATTTTAAAGTATGTACAAATGTGCTACATGACAACTACATTGTTTGATTATTTTAGGCATTTTGTGGCACAAAGTACGGAAATAAAATGCACATTTAAAAAAAGCATTTAAACCACTTCAGTCTATTTAAATGCTTAGAAGTTAAATATAACAAAATACTTGTACTCAGAAGGTAATATCCCTAATTGCTAAAACATAATTAGTATCAGCTTTTAACAGTTTATAAATCGAATACCTCTTAATGCATGCAAATAAACTATAATAAATGTTCAAACGAAAAAAATCGCTTTCGTCAATGCACAAGATTTCAATATTATACAATAAAATATAATGTAAGATATTGTGAGATTTGAAGAAAGTAAATTTTGTTTTATTTCTTAGGCTTTACGTTAATGACTTTAGCTTTAGACCGTACAAAAGGTCAATTAAACCACATGTTGACTAAATGATCTGTAATCAAAACTATTGTTTGTTGAAATTGAATGGTATTTATCGGAAATCTTTTACTTATAATGTCTTTATGTGAATTTGCCTCTTTGCATACTAATATTAATTTTAATATTTAAATAATTCATAAATGCGAAATTTCCAATCATTAATTTTGAAATGTTGTAGAAGGCATTAACGGCCAAGTCGCAGGAAGCCATTTTCAATGAAAGATTTGGGATGTTTGGCTTTCAACTTGTGCCCTTGTGCGAACTTCAGATATCACTACTTTTGATGGCCGAAACATTAAGAAATTGAGAACTTGGCGCTTTTTTTTTTTTTTACCGAAAACTTTTTGTTGGGATATTACATTTTCGGTAGACCTTTCATTCTTTTGTCTGATGCTAAACCTCTCAATAATTACAAAAAACCAACATCTCCTGCTGACATCACTACACGTTGGATGTTAGAACTATCAGAATACTCTTACACATCCCAGCATGTTCCAGGCAAAGATAATGTGTTAGCAGATTTTCTATGTAGGACACCTCATATTCCTACTTAAGATCTCCATACTAACCCTGATCTCATTTTTGAACAAGAAGTACTGCCTATTGTTGATAATCAAAATGACCTACATAATGAAATTGCTCAGTATCCATGTGGATTAATTGGTAAAAAACATCATAACTGCCATCTTCAAAGTGACCCTCCATCTACAAATAATGTTAGTAAGGAAGACCCATGGTTAGAAATTTTTGATCAAACCATCCTTTCTGAACAACAAAAAGATCCTCAAATTAAAAAATTTATGAAGATATTGAATCTAATAAAAAATCTAAAAGTTTAAATGGTTATTACATTAATCCAAGTAATGAGTTGCTTTGTTATAATGGACACTTCTCTTCAGAAGACATTGAATTACATAGAGCTGTTTTACCATCTTCACTTAGAGCTAAAGCTTTAAGAATACCTCATATTACTCATACTGGTATTCATAAGACCATTGTTAATTTAAAGAAAAGATTCACTTGGAAAACTCTAATTTCTGATACAATTAATTATGTCAACTCTTGTGAAATTTGTTTAGTAAATAAAAATCATAAAAAAACACTGCTCCATATCGTCCAGCACATATTCCTACAGCTCCCAATCACAAAGTTTCGATGGATTTACTTGGTCCTTTGAGAAATCACCAGTTTGTTATGACTGTAATCGACCATTTTTCTCGTCATCTTGAATTATATGCCTTGAATAGCATTCATGCTGAGCGGGTGACTAAAGCTCTGTTGAATTACATTTCCACTCATGGAAAACCCGAGTTATCTCTTACAGATCATGGTTCCCAGTTTACTAGTGATTTGTTTTCTTATTTCAACAAAAAACTTGGCATAAAGCTAGAGCACAGTACAGTAGCGCATCCACAGGCTAATGGATTGAGTGAGAGATGTAACACTCAAATAAAGTCATCTGTCAATACAATGGCTTCCCAATGATTTGATGTTCCAACTGCTTTAAAAATTCACCAGTCCATATACAACGCTACACCTCATCCAGCTACAAAATTTACTCCAAATCTTCTTCATTTTGGAAGGGAGGTGAATGATATTTATGCCAATTATAAAACCCATTTTTCCTGGAAAATCCTTAACACTGCATATGAAATCCACAAATTAATGGATGTAATTGAAAAAGTGTACTACCAAGCTTACAAAAATAACGAGTCTTCTAGACAAAAAGTGTATCAAAAATCAAGGGAAAAATTTAAATTTGCTAATATCAAAATTAAGGATATTGTTTATGTAAAATTTCCCAGTGTATTTAACAAAAAAGTACAAGGACCTTATATGGTAAAAAAATAATTTCACCTGTACTTATTCAAATTCAAGATTGCAATAATAATCAAGCATCACCTGTGTTAATACATACTAACAGAATCTTGAAACTCCAGAAAAGAAATGAAGCATTGATTCATCCTTTTGATTCATCTAGAAGTGCAACACATGATCAAACGACTGTTGATAGTGCATCTTCTTCTCCTGTGAAACGACATATACCTACTCATACTACTAATTGAGATTCTCCTAATTCAGACCACTTCGAAGTGCCAACAAACAACTTCGTATTCACATAATTCAGTGCATTCTCAAACATCTGGTAGTAAAACTTCCACTACAGTTCTAAATAAATCTACTCAAAGTAAAAAAAATGATGATCTTCGTCCTCGCAGTCATAAACAATATAAAATATAAAATAATCTTCAATTTTATTTAGGATGCCTTTACCATTGTAAAAAAATCTCATCTATGCTAGCTAGATTGGATTGTCAAATACGAAGACTGACTGTTTATTTTATTTTTCTTACTTCTACCAAAGCTGCAGGCAGCATTTGTGTATTTTTTATATTTATTTTTTTTTAAGTCACCTTCGCCTTGACACTGTGGAATTCTCATCCTGCAAAAGTATGTAAATCTTGTTTTTGTTTACTATGTTGCTCACTGAAATATTTTTTTCAAAATCTTATCCATTTTTCAGAATTTATATGTCTCTCTATTCTAAAAAAAAGTAACTACCGCTGTCACCGCCGCCAACGCCGGTTTTGATTTTTTTGTGACCGGAGGCCTTTCTTCGTTAATATTAACAAAAATAATGCATACAAAAATATGAAAATCGGTGGTTTCATACAGAAATGTTTGATAAACACGCTGATGCAGACAGTTTTCAAATCGAAGAATTATTTTAAGAGTTATTTAATGCTAAAGTTGGACAAAATCGTTCCACTAAAAAAGTTTTATAGCAGCAAAAACTATACATGGCAGTGTAATCATTTTTAGATCATTTTATGCGTTAGAATTTGCCGGAGTGCAGATTGCATTAATTTTTTTTATTTTGACTCATTTTTTCAGGTTTTATTTCTATTTTAAATTCAAATTTTCAGCATTTCTAGAGATATTTTTTACAGATTTCAGAAAATTGTACTAATTTAAACTGTTGCCAACTGTATAAAAAGCGCAGGCAATAATGTTTGCTTCAAATTAAAAATTTATTTACAAGTGACTATTATAATAAGGAAAAAAACTTTCAAATTAGAATTAAATAATTACGTATAAAAAGCAGGAACTTATTAAAAATTACGTCATAAAAAGTACACACGTGAATTTTAAAAGAGAAAGGATATTGTAAAATAATAAATTCATTAACATGCGTTAGAAGTCTTAGGAAAAATTACGTCATATTTACGTTACATTATAGTTATTACATAAAATGTACACAAAATAATATTGCAAAAAAGTTTAAATTTAGAAATTGCGCTAGACATTTATTTGATATTTTGAGAATTAATTTAAAATGTCTCATTTAAAAGAACTTTCTTTTCGCTTTGTTAAAAAATACCAGGAGACAAAGACTCTCTTTACTTAATTCCTTTTATATTAGCTTATTTTGAATTGTTGTTACACGCGTATACGTCATCAAGTTATTTTTATTTCGACGTTTTATTTGTGTTTTTATTAATGTTGTACGAATTTATTTGTTCTTTCGTTATTTAAAATAAAAATTATATCAATTTGTATAATTTGGCGAGTGGTTTGGCGATTTATATAATTTGGCGAAATTGGTCGACAGGATAATCAAGTAGTACCGCAGCGGATTTGGCGTTAAAATTCCCCAATCAAAGAGAAATGAATAGAAATCCGTTTATAGGGAGATCGCCACTGTTTTTTAAATTATAATTCAATCTTTCGAAATCTTTTTAAAGCCGATCAAATTAGAGTGCATTTAGAGTCTGCGGTGTCTGGACGGGGGTTGGCGAGCGTAGCTCGTAGGGGGCCGAGCCCCCTAGTATTGTAAAAAAAAAAAAATGTGCTGATAACTCTGAATTTTTAATTTCAGTATTCGATTTAAATATTAAGACAGATTCTTAGAAAAGTCAAATCAAATTTTTTACAATTCATTATTTTAGTTGCAAATGAAATGTCATTGATTGCCTTATTTTGATATGGTATTTATCATAAAAAAGTAAATTGTTATTGATATAAAATATGAGTACATATATCATCACTTTCCCTATTGTGACTTTTAGAGTAACTCAAAATGTTACTTTGTTCTTAATTATAATTCATGCATGTTCTAACAACTAACCTCTTTATAACATCTAAATTAATAATAATGATGAACGTTATGCATGCTAATCCTTCTACTGTTGTTATTGGTGTATTATGTAAAGTGGTTGAAAATACACTAAATTTTTTTAAGTGCTTAAAAATTAACAAATTGAAAAAATATGTGTGTACATGAAAATTTTGTACTTTGGATCTAAAGGTACTCTAAGATACTATCCAAAGGTACTCTAAGATACTATCCAAAGGTACTCTCCAAAGATACTCTCCAAAGGTACTCTCCAAAGGTACTATCCAAAGATACTCTACAAAGAATATTTTAAGTCTTTACAAAAGGAATACTTATGTATTTTGCATGAAAAATGAAGTAACATGTTTATACTTACAAAGATTGTTCTAAGTCTTTACAAACAAAAAAATACTTATGTATTTTACATAAAAAAATAATCACATATTTATTCTTACAGATGTTTGAATTAAACAGAATTCGATAAGCATTTCATAATATTTAGTATAAATATTTTGTGTGATAATTTTTTTGTAAGACAAATGTTATTAAAGTTATGTGGTACTACATTTATGAGAGCTTAAAAATCCTCTCTTTGCATTTTTTTCTTTGGAAGTATTATTATTGTTGTTGTAGAATAACAAGATATTAGTTGTTCATCTAAGAAAAGTTGATTTCTTAAAAAGTGCTACATTTTATATATAAATATTTTTAATGAGAGTGTAAATATTCTCTCGTGACTATATACTTACATTCAGAATTTTTGTTATGGAAAATTCTCGGATGAGTAATTTATTGAAGAATTGATAAAAAAAATTGAAATGTAGTTCATAGTCTGTGACTCGAAATAGAGTTGTGATTTAAAGGTGCTACTTTAAATTATTGCTATTTTTTTTCAAAACAGAAATGTTTTATTGCTAATATTGTACTATATTGAATGATGCAAAGTCATCATTAATATGCATGTCAATTTGTATCATGTAATATTATTTGTCTATGTGTACATTATTACAATTGTTACCCACTCTTTAATATACACTGATCTTACTTTACAGTGTTGTATTTGTTATTTCACATATTAGTGAATGAACTTTTAGCAACTTTTTTTTTTTTTTGAAAGACTTTGTGTACATAATGAAGGGAACGAATATTTTTTCCAACTGGATTAAATCATATTCAAGGCTGGAGTAGCACAGTTGAAGTTTTATTCCAACAAAGCGAAAAATGTCCAGACCAGGGATCGAACCTGGATACTTGGCGTGCCGTGCCAATGCCTTACCTGTTAGGCTATCCGGACCGATACCTGGCTGACATAATTCACTCTCTTATTAGTTGGACTTGGCTGCGAATTGCAGCGCTAGTTTCATTCATCCGAGCTATAACTATAGCATTTACATGATGAAACTACTTTAACACGGAAATCTCCTCTGGGGTAGTGCAAGCATATATAAAATATAGCTTTTCTTAGAGCAAGATCTGTCTCAATCATTTTAACACCATTAAATTTGAAATCGGTTCAGTATTTCCTGAGATTGCATAGAAATTGCAATTCAGAACGTTTCTTACAACGCTTTTTGCGCATTTTCACCTCTTTTAAATTTCGAATTGTTTAAGAACTGTTCTTAGAAATCCTTTATATCTAATAAGTAGCTGATACTTCAAATTACCGACATAAAATATAGGCTATGTTCTAAGTTGGACTAACACCATCATTTTGATACCATTACTTTTGGAATCGGTTCGGTATTTCCTGAGATTATGTAGAAACTACCATTTAGAACGTTTTTTAGAACACTTTTTGTGCAGTCTCACCCCTTTTAAATTTCGAATTGTTTAAGAACTGTTCTTAGACATCATTTATATCTTGTAAGTAACTAATATTCCAAATTTCATATTTCTAGGCCCTTCAGTAACGCAAAAATTGCATTTTTAGAACGTTTTTTGCTCCTGCACCCCCTTTGGGGTAGTGACACCGACATAAGATATAGCATATGTTCTAAGTTGGACTAACACCATCATTTCGATACCATTACTTTTGGAATCGGTTCAGTAGTTCCTGAGATTATGTAGAAACTACCATTTAGAACGTTTTTAGAACACTTTTTGTGCAGTCTCACACCTTTTAAATTTCGAATTGTATAAGAACTGTTCTTAGACATCATTTATATCTTGTAAGTAACTAATATTCCAAATTTAATATTTCTAGGCCCTTCAGTAACGCAAAAATCGCATTTTTAGAACGTTTTTTGCTCCTGCACCCCTTTGGGGGTAGTGCCACCGACATAAGATATAGCCTGTGTTCTTAAGTTAGGCGAACACCATCATTTTGATACCATTACTTTTGGAATCGGTTCGGTAGTTCCTGAGCTTACCTCCTACAAATAAACAATTTTTTTCCTCTTTATAATACGAGTATAGATGACGATATGAAAGCGCCTTCAATAATGAATGCCAAAATGCTAGCATGTCGGTTACGTTACAGTGTCTCGAAATCAGTGATTTTTCTCCATCTCAAAAAAAGCTCAACGCGCCTAAAGAAGTTTTCACTTAAAAAAAAACCAAAAAAATCACGCGTAGAGCACAGATTATGAAACAATTTCCAGCACATTGAGAATAGCCTCGATAGAAATCACCTTTAAATAACGCGAAATAGTATAAATCCGTAAACAAATTTAAAACTAGAGAACAGGAATTCTGCTTTTTCAGAATTTAGTGTCGCCCCGGCATTCCCATTACTTCATTTTCTTCTAGTGGACTGGTGGCTTTTATTATTATGAAACAGCCATTATAAATGAAGCGTTAAAAAAAATTATGGCCATTTTTTTTTTCCATTCTGTCCAGAAAATCAGAGTTCTAAGTTTTTACGGCAGCTCTTTCATCTTCACCTAACGCTTCATTTATAACGGCTGTTTCATAATAATAGAAGCCATCCAGTCCATCAGAACAAAATAAATCGGTTAAGCGTGACTCGGATAATCGGAACTCTACTGCAAAACATATTTCAGTTTTAAGACTTAAAGCACACGCTTTTATGTTATGTAAAATGACGTCATTTGCAATTAATATAGAAACTTAAAATTAAATATAGTTTATAATAGCTCCCTGTTTTATCATAAATCCTTCATTTATATTTTTCTCAAAGTAGCAAGTATTTTAATTAATTTTTTTTCCATTTTATGAGGAAATGTTAACAAAATGATATAATTGCTATTTTTCAGCAGTTTTTTCTTTACTTTCTACAGAAATGGCGTACTTGAGTTGCCAAAATGAAACAAATGTCCCTAAAAACTACAAAAAAAATTAATATTTCAAAAACAAATAGAGATGCAGTTTTCAAACAAATTGCATTAAAAAGTACTTTTTTTTCCCAATACGATGGTATAAAAACTGGAAATGTGCGATGTTTAGAACTTTTAAAAAATGCAATAGAGCATTTAATTGTACAATGATACATCTACTTTGTTTATTGCTAGCGTCTGTAAGCTAACGTTATTTTTTGGACACAAAATAAGCTGGGAGAAAGAAATAGCATACCGTACCGGGCTAAAAAAACAAAAAAAAAATCAAGCTTAGAGCATAGATTGTGAAACAATTTCCAGCACATTGAGAATAGTCTCGATAGACATCGCCTTTAAATAACGCGAAATAGTATAAATCTGTAAACAAAAACAAAACAACAAAAAAAAAAAAACTGTGGCACTCCGGGAGTGCCAATAGAAGTGAAAACTTCAACAATTACGTGTGCGTTTTTTTAATCGTCAGGAAATGTTTTATGCGTTGAATTGTGTAGCAGCACTAATGAAAGCATCTGGGGACACGGCAGTGCCCCTGCCAAGTCTTGAAAGCACAGCCGTAAGCATCTTTTTCTGGAAGCAACTCAGGGTACTTTTGACCCCCAACATCTTTGTGTTGGTGATTCCCAGAAACTTGAAACTTCGTAAATCTAAAGGAATGTGGAAATGGAACTAAATGCTGAAATTTCACGTTTCTATCTTTTTTATTTCAGAAGATATATGAACTTAAACTTTCGCCTTTTCGACACTGATTCACCGATCATCAAAACTCAGAGGTACGACCTGTAACCCTAGAATCTTGAAATTTGGTATGAAGGTAGTGTTTGGGATACAATGAAAGGGAAAATTTAAAAAATCCGGAAAATTTGGATAAAAAGTCGAAAAATCAAAAAACCGAGAATTTGGTAGAGATGTGATATACGAACCAGGTTTGGCGCGATTTTTTAACGTCAATTTGGCGAAAGCCCGTTTTCCAACACCAGTTACAATATATATTTTTAAATTATTTTCTATTGTTTTAAAAAGTAAACAACAATAAATAAACGGTAATTTCATTAATAACTGTAGAACAAAACAATTGTACAATTAGAAAAAATAAAATAAAAGTAAATGAACAATTTATTAATAAATAAGTAACAGTAGCCGGGTTGCCTTGTAAAATAAAGTAACGCCATTTTGGTGTCAATTAGGTACCCAAGTGCGTATCTGACATCTGTGCTTCGTATTTTATCCTCCGTAATCGAAATTCCCGCCAATAATGCTGGTCATTGACCAGACCATCAACACGATAAAATACAGCGTTATCGGTTTTTAGTTACACGAAATAGGTAGGTCACGAATACGGTATAATTCATTTTAACTGACGAAAAACAAAATAATAATTTGTTTTAGCAATACGACGGGAGAAAAAGTGAGTTTTAGCTTCCTTCTTCTTTTGCGGATTGAGCTGAAGAGGGAAAAGTTCCTGTCATTCACCGCTTGGCGCGCTAGTGTCTATGTGTCAAAATGCTAGCATGTCGGTTACATTACAGTGTCTGGAAATCAGTGGTTTTTCCCCATCTCAAAAAAAGCTCAACGCGCCTAAAGAAGTTTTCTTTTCAAAACATTTCCCTCCCTGACTTTAATTATTTTAAGTTAAACAGCAACTTATCGAATTTGAAAGCGTATAATTAAATAAATTTCCAGTTATAACCATCTATACCTAGAAACGCGAAGCGGGTCAATTTGACCCGTTATATGCTTTTACGCATAAATGACAAAAAAGGGACTTATTTTGTTAGAAACAAGTAAAAAGTACCTATGCCCCATTCTAAATTCCTTTAATGGGCAGAACCAGAAGGGGCATCAAAAATTGTACCAGAAAGTTTTAGATTGGAGTTACGAAAATAAAATTTGTAGAACGTTTGAAAGGACATAAAACAGACTTATCGCAATATAATTAGGCAACATCTCTACCTAGATTTAATTTCAACAACCCTGATAGTAACATAGACATTTATAATGCTTACATAATAATTCCATGTAATAATGCTATTGATGTCCTACAAAAAGAATCCATTGAAATTATGCCCAGAAGAAATGAAGTATGTACGTATATTTAATTTTAAATATCTATATTAATAAAACAAACACATAAAGGCATACAAATCATTATATAGCCGATTTGTTTATCTTTTGAAGAATTTCTTGAATGACGACATCTTTTTTTTGGATTTATGTATTATTCAGCGATAGTGACATTCATATCATACTTTACCCATATGCATATTTTACAGTAGGTGTTGTTTAAGACTGGATCATAAATGTGGAATTCTTCAGCGGATGCAAATGAGGACATATTATATAAAATAAAAGCGTGTGTTTTAAGTCTTAAAACTAAAATATGCTTCGTACTATCTACATTTATATTCATATAATTTTTTTTTCATCGGGTCGACACTAAAATCTGAAAAAGCAGAAATCCTGTTTTCTAGTTATTAAATATGCCGTGTCTACATATAGCTACACAAAGAACGAAAAAAAAAAAAAAAATTAAAATACATTAATGTGACGGCGTAAACTCGTGAAAATATTTCTACGAGTAAAAATGCAGTCATAAAGCATGAATATTTCTCCATTTTAATCCCATGCATAATTCTTTTTATCTTATTTAATGGGTAGTAGATTTCGTTTAAGTTGTCGCTACGTTATGGTAAAATGCATTTTTATTCCTCATGCAGTAAAGCAATGGAGCCTTATCACGGCCCGCTTAGAACCTACAGAAATGTTCGTCCTATTTAACGAAATAATTCTGCATTTAAATAAAACAAAAGTTCCTGTAATAAAATTATTTAAATAGACGAATATATTAGAAATAAACGTTTACTAAAAAAATTAAGGAAAAAAATTAATTACTAGAAAAATTTAATTTTCATAATTTAGTCTCGCCTCCAAAAAGAAATATATATGTATATAAATATAGATAGTTCGGTTTTAAGACAACACATGCTTTTATTTTGTATAAAAGGACGTCATCTGCATCCGCTGAAGAATTTCTCATTTACGATCTAGTCTTAAACAACATCTACAGTAAAATAGGCATAGAACATGATTATCGCTGAATAATACACAAATATTTAAAAAAAAAAAAAACAAAAGAGAGAGAGAGAGATTTCATCATTCCAGAAACTCGACTAAAAAAATAGGCTATCCAATGATTCATATGCCTTCATTTGTTTCTAATATAGATAATTAAATTAAATACAGTTTATAATAGCTCCATGTTTTATCAGAAATCATTAATTTATATATTTATTTCAAAATAGCACGCTTTTGAATTACATTTTTTTCATTTTTTATGAGAAAAAGACGACAAAAAGTTATAATTGGTATTTTCCAACTACTTTTCCTTTACTTTCTACAGAAAAGGCATACTTGAGTTGCCAGCATTAAACAAATGACGCAAAAAACTACAAAAAAAATGATCTCTCAAAAATGAATGGAGATGCAGTTTTCAAACAAATTGCATTTAAAAGTACTTTTTTTTCCAATACGACGGTATAAAAATTGAAAATGTTTGCTTAGAACAAATGTTTGCTTAAAGGATTGAAAAAGCGATGCTTAGAAGTTTAAAAATTGCAGCAGAGATTATTCCATACAATGATATATCTGCTTTGTTTTACGGCTGGCTTATAGAGCGGAACGTTATTTTTTGGAGATGACATTTTAATTACAAGGAGAAAGAAATATCATACCGGGGGCTAATAAGGATATATGTATTTATACGTTTCTTCACATAGGTTGGAAGGGCTTTAGTTTAAAAAACTTGAACGCAATTTGTATATCAATGCCCGAGTTTCGTACATCCTATCGTTTCTGTCTTCAAATTTCTTATGCGAGATACGGTTCTTCGTATCCCCATCCCCTGTATATCCGTTATATGCCAGTTTTCTATTAGAATGAAACATGATTTTTGGCCAGGATTTTGCCTCAAATACTGCAGCGTGCTTCGTATGATGTTTAAAAGTATGAGAAGAGCAGACCGACGACACCAGAAAACAGCATATCTCCGTATTCAAGTACTTCGGAATTATGTCTTTCTTCGGTTTTCTACAATAATTGATGAACAATTTAACTTCTTTACACATTTATTTATTAACATAATGGAAAATAAAGGCTTTACAAACTGTGAATGAAAAAGCAAAAACAAAATCTATGTTATAACAATTGGCCTTATTTTTTATCGATATTGATTTAAAAAAGTTTTTTTTAAATTATTATTATTATTATTATTATTATTATTATTATTATTATTATTTTTTTTACAGATATTATATTGTTTTACAGGTTTCGTCGAAAGACAATTTTACCAGTAATATAGAAAATGAAATGAGACCTTTACATGTTTAAGCCGGACTTCCAAATCGTATAAAAACTAATTTTCCAAGATCAGTTTTAGATACTATATTAAAACATTTGTAATTGTTTTTTACAATTTAACAAATATTCTATTTTTGCAAATTTGAAATAATAAATAGGAAAAAGAAGTAACAGCCTAAATTAATTAAAAAACTAGTAATCGACGGTCACGCTTCACTCGAAATTTTGTCCGTTTAAAAACATTTGTAATAGTTTTTTGCAGTTTAACAAATATTCTATTTTTTCAAATCTTAAATAATAAATACAAAAAAGAAATAACAGCCAAAATTAATTAAAGAACTTGTAGTTGACTGTCACTCTTCACTCGAATTTTTCCATCCATTTAAAAACATTTGTAATAGTTTTTTTGCAATTTAACATATATATTTTATTTTTATAAATCCTAAATAATAAATACCAAAAACTAATAACAGCTTAAATTAATTAAAGAACTCGTAATCGACGGTCACTCTTCACTCAATTTTTTTCCGTTTAAAACCTTTCTGGTCGCCATAAAATGTTTAGAAAATTAATAATATATTATTTTCTAAATTGTATTCCAAATTCCATTGTGTTTTGTAAATCGATTAAACATACTGTAAAACCCCTCGGGTGCGTCGCATAATTGTGATTGTGTTAAATTTTGAAAAATTGGTATAAATAAATTTTAGAATAAATTTCAAGTATATTCTAAACAATGGCAATAAAGCAAAAGTTTTTTTCTGCTCTCGGATACTACAAAACTAAAACTAAATAGAAGAAAAATAACGTACTGTTATCTGTTATTTTATGTTGCGTATGACTATCTCGTTGTAATAATCCTAAACACAACCTCGATAGTATTTTTTAAAAAGTAAATGATCAGAACAGATTATGTATATATGACCAACGTTTAAGGCTAAGTAAGTAATTGAGTAAGGAGCAAAGCTTAAAAAGTACAATAAGTAAGTATAATGATATTTATGAAGCGTGCAACTTTGAGTCGACTGGATTCTTCAATTCAATAAATTTTGTCCTAGAAGAGTTAATGGAGTGTAAAGCTTTTCTTTTAAATATAAGACTTATTTCGTATTTAACATTTCTCTCTGCTTCAGTGAGAGTAGGGATGTTATAAATAACTAGAGCATTTTGTACTTTCTGAAATTCCAGCATAATTGATGCTACTATATGTAATAATGTATATTGATTAACTGAATATTAATTGAATAGTAATTAGACAAATTTTATTTATTTGTAATATATTTAAAAAATGTTTTTTGGAATTTTTATTTTTTACGGAAGAGTTGTTATTGAAATAAAATAATTTTTTTTAATATATCTCTAGTGTATTTTATAAATAGTAAATATCAAGGATTTATTTGAGCACATCATGTTTATTTATGAAAGGTGAGAGATTTTAGATATTTAATTCTGCAGTATTAGAGAGGAGTTCAATTTTAAAATATATTGGATGAGGCTCAAAAGACCAAAGAAGAAACATTGATAGTGTGAAATAATAAAAATTATATAAAAAAAAGAGCAAAAAAATTTTAAAACCAAAACTTAATTCTGAAGTGCATGGTTGCAGCAACATGATTAACAGAACACTCTAGAACAGATGATGTTCAAAAATTTTTACATTTGTGAACCACTAATTAAAAATTCATATATTGTCCGTACCTCTGTTATTAAAAGTTATTTTAATATTTAGAATTGTAATTCTATATCTAAATCAATATTTATCTTAACTACTTTTTGGTGTTCAATTAAAGAATGAAATCATGATTCTAATTTAACACAAGGACCATTCATCAAAATCTTACAAAAAAGAGTTTCTGAAGTAAGAGATAACTTTTAAAAAGTGCGCGAATTTTTTTTATTATTATTTATAGCTCCACATTTTTATTAGCTGTCTGTCTGAGACTGAAAATCAATAAGATCTACATGACACCGATAATTATATTAAGAAAACGAGGTGGATCCCGTCGAATTTCGACGAAAGAAAATGTTTACAAAGGAACTGTTGCATCAAATTTATAATACATCGACAAAAAAATAATTAGAATAAAAAATCCATCTTACACTTGTTAATTTAACTCTCCAAAGACATATTTTAACCGAAGATTAACAAAATACTTTTTTCATAAACTTCAACTTTTAAAATTATTGAAAAATTAAACTTTATTCATATGCGTAATCAGTAACATATTATCAAGATAAGTAATTTTGATTAAGTTATTAATTGATGCTTGGTATTACGGAATGAAAAATCCGCAAAAATGATTTCATCTTGACATAATCATGGAATTTTTCTACCTTTACATCTAAACCGAATAAAGTCATTTTCCACGTTTCACATCCATATTAACCATTTAAAAACATTTTAACGCGCTATAGGTTATTAATAAATATATTTTCAAGCTTGAAGTCACGTTTGTCAACTATTACAACTATCCATGTTAAAATTCCCATTCGTGATTTGAGGTCATAGTATAATATCTGTACCTAAGCGTAAAAATTCCAGAAATTTATAACTTTTAGACGTATTCAAGGGAAATATCTCGTTTTATCAAATAAAATTATCGTTTACTTTTAAATATGACGTCATTTTATGTCGCTGAAATATTTTGCCTATTGTCTCAAACTCAAGATCAGCGAAATGAAAAAATAGTGAAATATAACAGCATCATCAGGGAAATTGTGTCCTTTTTAAAGCATAACGTCACTTTCTGTTCAAATTTTTTAAAAAAGATATTTTTAATTGTAATGAGAAAATGGCATCAGTAAGAATATAATCATTAAAGATAACTAATCCACTTTTAATAGAAATGAAGTATTTCAGTTGCCACGATTAGAAAATTGGTATTAAAAACTATAAAAAATTAATATCTCAAAAATAAATTAAGATACAGCTTTCATACAAATTGCATTTAAAAGTGCATATTTTTCTACATACGACGGTGTAAACATTTTAAATATGGGATGTTTTGAAGTTTAAAAATTTGCAGTAGCGAAAATTGCAAAAGCGAAATTTCATTTCAAATTTCAAAGTGTTGCCATTCGCAGAATGACGTATGTGTTACGCACAGATATGTTTGTCCTTTATAATATAGATATCCCAGATTTCAAAACAATGCTCATAATACCTTATCAATTTTCTCGTAAGGCTCCTTAAGGTGGGTGTAGAGTTTAATATCATGACGTGTAACTTTGTGTGTATTTGGTTGAAGGTTCTTTCAGCGTTCTATAACGTCCTCCGTGTCCAATAGCCAAATGAGCTTCATGAAGTACATAAAATAAATTAGAGTTCGTGAAACTATTGCATAGTACAAACGCCTTTTTTATGAGGATAAATGAATTAACTTTTGTTTTTCACAAACTTCAAATAATAGCGATTTAGTATCCAATAGCCGGGGTTTTCTTCTTAATAGTCAGTTTTTTTTTTTTTTTTTTTTTACATAATATTTAAATTCTGGTATGCAGTTTCTGATAGAACAATTTCTTTTTTGCCGCATGTAATCGAACTTTGGGCAGTTCATCGTCGTACCTTTGTTGTATTTCTATTTCCCAAGATTCCTTCTGTAACGCTACATCTTTGTCTTACATTTTCATGCAGCACACAATTAAAACTAATTTTACATTCAACACCAAAAGTATTCTGACAATCTCGAACAAAGTGCAAGATTCAAAATGGCAAATTATGAGCCGGAAGCAGGCATTAAAAGTCACGCGCTTTGCCACGTCATATTCGAAATGATTCGGATATATATTCCATATTTTGCATTTGGTATTCTATAGAATGTCTATGAAATACGTGAAGTGTGAATAGTTTTATACACTTCCGGCATCTTTTTGACATTTTGTACAATGCCTAGGAGTTCCGTAGTATGTCTGCGTTACATGCATTACTGGTAACATATATACAGTGTGTGTAAAAACTATAAGGACAGCAAAAAATTGTAAAAAATTTGATACATTTAAAATGCGACAAGTGAAATGGTAATTTAATGTTGATCATAAAGTAGAAATAATAATATAAAAGTCAACAGAATGTATTTGCGTCCTTTCTATTGCGAAAAAATCATTATTACGCAAAAAACGCTATTTTTGATTGTGTAAAAACTTTAAGGACACCTGTATGTTTTTTTATAGAAATATTATATATAATTCTTATTAAGGATCGACCGAAACAGGTTTTTAATGCCGAAACCGAAACCAAAACCAAATTTTGGAGATCTTCCTATTTTCGGCCGAAAACGAAAACGAATATGTCCAAAAACTTTTTAAAGTAATTAAAATGTATGTATTATAGTAATTAATAAATACATAAATATATTATTAATTAATTATACGTATTTATAAAATATACATAATAATTAATGAATTATGCGTATTTATGGAAATATACATAATTATTAATTAATTATACGTGTGGCCCAAATTGTGTCTCTGTGCCTTAGATCCAAAATCAGAGTTTCGCCGAAAACGAAACTCAGATTTTGGACCGAAACTCAACCGAAAATATCAGTATTCCGAAAATCTCGTTTCTTCCGTCGGAAATTTTTAACATTTCTCATCGATTTGAGCTTTGTCGGCCGGCTCAAATGAGACTGTTTATTGCTACGAACTTCGTTGTTTATTATCAGTCATGACTGACTCAAGACTTTAATGCAAATTATAAAGCAAGCAATTTATATATAGCTAAACTTTTTAACGTGCTCATTAGAAGCTGCGGACATAACAGTAATAGAAAATTTTCAGTTTGAAACCGCAGAAGAGTTTCGAATACTCTTTGAGAAAGTTCAAGTATAACAGATGATCATTTACAGAAATAATTATAAAAGATAAATCGAGGTGTGTATACATAAAACTAAACTATTTTTTATTAAATGAAATTCGTATAATTAGAAAATCTTTCTGTGTATTTGATGAATTAATTACGTTTTATTTTATATGAAAAAAAATAGTTTCGAATCTAAGGCACGGAGAGTTGGGCAACACGTATAATTAATTAATAATTATGTATATTTCCATAAATACGCATAATTCATTAATTATTATGCATATTTAATAAATACGTATAATTAATTAATAATATATTTATGTATTTATTAATTACTGTAATACATACAATTTAATTACTTTAAAAAAGTTTTTGGACATATTCGTTTTCGTTTTCGGCCGAAAATAGGAAGATCTCCAAAATTCGGTTTCGGTTTCGGCATTAAAAACCTGTTTCGGTTGATCCTTAATAATAATTATGTATACCATTTCTATAAAAAAAATACAGGTATCCTTAAAGTTTTTACACAGTCAAAAATAGCGTTTTTTTTTTTTTTTTTTTGCATAATTATGATTTTTTCGCAATACAAAGGACACAGATACATTCTGTTGACTTTTATATTAGTATTTCCACTTTATGATCAACATTAAATTACCATTTCACTTGTCGCATTTTCAATTTATCAAAATTTTTGCTGTCCTTACAGTTTTTAAACACACTGTATCCTGTAATCTCACACTTTAATACCTCGATTCCCTATTTACAAACTGATACATTTGTATGGACATTTCGAATATATTTGAGAAATATTAAGTGAATGAAATAAGCAAAAGAAAAGCTTACAACATTAAATAATTAATTTTGAATAATATATTCCTCTAGATTTGTTTATTGGGTATGTAGATACGCCAAAAGATGTTTTTAAAACTGTATACTTATTAAAAAGTAAATTTAAAACCACGTAAAACGGATTTTGTTATTTCCTCTTCATTTTATATGTAGCTTTAATTTAATTTCAAATAACCATATGTTAAAAGACTGTTGTCTACATTATGATAGGTCATAATCTCTTTAGACAGAGCATGTCTCGGTTTTTTAAAACTGTATATTTATTAAAGAGAAAGTAAATTTAAAACCATGTAAAGCGGATTTTGTTCCTTCCTCTTCATTTTATATATAGCTTTAATTTAATTTCCGAAATAACCGTATGGTAAAAGACTGTTGTCAACATTATGATAGGTCATAATCGCTTTAGTCAGAGCATGTCTCTGTTATAAGATGATTCCGCTCAAGTTCTGCATTTTCAATTTTAGATAAATAGAGTAACATACCATGTATTAGATAGATCAGTTTGTTTTCCAAAAGATGTACTTTTACGAATCGAACATTTAATTTTCTTTGAATAATCAGTACTAATCAGTACGTTGAACTTTTCACATTAAGCTAGTTCTCATAAGGTGCAGAAAAAAAAGTTATGACATAATATAAGAATTTTAATGGTAGAGAGGTAAATCTAATGTAAATTAAAAAACAAAAACTTCCTTTTAAAATACCAATTAACAGTGTATGCAGTTTTTTTGAGTAGCTATTAATTTTAAAAGTGACATTAAGAGATATATCAATGAAAATTATTCCACTTTCATTTGTATTTTCATTTTTTTTTCCTCCGACAATTATGATAAGTAGCCGCTATCGTCTTCACAATTTTCCTTTCTCCATCTTGATGTTTGCGCCTATCTAAAGAGTTCAATAAACCGACACCTAGATGGAGAAATTAATTATACTTAAAATGTTCTTTCTTAGAAGTTTATTTTTAATTACTGTTTTATCCAGCGTTCACACGCTCATTATTTTTGCCTTAATTAATTGCTGAGAATTGTTACAAATTTTCGTGTAAAATTACTGGAAAATTACTTTTTGTAAAATAGCATTGGAAAATGTTAAAACTGCAAGTAGCCAAGCACTATCATAACCTGCGCGTATGCTGCTGGAATAATTCGGAATTTTTTTAAAATTATGATAGTTTTATTTCATTTACGGCTATAAAAATATTTATTGTGATATTCTGAAGTATTTAAAGGTAAACCTTTCGTTATAAAAGAATTCAACAACATTTATCTTTCAAAAAACTCATTATCAACACCTACAATTTAATTCACAAGTTATTGATTTCAAAAGAGAAATTTATGATTCTTCACGCTATTGACAGAGATTATTTAACCAATTGCATTTCTTTTTCATAAATTTTTCTTTCGTCCGACAATTTTCATATTACGTCCTTTTATCTGCTTCATAAATTTCTGATTTTTCGATCTGAATGTGACAGATTATGTCAAGAGTTATGATGGATCGACACAGAAATGGAGAACTGATGAATAACCAAAGATTTCAGCTGTCATATGTTTGTTTCTATCACTTTATCCTAATATTTTGGAGTTACATTTAAAACGGTGACAATTTTATTTATAGTTTGTCTCAGAAGAAAATCAACTTATAAGGAATTCAAATAAACACTAGATATGCATATTGTTTTTATACTATATTATGACGTTAGTCAACTTATATTTTTTTCTAATTTAAAGTTTAAAGATTTAAAAAAAAATATAAAAAACAAAAGGGCGATATTTGTATGTGTATTGTATTAATTTCACATTCTGTATTTACTTAATTTCCATAGTGAATCTGTAAATTGGCTACGCATGTCAAGTTGATAGAAATTCATTCTCTGCTGAATTTAATGCACCATAGCGTGTTTCGAAAATTTCAAGATTTATAAACTTATGCATGGTGGGCTTTGTCCATAGTTTAAATAATTTTTAAGCACTTGAAAATGCAATCAAAATCTACATTGTTGTTATTCAAACCAGCATTTTGTATTTTTGTACAATTTTTTGAGATAGCTGCTAAGCCCATCATCATAAATTTATTTATTTTTTAATTTTTAGATAGTAGGGTAGACCGAGGCACGTTTACGCTGTGCATTTTTTTCGAAACGAGTTATAGCTGACGCGCCACCAGTAATGGCAGATTGACGCTGCTTCCTAGGGGGTATTCTCACAGGTTTTTGAGCGTCAGTCGAGCTTCGGCCTTGCATGAGGAAAGGATAATCTGTTTTTTGTCAAGGTGAGAAAATTTTGTGTTGAATTTATTGAAAGTTTTGTGAACTAATAAAGCTTAGTTAAAGATAAACAAATATATGGACATTAGCAGAATTTTATCCTTTTTTGAGAACTGTATTTGTATGAACAGAAATGTTATTAATTTTTTGTTGCACGTTAAAAATAAATACAAACAGGGCTGCGGGAAACGTTTACGCACTGACATCGGGGTACGTTTACGCGCATTCAAAAAGAAAGAATTACGTAAAAATTTACTAGTTTCTATGGAAGCAGAACAAGAAGACAGCAAAGGAAGAAGTGTGAAACCAAAAACTGCAAAAGGGGAAAAGTTTGTACACTCTGGAATAATGGAAATAATGAATGAATCTGTTGACGAAGATGAAAACTGTGTATGTATTTATTGTTTGAAATCATACAACCAAGGTGAAGACTGTGTTCAATGTCTTAGATGCAAAAGGTGGTTCCATGACAAGTGTGCAAAAAGAAATACTTTATTGTAAAAACTGTAATTTGTTTGTAAAAATTGTAACAGTGATGATGAAGATGACTACATAATTTCTGTTTTCAATTAAAAATAAGCACTATGTTTTCAGTTTAGCCTATAAAGTGTCTTTTAATTAATTCTCTTAAAAAAAACAAAAAAAAAAACAGTGTTTTAAGTTATAAATAAAACATTTCAATTTGATTAAATATTTATTTCTCTTATTCCTTGGTATCACTTAAAATATGCGTAAACATGCCCCACTTGATGCGTAAACTTACCCTGGTCCTGGGGCATGTTTACGCAAATTACTTGGACCTGAAAAAAAAAAATTACGGTTGAAAGCACAAATAGGGCAACAACTTAATACACAAACTTTGACTTTATTAACTGCTTTATAAAACCACAGTGTCTAAAATTTCCTAAGTTGAAGCATAAAAATTAGAAAATTCATTGCAAACAATCCGTGTAAATGTGCCCCGGTCCACCCTACACGTTATGGTGCATTTAGCACAGGAAAGAAGAATTTGTATCAACATATCAAACATAACGACTGTACTTATTTCCAAATGGAAATTAAGCTAATAGAAAATATTAAATAGCAGAATATATTCTTGGAAAATTGATATTCGTCCATTTTTAATCACACCTTACACCTTTAAACTGATTTTTCTACTTTCAAAAAAATGTTTTTGCAGAAGTAATTTTTTGTTAAAATTCCGTTTATAGAATTTACAAAATCTACTATCTTAAATCGTCATGATCTCTTCCCCGTAAAAAAATCCGAGCAGTATTCCTGTAGGAATCGAAAAAATAGTTGCCCTAATGGTACCGGAAAAATTTCTGACCCAGCTCGGAATAAAATCCGTAAAAAAAAGGAAACATTCATTAAAACGGTACTTTACGGATTTTATTCCAATTTCACTGATTTTATTCCGATTTTACTGATTTTATTCCGAGCTGGGTCGGAAATTTTTCCGGTACGATAAGAGCAACTATTCTTCCGATTCCTACAGGAAATCTGGTCCTATTTTTTTTTCTTTACAGTGTTGGAAAATATTAAAATGAATACTTTTTAATGCATACATACCGATATGATACAATGCAAACATAGCAGAACCAATGGCCTCTTTCATTTTGCGTTTCCATCCCTTTGATATCACAAGAAATTCACCATTTTCCATATTTTCCTCAACACTACGCACAAACAGATGTTATAATTCACTGTAAAAAAAAAAAAAAAAAAAAAAAAAAAAAAAAAAAAAAAAAAAAAAAAATCCGACCAGTTTTTCTGTAGGAATCAGAAAAATAGTTGCCCTTATCGTACCGGAAAAAATTTCTGACCCAGCTCGGAATAAAATCCGTAAAATACCGTTTTATTGACGATTTCCTTTTTTTATGGATTTTATTCCGAGCTGGGTCGGAAAATTTTTCGGTACGATATGAACAACTATTTTTCCGATTCCTACAGGAAAACTGGTCGGATTTTTTTTTTTTTTTTTTACGGTGTTTCAGTTATGCAGTTTTTTTACTTTATTAATTCTTCACTTTTACTATTAGGGAAATATCAAAGTAGCAAATGCATAAGTGCATGTAATGTGGATAATTAGAGCATTACAATATGAACTGCGTGAAACAACCACTTTTAGAAGTAGAAGTTTCAAGAAAAATAGTTTTCAAAATTAACTTTAAAACCCCTGTAGATTTTTTAAAATTAAACTAGGGCACTCTTCAACCTACGAGCTACGCTCGCCAACTCCCGATCGGACCGCAGTCTCTAAAAGCACGCTAATATGATCGTCTTTAAAAAAAAAAACGGAAGATTGAATTATAACAATAAAAAAAAAGTCGTGATCTCCCTGATAACAGCGTGTTTTCGTCTTTGATTAAATCAACTCAGCGAAGCATTAAATATGCTAATATTAAATGAATTAAGTAAACAGAGTCTTTGTCGCCCGGTATCTTTTAACAACGCTATAAGATAGTTCTTTTAAACAAGACATTTTAAATGTATCGTTTTAAATCTGAAGTAATTTTCACCAAAGTTTTCTTTCTATTTTTAATATTCCGTGAAAATACTTTTGTTGTTAGAAAGGAAATATTATTTGCGCTGTCTTAGAATTCTCAACAATAGTTTAAAATATCATCTCAAAATATTAAATAAATGTCTCGCAAATATATTTTTTTATTTTTTTTTTAAACAATTAAAGTTTTTCAATATTATTACACTGGCCTCCAAAAGTTAAGGTACAGGGACAGGATGCTTTCGACTAACACGGTTTGTCGAATATCTACCAATATTATTGGCAAATAGTTCTCGAACTTCTGGGATGTAAAGAATATGTTTGATTTCATATTTCACAGTGAAGATTTATCGGGTATACAATTAGGGGGCTAATAATAAATTAAAAAAAAAAATATTTGCGATCACCTATGTAACAGAAAAAGCTGGAAATGGTTTGTGACCGTGGTAAATAACTATTTGTGTCCTGTTCAACGTTTGTATGCATTTCTGTAAGCATAGCACTCATATTCGTGAAGATGTTAACGTTTTTGGGAAAAATTCAAAAGTTTTTTGTTTATAACATACAGAGTATTCAACCAAATTTAACATGACTTTCCAAAAACCTGACGAAGAAGAGTAGCAACAGTATACTGCAATTAAAACATGAATATATTGAATATTTCATGTGATATGGCACTTGTATGAAATAATTTTTAACTGCGCATGCGTGTAAGATTTCAAAATTTTTATTTCATAATTTGGTATCCAGCTATTTTGGGTAACTTCTGTAAAAAGTCCAGTCAAATTTTGTGAAAACTTAGAAAGATATAGTGAGCTGATTGAAAAGTTGTTGAAAAATCCTTATAATAAAGCTATTTTTAGAGAGTAGCTCACTGTATCGCCCCTATCTTTGTGAAATTTCTCGATATTTGACTGGACATTTTAGATAAGTTGCCCTAAATAGCTGACTACCAATTTATGAAATAAAAATTTTGAAATCTTCTACGCAAGCGCAGTTAAAAGTTATTTCATACACGTGCCCATATCTCATCAAATATTCAATATATTCAAGTTTAAATTGAAGTTTACTGTTGCTACTGTTCTTTGTCAGGTTTTCGGAAAGTTGTGTTAAATTTGGTTCAAAACTCTGTATGCTATAAATAAAAATCTTTTGCATTTTTCATAAAAACGTTAACATCTTTACGAATATGAGTGATGTGCTTACACAAATGCACAGAAACGTTGAACAAGACCCAAATAGTCATTTAATGCAGTGACAAAGCATTTCCAAAATTTTCTGTTGCATAGCTGATCGCAAATTTTATTTTATTATTAAATTTATTATTAGCCCCCTAATTGTCGCCCCGACAAAATCTTCATCGAGAAATATGAAATCAAACATGTTCTTTACATTCCAGATGTTCAAGAACAATCCGTCAAAAATGTTGGTAGAGATTCGACAAACCGTGTGCAATGGAAAGCATCCAGTCCCTGTACATTTTGGAGGCCAGTGTATGTGGACATTTCAAGTATGACGTAATTGCTGCTATTTGCTGCTTTTAACGCATTTTAATGAATTTATTATTTTAAAGTTTGCTTTCTCTTTTTAACATTCACGTAAAAATAATTTTGTTCCTAGAAAGGAAATATATTTATTTGCCATGATTTAGAATTAGTAACAATAGTTTTAAAGATTATCTAGAAATGTGAAATGTTGCGCGTAAATGTATTTTTAAATTTAAACTGTTTAGTGATATCATTGTTTGACCATTTTAGATATGACGTAATTTTCCTCCATTTACGACATTTAACGCATTTTAATGACTTTATTATTTTACAATTTTCTTTCTCTTTTAAAACCCACCTGTAAATATAGTTTTTATGACGATATTTTCAAATTTTCCTGCTTTTAATACTTAATCATTTAATGCTAATGTTAAAGCTTTTTTTCTGTTTATAATACTCACGTATAAATAAACTTTTAAGTTGAAGGAAAAAATATTGATTGCGCTGTTTTAAAAATCAGCAACAATTTAAAATAATACACTCATTTCTAGAAGCTGTAAAACAATATTCTCGAAATGCTGAAAATTTGAATTAAAAATGGAAATAAATCGAAACAAAAATGAGTCAAATTAAAAAAAATAAATGCAGCCTGCACACCGGAAACTTCTATTGTATATTCTCAGAAAAAAAGTGATTACATTCCTGTGTATAGTTTTTACTCCTTCAAAACTTTTTTCACGGAAAGATTTTGACCAAATTTTACATTAAATATCTCTTAAAATAATTACTCTACTTAAAAACTGTGTACATCAGCGTATTTCTGTATAATACCACCAATTTTCATATTTTTGTATGTAGTTGCAGTACTTTTCTTAATATTAACAATGAAAAACAGCCGGTCACAAAAAATTCATAAAGAGCGGTGGTGAGTTACTTATTTTTAGAATAGAGAGCCTATTTAGACATATTTAAAATGAATATTAAATTTGACACGCAACCTCCTCTCTTTATCGAATTCTACATTATTCAGGTCCGACACAGGATCATATCATGGTTACTACGGTTTAATTTTATGCATAATAAGAATCGGCTAAATTTCACGAGTTCCATAAATTCCATAAGTTTGTAGATTAATGCAGAAATGTTGATATATTCATATTTACTCGTTTAAATACTTAAGCGTATTTTACTTTGTTAGAAACAATTTAAATAGTATAAATGTCACTTTTAATCTATATTAAGGGAGATAACCACTTAATAAATATTTTCAGTTACTTTTCAAAGCAACTGTTTCACAAAAAATTGTTTTAAAATTTAACTATAAAAAACGTGTATTTTTTTAATTATAGAGGAGAAGGTCCAAATACCGGCTAGGGTCCAAATAACGGCTACTAGGTGTTCGGAGAATTGAGCGCAGAGCAGCCTAGCGGTGTAGGCAGAGTTTGTAACTGTAATTGAGAGAAGAAATTAACGAAAAATACGTCGCTGAAGTCTGTGTCATTTACAAATAGGAAATGCAAAAGTGTCGAATCTACGCAATCTGGTACATCAAAAGTTTTTCAGATATGTGTTTCTCTTTTTTTTAAATATACTGATCGTATATTGGCTTGAATTGTTGATTAAGTTATTTTCTAGACATATTTAGCTCTCAATTGCCTCGCGCACAGCATTGGTATTTTATTATATGAATGAGTAATACCGATTTTAACTTATACATAGTAGTAGTCCGAATACCGGCTACCTAGAGTGGTCTAAATACCGGCTAGCCGGTATTTGGACCTCTCGGTAGCTCTGATTGAAGGGGAGGAAAATAAATTAATTTAAATAGTTCCATAATTAATAAATTAATTTAAATGGTTCAGAAGTAGTCCCCGTCCCATTTCGCAATATGAAAAAAGCAACCATGGCCGTAATTCTTCAAACCGACACTGGTTACCGGATCACTTTACAAAAAAGAGCAGTTGGAGACTACCAAAATTGCCTGTAATAAATGTGAAGAGAAAGAAAAAAAATGACGGAGTAAACCAGGCGAAAGAGGCAGAAATTTGATTTTAACACTCTCTCTGCTCATCCCGAGATTTCCTTGTGCGTCGTAAAAGAAACAATATTTGCGCAACCCGAGATTTCCTCGGGGATGTATTTTTCCCGTCTAATTAACCCTCCTTGATTATTCCCACCAGTTATTTTTTTATTGTAAATTATGCTTTATTTAATCGGAGCATTTTCCGGTTAAATTAGACAAAAACTTTTGTTTTGAAAAACCGGTGACAAAAGAATAAAAATTCTTAAAAACGCTCGTCACGAAGGGGTTAAATACGCAATTCTTGAAGCTATTTAAATTAAACAATTATGCAGCGAGAGGTCTAAAATAGCGAAAAAGGAAAATATCCAACAGAGGAATGTGATAAATGTGTGTCTTCTGCATGGGTGCTTTCTCTGTGGACAAGAATGGGGGAGGGGATTCTGGGTTCAATGTTAAGAATGCGATATGTGGGCTCATAGGGACTATTCTGACGCAGAGAGTGATATTATGCTTTTGATTTTTTCAGATAAAATAATTCTCATTTCAATCAGCAAGCTTTTTTTCTTTTGTTTCACACGTTAAAAAACAAAATTAGAAACATAATGGGAATAAGACTGTGAGAGATAGTCGTAAAGAATTTTAGAACTTTGACAAATATACTTATTTATTAAAAATTGCGTATTTTTCTGTACATAAGAAATGTTATTAATGAATACAATCTATTAAAATAATATTCTTAAAGCTTAATAATTATCATTATCTCTATTTGTGTGATCTTTTGGAAAAAAACTTAGGTAGCCAATATTTAGACCCCATTTTAAAAACTCAAAATTTGAAGTCTTTCCTAATTTTGCTTCTTATAAACAGAAAACGCCCGTTAACTGTTTTTTTTTCTCTAAACTTGTATAAGACGTGTCAAGGCACCCTGTTGTCACATTTTATTTTATTAATTTTGAAAATTGTATGATCTAGATTGAAAACAAAAGTGGTAGCCGGTATTTGGACCTTTTTTCTCTACTATTTCAACGTTAAAAAAAAAAAAAATACATAATACATTACGTGCGCTTACTCTTTCATAGTCGGACTATTTATATAAACGTGTTTAATGAACGCATCCTAATTCTGTGAAACTCCCTATTCCGTATTCTGTAATAATATACTTACTTTACACTTACTTTGCCATGTACTTATGCTTATTAAGATAATTCTTATTGTTACATTCCTGT
Source organism: Maratus speciosus (assembly GCA_963932465.1). Lineage (NCBI taxonomy): Eukaryota > Metazoa > Arthropoda > Arachnida > Araneae > Salticidae > Maratus > Maratus speciosus. Next base: position 56,212,850 of record OZ010790.1, read on the forward strand.
AGTTGTATTCAGGTCATTCGTACAACGCTAATGTGTTTAGTATGACTTGATCTTATGATTATTCAGAATAAGTTAAATTTATTTTTAAGATTACTTTCTATATTAATACATAGCTCTTCATACACTTATTTATTGTTTCAATACCTACAAATATTTAATTAATCTATAAACAATTTAAATAATTAGTTCTTGAGATAGGGCCACTGCTGTAATCATTAAAAAAAAACAGCGTAGCAGAGCCACCTTTTGGGCGATTTAGAGCAAAACGTTGTCAGCACCAACGCATAACAAGGACTAACTGAATCTGAAGTTTGAGGAAAATCCACGCATTAGATTTTTAGACAGAGCCCTTGCGGAAATTGTGAAAAATGCTGTATAGCAGTGCCACCTCATGGGCGATTTATACCAAATAGTATTAAACACAAACTCATAGCAAGGACTTACTGAATCTGAAGTTTTATAAAAATCCGCGCATTAATTCTTGAGATAGAGTCATTGCGGAAATTGTAAACAATGCAGCATAGCAGCGCCACCTGATGAACGATTTGCACCAATTTATATCAGGAACAAACTGAATATATATTTTTATTGAATTCCGTGCATTAGTTCTTGACATAGAGCGCCCACAAAATTTGTGTCACAGACAGACAGACACACACACACAGACAGACTCACATACAAACATTTTTGTAAAAACATATTTTCGGGATCTCTCACATCTAAAACGTGTAATTTCGTCAAAAACCGGAATTCGAAAATTTTCCTCAATCCAATACATTCTTCTTGTAAAGACAGAAGAAAGTATAAACAGGGCCTATACCTTTTCAACGAGCATTTTTTCTTATTTTCATTCATATTTATTGATCATCTGGAATTTTTCAAATCTCAAAAATAAAATAATGAAATAGATAGTGACATTTGATGCTGCCATCTATAATAAAAAAATTAAAACTACATCTAAATCACGTTATGCTTAAGTTGGGAGCAAAAACGCAGCAAAACGAATATTATTTTTGGGTACCAGTCCTGTGATTGATAGCCTATTTTCATTCTTCTGCTCTATATTCTATCTTCATGATCTAAAACACTGTTTTGAAGATCTTTCATTCACGTATCGTCAATTTTGACGGGTTTATATACTAGTACTTAATATAACTTGAACTTTTTACATACAGGATTCAGCTAAATTTGATGAGTACACTAGTTTGTAGATTAGAATATGAGAATTATTGCTACAATTTTAATTTCTTTTTCAACAGTTAAAAATATTTTACTTTATTATACATAATTAAAGTAACACAAATATCATTGTAAAATGTCTACAGAACTATATATCTAATTGTATCAATCATTATTTACATATATTAATAATAAAATCTACATTAATTATAAAAATTTGGCCACAAACATTCTTATTGATCAAGTCATTTTTACTTTCTTCCATCTATACAAGAAGAAAGAATTGGATTAGTGAAAATTTTCGAATTCCGGTTTTCGACGGATTTACACGTTTTAGTGGTCAGAAATCCCGAAAAGCATGTTTTTACAAAATGTCTGTCTGTGGGTATATCTGTGAGTCTGTCTGTGTGTGACACAAATTTTGTGGGCGCTCTTTCTCAAGAACTAGAGCACGGAATTTTATAAAAATTTATATTCAGTTAGTCCCTGATATAAGTTGGCGCTGATTAGTTTTTGCTGTAAAAAGCTCAACAGGTGACGCTGATATCCTGCATTTTTTTACGATTTCCGCAATGGCTCTATCTCAAAAATTAATGCACAGATTTTCATGAAACTTCAGATTCAGTTAGTCCTTGATATGCGTTGATGTTTACAATGTTTTGGTGTAAATCGCTCGGCAGGTGGCGCTGCTATACATATTTTTTTCCTGATTCTCGCAATGACTATATCTCAAGAACGAATATGTGGATTTTCATCAAACTTCAGATTCAGTTAGTCCTTGATATGAGTTTATGTTTAGTACGTTTTGTGTAAATCGCCAACAGGTGACGCTGCTGTTCAACATTTTCCCTGATTTCCTAAATGGCTCTATCTTAAGATCTAATGCGTGGATTTTCCTCAAACTTCAGATTCAGTTAGTCCTTGATATTTGCTAACTAAGTTTTAGTGTAAATCGCCCAACAGGTGGCGCTGCTATGCTTCCTTTTTCCTGATTCCCGTAATAGTTTTATCTGAAGAAGGGATGCACGGATTTTAATCAAACTTCAGATTCAGTTATTAAGTTGACTTAAGTTGTTACTTATTATGTTTTGGTATATATCCCCTACAGGTGGCGCTGCTATGAAGAATTCTTTACGATTTCCGTTACAGATCTACTCAAATAATAATACGCGGATTTTCACGAAACTTCAGAATCAATTAGAAGTTGTCATAAGTTGTTGTTACATTTTGGTGTAAATCTAACCGGCTGCATTTTTCAGGAAGTATTAACATGTATGAGATAGAAGAAATTTTTGGGATTGCCACTATGGTAATAAAAGTATAATGAATAAAACCAATAAAATTAATCTAATATTTTTGGCAGGTGAAGCTCAATTGCACTATGAAATCTACAACTGAATAACGTCACATATCAAATATAACGTTTGATTTTTAGTTTAAAATTGTCGTCGAACTACTTCGTTGTTTGGCGGCTTTATCGCTCTGTTGGACTATTTTGTTAATTTCTGCATTAAGTAACTGCTTTTTGTAAATTAAATATATAGTTATTATTTTAAAATTGAATTTTATAAAATAACTTATTAATTTTACTGTGAAACTACTAATTTTAAATGTTGCATTTATAATTCTTTAAGATATCCAGAAAGGTATCTTTTAAGTTTCGTTTGAATTGATAAAAATAATATTATTTTTCGTTCGACAATTTTAATATGTTTAGTCTTGCCTCTGCTTTCATAGTAGAAGGACGTCTTTTTTGCGCCTGACGAAGAAAGACTCAGATCTTTCGAAAGGCCTAGCGCATTTACAAATTTTTGATGGTGTTTCAAGAAGATTGTTTGTTCTTAGTCATTCACACCAGTTTTAACTTATTTTCTTTAATTTTAATATTCATTCGATTTATCTACTTCAAAAATTTCCAATTGTTCGATATGAATCTGACAACACGTTTCAAAAGATTTGATGGATAGAAACCGATATGGATAATTTCTGAAGGAATACTGAAATAATTCGCTTTTTAAAAGAAACTTTCATTTCCTCGTTTATTTTTAACATTACGCTATTTGTATTTTTCTTAACGGATATAGAAATTTGCATAACTGTGTTTTGAAAAAGATAACAAGAAATTGCAAATACATACGCAATAACTATTTTTAACTGTAGTCGGCTATTTTTCTTCACTAAATATAACTTTGAATTAAATAATAAATATGATAATAATAAGTTTTGCTCTAAATATAAAATTTAAAAAATACAAAAAAATTAAATTGTTTAAAAAATATAAATAAAATGTGCAATTAAATCTTCCATGAAATGATTTACTGCGCAATATTATTGCATTCATTACATTATGATAGAGGTCAACGTTTACGTTTACAACTTTCTGATACAACTAATATTGAATACTGATATTGATTTATATTATTACCGAAATTGGCGATTTAATAACACAAAATTTTCTATTAAATATTATTGGTAGACGAAAAGCTTAATAGTTGAATTTTCTACTCAAAATTAAATATAGTAGCCTCCCGCTTAACCGGCCTAAACGAAACCACGGGTTAGTCTGTTAAAAAAATCGGTTGCACCGGAGAAGTAAAAAAAAAATTGAATAAGTAACAGCTTATTTAATTAAATAAAGGCGTATGATATATTTAGTTTTTTAATTTAATCCTCACTTGGATGAGATTGTGCATTGCCTATCAGAAGAAGAACGATTACCGGCATTTTTTTTTTTTTTTTTTTTTTTTTTTGTAAATGCTTTGTGGCAGATGGAACAAACTGAGAATGAAACCACTCTTTGAATAAATCTTTGGTTCATCCATGCAGCCTTCGAAGAGCGATCGTAGGCAGGGAGAGATTTCATATTTACATTTTTATTATTTCCGTTGTAATCGAAAACTGCACACGGATATTGTGTGATCCCAAAAAAGTATTATATCAGATATACAAGAGGATATCAAAGGAAATAAAAAAAATGTCTTATAAAAACTGAGAGAATAAAATTATACTATTAGATTAAAAATATATATATATATTTAAATTGTCAGCTTTTATCATTTCTGTTTAAAAAAAGTCTTTGTTAGAATTATTATAAAAGAAGACACTACTTCCAGTAATTACAAACAAAATAAAATATTTGATATGTGAAATAATTATTTGAAGAATATTTTGTTAGATAATTAAATGTCTATAAATAAGAAAAAAGAATATATAAGGCATTTTTTAAATATGTTAATTGCTTAATTTAAAAATGTAAAACTATGTACAAAAATGAAAAAAAAAAGCATTAGATATACAAAGTATCTGAAATGCATCTTTAAACTTATAATTAAAATAAACAAACATCGATTTGTACTTGCCTTTTTATATGTTTCAAAAAGAACATATCATAGTTCAATTCCACAGGCGTTGAATTAAGAGATGAGGTTTCCTAGGTCTCCAGACATAACACCTTTTGCCTTCTATTACGGGAACACGTGAAAAACACTATTCACCAATACACAATCCGTGACACTGATGAACTGAAAAGTCGAATTACAATGGCTGTCCAGTCTGTTAATTCTGCAATGCTTCGTACAACGTGATTAGAAATCTCGTATAGACTCGATGTTTTGTTCGTGAATGTTCAGTATTCGACATTGAAATCATATAATAAAGCATTGCAAAAAATAAATAAATAAAAAATCTTTGATATTTTCTTTACGGAGCATAAAAAACCGTAGGTGCATATGATGGCTTGTTTATGTTTAATTGTTTTTTAGATGTGTAAAGATACATTTCGAACACCCTGTATTTTTTTCCTTTTCTTTTCGAATTACGTGTAATTGGATATTTTAAGTTGAGTATTTTACAAATGAATTTGTATGAATTATCTCAATACATATTCACCGATTCTTAAACACATACTCTCATTTAGGCTGTGAATCAAAAACAGCCAAAACTACACTTTAAATTGTCGTACGGTGAAAACTAAAACTGTTTTTGAACAATAGTTGTATAAACATTCAAATAAAACTGTAAATACACACACACACTCATATATATATATATGTATGTATGTATGACACTTGCCGAAAATTGGCGATTCATATGTAGTGAGATACTATTTATTCATTTAATTTATTTTGATAATGTAGACGAATGAAATGAATTTGAAGGTAAATATTTTTTGTTGTATCAGAATTCACGAATAAAAATGATAATGTTAGACATTTATTATTTTGAAAATTTCATTTTATATATACATTTATGAACCGGAAATGTTATATTCCTTGAAATACCGGTTAAATATATTTAAACAGGAACATTTTGATGAATAATATTTGAACCTTATTAATTAAATTTTTATCTTTTGTAAAGATGTTTTCTGGCCATTCTCGTCATAAGTTTAGTAAATAACTATAAATGAGTAACGTTCGAAATAAAGCATAATCATAATTGTAAACCTCAAACTTTTTTCAGAAAAAAAAAAAATCTCTTTAGAAATGCCTTTAACCTGAGAAATAATTAACTCACGTTTTACGGAAGAATACTCCAATGTTTGCTGGTATTACTGTAGTGCATCTATAAAACCGATGAAACGTCGATATTTTCTCCTTGCCAATAACTTATAAATAAATTACAGATTTACTTTATTTTCTTTATCATTGTTTAAATGCGCTATTTAAAATTAGTTTATTTTTGTCCCGTAATGTAAATATACTGCATTGATAAACAGCTTTGTGCTAAAGAAAAAAAAAATGAGAAAGTTTGAAATATGATATCAGTTTATTAACATTTTTTTCTATAATACGATAAATCATTGAAATTATCTCCTTACCAATAAATAATAAATAAATTATGGATTTATGTTATTTTGCTTTTTAATCATTATTTAAATGTCATATTAAATCATGTCATATCATGTCATACAGCTTTGACCATGTCATAAAATGAAAAAATATAAAATATAATATCAGTTTATTAACATTTGTTTTCTATTTGCTGTAAAGAAACAACATGCTTGTGAGAAGCCAAGTAGATTATTGTCTTCAGATACAAATACCTCATTCATCATTCTGTCATGTTGTATGTGCGCATAAGATGATAAATTCGGCTGCCGAAGAATTTAATGGAAAATTGAAGATGACAAATAACTCCGGATAAATGAGAAAAAAGAAAATTTCTACATATTATTTACCCATATTACGTAAAAGATGTATTTTAATTCCAGAAACAAGTAATATATGAATGAATTTGAGAGAAAAAAAACCGTTAATTAATTTTAAAAAGAAGTTAAGTTAAAAAAGGATATAGTTTACATTTATTTGCTATAAGTGAAAATTGCAATCTCATGAAGAAATGCTCACAGCCATATAAAAAACGTACTTTCATAAGTTGAAATTAGTGTGACTCTGGGGTGTCATTTGGAGCGAATCACAGAATATTTTAAATTGGAGCTACAGCTTATAGTATTGACAGACGTAGGAACGGTCACTTTTTTAGCCAATACTATTTTTTATTTTTTTTAAATAAATTACTACAATAATTGAAATAAGAAATTTATTACTAAGCGAGTTTCTACGACATTTCCAGAACAATTTAAAAACAAAAATTTTCATAAGGAAATAGGGGTGGAAAATGTTTCGATTTCGTCTCTATAAAAGGAGATCGCCCTGATTATCGATGGACAATATTCATTATTATTTTACAGGTAATAATGGCAACTTGTAAACTAGGAAATTCATGACTGATTTAAAACTTGTTTTATTTGGCCCGCAGATTTCTCATTCATTATAGCAGTGTTTCGAAATTCCGATTTTTCGGATATAAGTATTTTATTACAGAAAATGTTCTTTCTAATTAATCGGAGCATTCAGCGATTTAAACTTTGTGTTCACCACACGTAGATTGCTAAATGTCTATATATTTATTTAATTTTTAATCCTTTTACATTTCCTTATAAAAAACATACTTCTCTGTATATATTTTGATATATATAAGAGGGAAATATATTGCTTTGTTTAGTGCCTTTTTTGATAAAGTGGCTTTTGCCGCCTCCTTTACAGCTTTTACTGCTCAAGCTTGGTGAGAGTAACCCTGAACAGTGCTAACTTTTATTCGTTTTCATATCTTTTTCTTTATATATAGAAGATTATAACTACAACTATACCATTTATTAAGATTCCTATCGACTAATTTACTTGACTTAGGTTTGAACTTAAAAATTAACTTTAAAGCTATCTAAAAATTTATTACTTTTATTTTTTTCTTTAAATTTCTTATTTTTTCCTGTAAGTTGTTTTATACCACAATTTTTCTTATCCCAATGGCTCACATATACATAAGATATTTTATATTTAGTCTGGGTGTTAAGCTGATCTCAGCTAGGAAACCCCTCAATGCTGCTCAACTGTTCAGCAGCGACTTAAAAGAATAACGTTTTATTTATTTATTCATTTATTTTGTATATATTCATGTAGTTTGTTCATGTAATTATTCTGGTGTGAAATTTATTTTAAGCTTTCGGAACTTTTTGAAAATTCAAAAAAAAAAAAAAAAAAAAACTATTATTAATATTATTATTTTAATTTTGAATACATAACTTATTTTTAGTCTAAAAGATTACTTTTCCGAAAAACCTCACAGCGAATGGGTGAGTTACAAAATTGAAATTGCCCCCCTAAAATGTCAAATTGCCCCTTTATATTTAGTCTGGGTGTTTAGCTGATCTCAGCTAGGAAACCCCTCAATGCTGCTCAACTGTTCAGCAGCGACTTAAAAGAATAACGTTTTATTTATTTTTTCATTTATTTTGTATACAAAAAGTAGAGACACTACAACTTTGCACCAGTAATTGAAAGTTACACTTCTGCTGTAGCATATCCAAGTGTAAATACTTAAATAAACAAATTTACGCATGCACGCACATTTACTCATTAAACGAAAGATGACTCTCACTCTAGAGCAGTGGTTCCCAACCTTTTTTTGACCACGCCCCACCGAAGCATCTGTAAAATCGCGATGCCCCCCTCCCCCCTTCTTTTTCCCACGCACAAATTCTGTAACAGAAAATGAAGTTTTTTAACCTGAAGAAAGCCTATCAATAACTATTCATTTCGCATTTTTTTAACTTATCGAATGATGAATTTTTTGTCATAAATGTGTTTTTAGCATAATCCTATAAATGAGGCGATGCATCTTCACTTTTATGCCCAAAAGAGTTTTGTTGTGCTTTTCAAACTTGCCTACATATTGCTTGAATTTTTATCTTCATAAAATGCTGGCGAAACTCACATTTAGCATTAAAATATATAACAAAGAACGTACAATTTTTTCTGTAAATAACAAAATATACAGGAATCATTAAGATTTATAAAGCTTATAGTACCGCGTTTAGATATTCCAAATATTTTTCAGGTTTAAATAGGATCAAGACAGTAAAATTTAGATGTACTTTTAAGTAACGTATAAAAGTTTCTTCATGTAGCATAGAGTAGAGCAAAAATATATACAAATAGAGCTCATTTTATAAATAATCGAAAAAGTTGAAAAAAAAATGTAAATTAGATTATTAACCAGAAAAATTATAAAAAAAATTAAATATTAAAGAAGGTTTTAAAATATTTTTTAAAGTTTGTTCATGTAATTATTCTGGTGTTAAATTTATTTTAAGCTTTCGAAACTTTTTAAAATTCCAAAAAAAAAAAAACTATTATTAATATTATTATTTTAATTTTGAATACATTTATTTTTAGTCTAAAAGATTACTTTTCCGAAAAACCTCACAGCGAATGGGTGAGTTACAAAGTTGAAATTGCCCCCCTAAAATGTCAAATTGCCCCTTTATATTTAGTCTGGGTGTTTAGCTGATCTCAGCTAGGAAACCCCTCAATGCTGCTCAACTGTTCAGCAGCGACTTAAAAGAATAACGTTTTATTTATTTATTCATTTATTTTGTATACAAAAAGTAGAGACACTACAACTTTGTACCAGTAATTGAAAGTTACACTTCTGCTGTAGCATATCCAAATGTAAATACTTAAATAAACAAATTTACACATTCACGCACATTTACTCATTAAACGAAAGCTGACCCTCACTCTAGAGGTAGCATAACTTACGATTAAAGGCGAGGATGATCTTTTCACCGTTTACTGAAAGATACAAGTTCGGGTGCACTGAAGCAAGAAGTACGTCTCAGGTGTGTGACATCACTCCCTGTCCTGTATTTGATACGATATTTTTAAATTATCAGGAGAATTATTAAGGCACAATTCTGATACGTATTTCATCTCAGAATTTAGGTTTTTCTGGGGTTTTGGACAATTTATTTCAAAATTTATATCAAGTAAATTACTAATGATTTGATAAGGACCAATAAAGTTTGGTGAGTTTGAACTCTTCATAAATAACAAGGTCTACCGCTTGAAAATTGACTCAACGTAATTTTAGTCCAAACTTCTTTTAGGTTTTAAATGAAATTCATTATTTCGAGGTTTCGCAAATTTAAAGGCTTGATTGACAGTAGTGTAATAATTTTTAATGTAAGGGGAATATTAGAGAAATTTGCAGAAGATTAAGTAAGTAAGAGAGATATATTTGTTACAGAAGTGAGGTATTATCGTATTCATCAATGACTTGTTAAAAATTTATTTGTCCCGGGAATTTCAAAAGTAGTAGAAATATCATTGTGTTTTAATCAAGTATTTGCTGACTGTTTCATACATTTATTTATTCCATTCCTTTATGGGTGATGTGTTGAAGTTTGCAGCTTCTTAATTTTATGAATACGAAGAAAGTTTTAAAATCTAGACCATGTAAAGCCTACATTTCTATCACTAAGCAATTTAAAAAAAATCATGTATGTTAAAAAGTTGCTTTAAGAAATTAACATAGGTATAAGTAGAAACATTGTTTTAATGGATAAGCCCAAAAGTACGTTGTAGCATTGTCTATTATCAAATGAATTTTTTTTAAATAAAATTATAATAGTTAAATCCGCCCACAACATTAATTGAAATGCATTCAAGGGTCTAATATGGTAAAGCTTGTAACAATGAAACCACTTCTGTCAAGGTTTTTTGTTCTTTTGACAAATATCACATTTTTTTTTTAAATTTGTGTTACATCTTGAGGCATATTAGTTATTCAACAATAATTATGTGAATTAACAGTTAATTTTAAGTTTGAATAGCAGGGTGACTAAAATTTTCATGAGTAATATCTATTTTTTTTTCTTAAAGTCATGGAGGCTACTATCTTCCTAAATCATTTCCTTTTACCAATTATGATAACATTTTCAGTTTTTTAAATTTTTATTACACACATTATATTTTTCCTGCATCTCTGAAAATTATTTTACAATTCAAAAGCAAAGTAATAGGTTAAATAAAATTAGCTATAAGGTTTCTTGTCAGCTTTGAAATTTGTGGAACATTTCTCATATATTAACGTACCGCAGAACATATTTAGTTTTAATGACCACCTAAATAGTATACCTGTTATGTTTTAACATTTTTCAACAACATTAGAAATTCAAAGTCAGTATAAATAGTAAACTTTTCTCCGTTAACATAGTGATAATATTCATCCAGAGTTTCTATCCAGAGTATCTTGTGCAATGCGTGCTATGTATCTAAATGATATAAAATATCTTAAGACAGATTCCCCAGTACTCAAGATATATTTTTTAAATTGTACAAAATACCCTCGATATGCAGCACTGTATATCATGAAAAAAGGTCCCAATACACTGGGTTTCTGTTCGAAACTTACAAATAGGGAATCCAATAAAAAAAGAGAAATCGACGTACCATAACAGCTTTTTTTTAAATTTTCCTGTTTGCTGTTGTCGAAAAAGAAATTTGGAAGACATAATATTTGTTAATAAAGTTTCTAAAACTGAATGACAAGAAGCCTGTTGTTGCAATTAGAGTATTTTTCTTAGAGAAAAACTGCTCGGTATTTTTGTCTTACTCTTATTCAAAAACAATTTCGAATACATGATTTTATTTTTAAGCTACCTTATTTAAAAATCATTACGAACCATACAATTCCTTTACATTTTAGGGATAAGTTTATCATTCTGTTTAAAATATGCACTCTTTTGTTTTATCTTTAACCCTCTCGCTGCGTAAGTAATTTTTCGCGATGAGCGTCTTTTACAGAATTTATAATCTTTTATCACCGGTTCATTAAAGCAGAAATTTTTGAACATCGTAATCGGTGAAAAAGTCCTGTTTAACACTAGAACTGCCGGAAATTTTACTCAAGTGTAAAATAAATATTTTACACAAGATTTTTTATATAAAACTATTTAACTTATTTATTCAACTTATTTCTCCGTAGTACATATTTAACTTATTTTAGAAAGAAATTTCTGATTTGAAACGAAATATTTTTGTTTGGTGCCGGTCAAATTGACCGCTATGGCGGTTCTAGAGTTATATCAGACAAAGTTTTCGCTAAAAAATAACTGGAAGGAATAACCAAATAGTATTAATTAGACGGGAAAATGCATGTCCGAATATTTCTCGGGTTGTTTAGCAAGAGGGTTAAAGAGATTTCAGTTAAAGGCGCACTTTCTAAACTTCAAATCAGTAAAATACAGGCTGCTCATAATTAAACTTGGCATTTGAAATGAATTTGAATCAAAAACTATTCAGCAGAATTTCATGAAAATTGGGCAACAACATAATGAGATGATGAGAATTTTATTTAGCACAAAAAAGTTAGTTTTAAGAACCACCACTATATTGCGTTTGATAGCTTTATATGGAATATAACATGGATCTACAATATTTAACAATCTCCCATATACAAAACATGATCGATATGATGGCCACCATTGTGTGCTACTATTTGGGAAAATTGTATGTTCAATTGTTGGAATCAGTATTTGCTGGAAAATATTATGCTCATGGCGTGATGTGCTATCTTTCGGATCGGAGCCCCGTCGTCACAAAAATGACGGCAGAGCACTGGGTTCTAAAAACGGGCGATGTGGCAATGTGTGAAGAAGGATCATCCGTCATAAATGCTGTTAAAACACATCAACTTGCCTGAAGAGCCGAAATCACGGATTGCTCCAATAACGATGATTATCGTTTACCGGTGGCGGAGCATGCCACTATTTCTGCGGTGCTGGGTTCTTCGAAAAAATGGATTCAGATTGCATGCAAAAGTACAGTCGCACAAAACTGTTACATACGAAGAGTGTAACGGCATTTGTTTTTTCTTCAGCCCAAATACTGCAATTATGTGTGTTACATTCACCATCCAGAAGAAAGTGCGTCGCGTCCGTTGACAAAATGTTCTATAGCCATTCAGTTGGAAATCCCATAGCGCAAACAACTGCAACGCAAAGGTCCGCATGATATTAAGATCAGCTGGTAAGAGCTTCTGCTCAAGCGACATTTTATAGGGATAGTAGCGTAATAAGAATCTTATGAACCATCGACCGAGGCTGGTCAACAGTTTCTACAATACTCCAAATACTAGTGCTGAAAATGAAACGGGATACCCTGTCTACCACCACTTGCGCCGATGCATCATACACTACCTGTGATACGACCCGTTTTCGTTCTCTTCCTGGCTGAAAGGCCAATGATACAGTTGCTTCAAATTTCATAATAATGTTTGTTAGTCCGTGGCTAGTAATTTGACTTTTTTAGAACCGCTTCAAAGTCCGAAATTTCTGCAAAGCTTCGGTAGCAGAGTTGCCGTTTTGGTAAAACAATTTCAGTAGAAAATCATGTTCCTGATCACTCATCGCCATTTTCCTAGATTTGGAAGCAGGTGTGACTTCGGTTCACCTATCGCATCTTTATATCGTCTGTCTTGGTCACTACATTTGCATATGCTAGATTGTTACATTGAACAGAATCATCTAGTGGTAGTTTTTTAAACTAATTTTTCGTGCTAGATAAAGTTCCCATCATCGCATTATGCTATTTCCTAATTTTCATGAATTCTACGGCACAGTTTTTGCAACAAACGTCTCGTAAATACTAAGTTTAATTATGGACACTCTGTACATAAAATCAAAGCCGAAAAGGATGGATTAGTGCGAAGTAATTTTCGGGGGTTGCGAGTTGCCATTAACGTTACGCTGAGTCATAAAAGGAGATATCTATAGAATTGTTGAGTCCGTTGAATTAACGTTTAGCTATAGTTATAGCAATTATTAATATAAAAGAGTATAAAAATAGTGAAAAAAAATTCGGAATATAAAATTAAAATATATCTGTACGTAAAATATATATATATATATATATATATTAATAAAAATGTTTAAAGTTAAGATAAGCAAAAATAAATATATAAATAAATAAACGAAAGAAGGAAATATTCTAAAGTTCAGCAGTAGTTCTAAACAGAGAAAAATAATTTAAAGAAACATAATGATACAAAGCTGTCAATTCCGCCCTCAACTATTGTGCCTGAAGTTTTAAGGTTAGTGAAACTTCAAACCAATTTTTAATCGAACTATTGCTAAAATTGCGCTAAAGGATATCACCTCCTTTTCAGTTAAATTCAACGTCCCATTTAGAATTTCCGAAGTATTTCGCAATCTTACACATATAGATGTATTTTTTATAAATGTGTATACGGATAATGTATTATAGATGTTTGGAGGATTTTTAAGAATTTCACCCTATATTTATTAAACATCGTATGTTTATATAATTCATTGTGAAATACAGCAATTAAAAGAAAGGTACGAGTATTTGTTAAAAAAAAGATTCACATTAATAACATGAATAGTAAATGTTTTCAAAACATTACATTTTCTTATTTTAAATAATATAAATATTAAATGATATACAATGTATTATAAAACTTAGCTGCAATCGATAATGTCATGAATTTATTTATTAAAAAAAAAATAGTAAGAAATCGAAAACACTATTACGTAAAGTAATAACATAAATATTTACAAAGCAAAATGATTTCCAAAACGAAATATATCCATTACATTTTATCCTCCTGATGATTGTATTTCTTACACAGTATTTTATATTAAAGAAAAACACGTTAGTTTATGTTTAATGTAATTTTTATTCTGATTTTAAAAATACATATTCACAGTTTACTTTGTTGAACCTACCTTGTTTTTGTTTGTTTGTATGTTTTTTTGTTTGATACGAAAATCAATTTAACATGTATATACATTTGTGTGCAAACATTAAGGACCAATCACAAAATACTAATTTTCAAATACACGAACACTCAAAAGGAAATAATATAATTCGAGTAATTACTATCTCTACAACACAGTTAGTCGATATAACATCTTATTCATGTCAAACATGGTCACAAGTGTCACAGTCACTACGGTGAAGCAAAAAAATAGGAAATCCCATGCATCTCATTATGAATCTCAAATGATCACTATATGTCACTCCACTGAGACGTCACTGTGACTGCTGCTTTGTGACGAGTCACCATGTTACATTACAATGTAGTTACATTGTAACTCTCATGTGACTGTCATCTGTAGACTCAATTTCAAAGTAATCGTGAACGCTGCATTGTAATAATTACCAAATAATGTCACATTAATGTCACATGATGACATTCAGGTGACAGAGAGACTACTGTGAAGTCACTATTGTGTTCTTTTCGGAAAAGTCTCCATGTGACTATAATGTGATATTATTTGGTGACTTATCATAATGCAACGTTCATGATGATTTTGAAATTGAGTCTAAAAATGACAGTCACATCAGAGTCTCAATTTAACTACATTGTAAAGTCACCTGGTGACTCGTCACAAAGCAGCATTCAAATTGACGCCTCAGTGGAGTCATATATAGTGATCATTTGAGATCTCATAATGAGATGTATGGAATTTCCTATTTTTTTGCTTCACCTTCGTGAATGTGACTCTTGTGACCATGTGTGACATGAATGAGAAGTTATATGGACTAGCTCTGTTGTAAAGATAGAAATTCCTCGAATTATATTATTTCCTTTTGAGTGTTCGAGTATTTGAAAATTAGCATTTTGTGATTTGTCCTTATTTTTTTGCACACTAGTGTAGATTTGGCAAACTGGATAAAGGTCGAAAGTTTTTATTTTTATGAAGGAAAAATTAATTTTTATTGGGTATATTCAACATTTTAATAAATAATAGTATTGGTGTTATTCTTATTTTCATCTAGGTATAAAGATTGATGGATATATATTACACAGCATTTCAGGATTTCCGATGTTCAGAATTAACGGATTCGTTAGGCACAAAAAAAAAAAAATAAGGGGCAATAAGTGATATATTTATTAGTTAACTCTTAGATTTTATACGCATTGTACTTTAAAATTTCTAGAATTCTAACTAAGGGTTGCTTATGTTGCATTAAACTGTTAGAAAGATCGATCTGATGAATAATTCTGGTTAAAATGCTACCCATAATTCACTTCCAGTTTATTTAGTTGTTACATATGTCAGTGTCGTTAATATTTAATAATATTTACTTTAATTAATATATAACTGTCGTTAGTCAGCTTGAGCGTTCTTTTAGGGTGTCTTTTTCCAATGTCATCTTTTAGCTCTAATTTAGAATATATTTAAAAAGTCTGCATACAAACTGCACAAAGGTAGCTTTGCAAAATATCCCTTGCCTCATATTTTTGTTTTGCAACATTTTAAAAATTACTTTTAGAAATTCATTTTATGACATCCCATATGTATATAAAAATATTTTCGACTTTTTGTTATTATTCCCCACCTATGGTGATATCCCCATCATAATTACAGTCGTTAACAAAATAATCCTATATACTCCAATATATGTATATATACAATATTAATACTTTATTAAATCGATGCATGTAAGTTTATAATACATTGATTGTATAAATATGAGTATTGTGCATATTTTTTTTTAAACTATGTAACTTCTAAAATGCGAAAGATGGTCGGGGAGATATATAAAGAATCGATATCCAAATGACGTGAATTTTAGATAAAACTACGGTCAAAAACCCTATCGCAGACTAAATTAGGAAAAACTTAAATTATGATTTGTCTTACGATATTTATTTTTTCATTTAAATGGTATACTTTACAATTTTACATATTTTTGCAATATTTTGATTATAAGACAATATTATGGTATAAATTCTTTTGAATACTAAATAGAAACCTGTCTTAAGTTAAATGCGATCTAAAATTTTTTATGGTACATACAGAATTCCTGCGGCTCAGGGAAAACAACGAATTTGAATACCGGAATTTTTTGAAAGTGAGGATCTTCACAAGATTTTTATTTTCATTGAATAAAGTAAATATTACTTTTTGAAAAAAAAAGTAATAGTCTGACTTAGTCTAAAAATGACAGTCACATCAGAGTCTCAATTTAACGACATTGTAAAGTCACCTGGTGACTCGTCACAAAGCAGCATTCACATTGACGTCTCAGTGGAGTCATATATAGTGATCATTTGAGATCTCATAATGAGATGTATGGAATTTCCTATTTTTTTGCTTTACTGTCGTGAATGTTACTCTTGTGACCATGTATGACATGAATGAGAAGTTATATGGACTAGCTCCGTTGTAAAGATAGAAATTCCTCGAATTATATTATTTCCTTTTGAGTGTTCGCTTTTTTGAAAATTAGCATTTTGTGATTTGTCCTTAATTTTTGCACACTAGTGTAGATTTGGCAAACTGGATAAAGGTCGAAAGTTTTTATTTTTATTTTTATGAAGGAAAAATTAATTTTTATTGGGTATATTCAACATTTTAATCTATACTCCTATTATAAAGAGGAAAAAATTGTTTATTTGTCGGAGGTAAGCTCTGGAACTACCGAACCGATTCCAAAAGTAATGGTATCAAAATGATGGTGCGAGTCCAACTTAGAACATAGGCTATATCTTATGTCGTTGCCACTACCCCAAAGGGGGTGTAGGAGCAAAAAAAGTTCTAAAAATGCGATTTTAGCGTTACTGAAGGACCTAGAAATATGAAATTTTGAGTATTAGTTACTTATAAGGTATAATTGATGTCTAAGAACAGTTCTTAAACAATTCGAAATTTAAAAGGGGTGAAAATGCACAAAAAGCGTTCTAAAAAACGTTCTAAATGGTAGTTTTCACACAATCTCAGGAAATACCAAATCGATTTAAATAACATTGGTGTCAAAATGATGGTGACAATGCTTGCTCCAAGATAGGCTATGTTTTATGCCGGTGTCACTACCCCAAAAGGGGTGCAGGAGCAAAAAACGTTCTAAAAATGCGATTTGTGTGTTACTGAAGGGCCTAGAAATATGAAATTTGAAATATTAGTTACTTATAAGATATAAATGATGTCTAAGAACAGTTCTTAAACAATTCGAAATTCAAAAGGGGTGAAAAAGCACAAAAAGCGTTTTAGAAAACGTTCTAAATGGTTGTTTCTACACAATGTCAGGAAATACCAAACCGATTTAAAAAATATTGGCGTCTTAAAGATGGTGACAACGCTTGCTCCAAGATAGGCTATATTTTATGTCGGTGTCACTACCCCAAAGGGGGTGCAGGAGCAAAAAACGTTCTAAAAATGCGATTTATGTGTTACTGGAGGGCCTAGAAATATGAATTTTGAGCATTAGTTACTTATAAGATATATATGATGTCTAAGAACAGTTCTTAAACAATTCGAAATTTAATAGGGGTGAAAATGCACAAAAAGCGTTCTAAAAACGTTCTAAATGGTAGTTCCCACACAATCTCAGGAAATACCAAACCGATTTAAAAAATATTGGTGTCAAAATGATGGTGACAACGCTTGCTCCAAGATAAGCTATGTTTTATGTCGGTGTCACTACCCCAAAAGGGGTGCAGGAGCAAAAAACGTTCTGAAAAAAGCGATTTATGTGTTACTGAAGGGCCTAGAAGTATGAAATTTGAAATATTAGTTACTTATAAGATATAAATGATGTCTAAGAACAGTTCTAAACAATTCGAAATTTAAAAGGGGTGAAAATGCACAAAAAGCGTTCTAAAAAACGTTCTAAATGGTAGTTTCTACACTATCTCAGGAAATACCAAACCGATCTAAAAAATAATGGCGCAAAATGATGGTGACAACCTTTGCTCCAACATAGGCGATGTTTTATGTCGGTGCCACTACCCCAAAGGGGGTGCAGGAGAAAAACGTTCTAAATTGCGGCTTTTGCGTTACGGAAGGGCCTAGAATCGTAAAATTTGGAATGGTAGTTAGTTATAAGATATCAACGATCATGATCTCTATCATGATCTCTAAGGACATTTCCTAAAAAAATCGAAATTTAAAAGGGGGTCAAAATGCGCAAAAAGCGTTGTAAAAAACTTTCTAAATTGCGATTTCTATGCAATCTCAGGAAGTACTGAACCGATTTCAAATATAATGGTGTAAAAATGATGGCGACAGATCTTGCTCCAAGATAGGCTATATTTTATTTCAGTTTCCACTACCCCAGAGGAGATGCAGGAGCAAAATGCGCGAAAAGCGTTCTAAAAACGTTCTAAATGCCGATTTGTCGGCAATATCTCAGGAAGAATTAATCTGATTTCAAACGTAATAGTAGGAAATTGATGCTGACAGCCTCTGCTCTAACATAGACACTATTTTATGTCGTTATCACTATCACCAAGACGTTGCAGGAGCAAAAAAGCGTTCTAAATTTCGATTTTTGTGATCGGTAGGGGCTAGCAACTTAAAATTATGCAAGGTACATATTTATTAGATATAAATGATCTTTAAGAATAGTTTCGAAAAAATTGGAAATTTGAAAAGGGGTGGAAATACGCGAAAAGCGTCCTAAAAACGTTCTAAATTGCGATTTCTACTCAATCTAAGGAAATAACAAAGCTAAAGTTATGGTTGCAAATAAATGGCGACAGTCCCTGCTATAACATATGTTATATTTTATGTTGCTGTCACTACCATCTGAGGCTGAGGGTTGCAAAAGCAAAACATGTTCTAATTTGCGTTTTTTGCACAACTGAGGGTCTAAAACTTTGAAGTATGGCATGGTATTTACTTACAAGACAACTGCTTTCTAAGAACAGTCGAAAGAAAATTCCAAATTAAAAAAAATGAAGTGAGTGAAAAGCGTTATAAATTACAATTTTTAAGCAAACTTATAAATTACCAAACCGATTAAAAAAATAATGATGACAAATTTTGGTGACAGAATCTGTTCAAACATAAGCTATATTTTATGTCTGTTCCACTACCACCAGAGGGTTGCAGGAGCTAAAAAGTTTCTAAATTGCGATTTCTGTGATACTGAAAAGGCTAGAAAATTTAAATATGGTATGGTAGTTACTTATAAAATATAAATGCCCTCGAAGGACTGTCAAAAGTAAATTCGAATTAAAAAGGGGTGAAGGGAAGGGAGGTGCGAAAAGCATTCTAAAAAAGTTCTAAATTACGATTCTATGCAATTTCAGGGAATATAAACCGATTATAAAAGTAATTGTTGCGAATCAATGGTAACAGTCTCTGATCCTACACAGGCTATATTTTATGCCGGTGATTCTTTAACCTGGGGTTCACAGGAACAAAAAACTTTCTAAAAAAGGGCTTTAAAAGCTTTTTAAATTACGTTTCTGTGGAATATTAGGAAATAACAAACCGATTTAAAAATTAATGTTGGCAAATTAATGGTGACAGTTCCTGTTTCAGCATAGCCCTTTATGTTGAGAGAGGTGGTAGGACTTGGAATTTGACATGATGGTTAATTTTAAGATGTAAGAAGATGGTTTCTAAAAAATTCAAAACTTCAAATGAATACTTAAATGAGCGTATTAATTGAGCATAAAAGTTTCAAAATATTTTTTAAATTATCATTTATTTAGTTTTACTTCATTTTATTAATTTAAGTCTCATTTCTGCTTAATGCAGTGCAATAATGATGTTTAATCAAACTATGTTTTAAATAGTAATTTTTGAATTATTCCTAAAAGTAATAAGTACCTTTTAATAAAAAAAAACTTTTAATAAAATAAAATATTACCTTTTAATAAAATAAAAATTTAGTTAGTACCTTTTAATAAAAATGAGACATATAAATATCACTTGGCATATTTCAAATATTACGCGAGCAAAGCCGCGGTGTTTGCTAGTCATATTATAAAGAGGAAAAAATTGTTTATTTGTCGGAGATAAGCTCAGGAACTACCGAACCGATTCCAAAAGTAATGGTATCAAAATGATGGTGTTCGCCCAACTTAGAACATAGGATATATCTTATGTCGGTGCCACTACCCCAAAGGGGGTGCAGGAGCAAAAAACGTTCTAAAAATGCGATTTTTGCATTACTGAAGGGCCTAGAAATATGAAATTTGGAATATTAGTTACTTATAAGATATAAATGGTGTCTAAGAACAGTTCTTAAACAATTCGAAATTTAAAAGGGGTGAAAATGCACAAAAAACGTTCTAAAAAACGTTCTAAATAGTAGTTTCTACATAATCTCAGGAAATACCAAACCGATTTAAAAAATATTGGTGTCAAAATGATAGTGACAACGTTTGCTCCAAGATAGGCTATGTTTTATGTCGGTGCCACTACCCCAAAGGGGGTGTAGGAGCAAAAAACGTTCTAAAAATGCGATTTATGTGTTACTGAAGGGCCTAGAAATATGAAATTTGAAGTATCAGATACTTATTAGATATAAAGGATTTCTAAGAACAGTTATTAAACAATTCGAAATTTAAAAGGTGTGAAAATACGCGAAACGCGTTCTAAAAAACGTTCTAAATGGTAGTTTCTACACAATCTCAGGAAATACCAAACCGATTTAAAAAAATAATGGCGTCAAAATGATGGTGAAAAACCTTGCTCCAACATAGGCTATGTTTTATATCGGTGCCACTACCCCAAAGGGGCTGCAGGAGAAAAACGTTCTAAATTGCGGTTTTTGCGTGACGGAAGGGCCTTGAATCGTGAAATTTAGAATGGTAGTTAGTTATAAGATATCAATGATCTCTAAGGGCATTTCCTAAAAAAATCGAAATTTAAAAGGGGGTCAAAATGCGCAAAAAACGTTGTAAAAAACGTTCTAAATTGCAATTTCTATGCAATCTCAGGAAATATTGAACCGATTTCAAATATAATGCTGTTAAAATGATGGTGACAGATCTTGCTTCAAGATAGGCTATATTTTATGTATGTTTCCACTAACCCAGAGGAGATGCAGGAGCAAAATGAGCGAAAAGCGTTCTAAAAACGTTCTAAATGCCGATTTGTCACCAATATCTCAGGAAGAATGAATCTGATTTCAAACGTAATGGTAGGAAATTGATGCTGACAGCCTCTGTTTTAACATAGACGCTATTTTATGTCGGTTTCACTATCACCTAGACGTTGCAGGAGCAAAAAAGCGTTCCAAATTTCGATTTTTGTGATCGGTAGGGGTTAGCAACTTAAAATTAGGCAAAGTACATATGTATTACATATAAATGATCTTTAAGAACAGTTTCGAAAAAATTGGAAACTTAAAAAGGGGTGAAAATGCGCGAAAAGCGTTCTAAAAACGTTCTAAATTTGGATTTCTACTCAATCTCAGAAAATTCCAAAGCTATTTCAAAAGTAAGGGTTGCAAATCAATGGTGACAATCCCTGCTATAACATAGGTTATATTTTATGTTGCTGTCACTACCATCTGAGGGTTGAAAAAGCAAAACATGTTCTAATTTGCGTTTTTTGCATAACTGAAGGGTCTAACACTTTGAAGTATGGCATGTTATTTACTTACAAGATGCAACTGCTTTCTATGAACTGTCGAATGAAAATTTCAAATTTAAAAAGATGAAGTGTGCAAAAAGCGTTATAAATTACAATTTTTATGTAATCTTTTCAAATACCAAACAGATTAAAAAAATAATGATAACAAATTGTTGGTGATAGAACCTGCTCAAACATAAGCTGTATTTTATGTCTGTGCCACTACCACCTGAGGGTTGCAGTAGTTAAAATGCTAAAAACTTTCTAAATTGCGATTTCTGTGATACTGAAAAGGCTAGAAACTTTAAATATGGCATGGTAGTTACTTATAAAATATAAGTGGCTTCGAAGGACTGTCGAAAATAAATTCGAATTAAAAAGGGGTGAAGTGAAGGGGAGGTGCGAAAAGCATTCTAAAAAAGTCCTAAATTACGGTTTCTACGCTATTTCAGGAAATATAAACCAAATATAAAAGTAATAGTTGCGAATCAATGGTAACAGTCTCTGATCCTACACAGGCTATATTTTATGCCGATGATTCTACCACCTGGGATTCACAGGAACAACAAACGCTCTAAAAAAGGCCTTTAAAAGCTTTCTTAACTACGTTTCTGTGGAATATTAGGAAATAACAAACCAAATTAATGTTGGCAAATTAATGGTGACAGTTCCTATTTCAACATAGCCCTTTATGTTGAGAGAGGTGGTAGGACTTGGAATTTGACATTATGGTTAATTTTAAGATGTAAGAAGATGGTTTCTAAAAAATTCAAAACTTCAAATGAATACTGAAATGAGCGTATTAATTGAGCATAAAAGTTTCAAAATATTTTCTAAATTATCATTTATTGAGTTTTATTTCGTTTTATTAATTTAAGTCTCATTTCTGCCTTATGCAGAGTAACGATGATATTTAATCAAACTGTATTTTAAATAGTAATTTTTTTAAATTATTCCTAAAAGTAATAAGTACCTTTTAATAAAATAAAATATTACCTTTTAATTAAAATAAAAATTTAGTTAGTATCTTTTAATAAAAATTAGACATATAAATATCACTTGGCATATTTCAAATATTACGCGAGCAAAGCCGCGGTGTTTGCTAGTAAATAATAGTATTGGTGTTATTCTTATTTTCATCTAGGTATAAAGATTGATGGATATATATTACACAGCATTTCAGGATTTCCGATGTTCAGAATTAACGGATTCGTTATGCACAAAAAAAAAATTAATGGGCAATAAGTGATATATTTATTAGTTAACTCTTATATTTTATACTCATTATACTTTAAAATTTCTATAATTCTAACTAAGGGTTGCTTATGTTGCATTAAACTGTTAGAAAGATCGATCTGATGAATAATTCTGGTTAAAATGCTACCCATAATTCACTTCCAGTTTATTTAGTTGTTACATATGTCAGTGTCGTTAATATTTAATAATATTTACTTTAATTAATATATAACTGTCGTTAGTCAGCTTGAGCGTTCTTTTAGGGTGTCTTTTTCCAATGTCATCTTTTAGTTCTAATTTAGAATATATTTAAAAAGTCTGCATACAAACTGCACAAAGGTAGCTTTGCAAAATGTCCCTTGCCTCATATTTTTGCTTTGCAACATTTAAAAAATTACTTTTGGAAATTCATTTTATGACATCCCATATGTATATAAAAATATTTTCGACTTTTTGTTATTATTCCCCACCTATGGTGATATCCCCATCATAATTACAGTCGTTAACAAAATAATCCTATATATTCCAATATATGTATATATACAATATTTATACTTTATTAAATCGATGCATGTAAGTTTATAATACATTGATTGTATAAATATGAGTATTGTGCATATTTTTTTTAAAACTATGTAACTTCTAAAATTCGAAAGATGGTCGGGGAGATATATAAAGAATCGATATCCAAATGACGTGAATTTTAGATAAAACTACGGTCAAAAACATTATCGCAGACTAAATTAGGAAAAACTTAAATTATGATTTGTCTTACGATATTTATTTTTTCATTTAAATGGTATACTTTACAATTTTACATATTTTTGCAATATTTTGATTATAAGACAATATTATGGTATAAATTCTTTTGAATACTAATAGAAACCTGTCTTAAGTTAAATGCGATCTAACATTTTTCATGGTACATACAGAATTCCTGCGGCTCAGGGAAAACAACGAATTTGAATACCGCAATTTTTTGAAAGTGAGGATCTTCACAAGATTTTTATTTTCATTGAATAAAGTAAATATTACTTTTTGAAAAAAAAAGTAATAGTCTGACTTAGTCTAAAAATGACAGTCACATCAGAGTCTCAATTTAACGACAGTGTAAAGTCACCTGGTGACTCGTCACAAAGCAGCATTCACATTGACGTCTCAGTGGAGTAATATATAGTGATCATTTGAGATCTCATAATGAGATGTATGGAATTTCCTATTTTTTTGCTTCACTGTCGTGAATGTGACTCTTGTGACCATGTGTGACATGAATGAGAAGTTATATGGACTAGCTCTGTTGTAAAGATAGTAATTCCTCGAATTATATTATTTCCTTTTGAGTGTTCGCGTATTTGAAAATTAGCATTTTGTGATTTGTCCTTAATTTTTGCACACCAGTGTAGATTTGGCAAACTGGATAAATGTCGAAAGTTTTTATTTTTATTTTTATGAAGGAAAAATTAATTTTTTATTGGGTATATTCAACATTTTAATAAATAACAGTATTGGTGTTATTCTTATTTTCATCTAGGTATAAAGATTGATGGATATATATTACACAGCATGTCAGGATTTCCGATGTTCAGAATTAACGAATTCGCTATGCATAAAAAAAATTAAGGGGCAATATGTGATATATTTATTAGTTAACTCTTATATTTTATACGCATTATACTTTAAAATTTCTAGAATTCTAACTAAGGGTTGCTTATGTTGCATTAAACAGTTAGAAAGATCGATCTGATGAATAATTCTGGTTAAAATGCTACCCATAATTCACTTCCAGTTTATTTAGTTGTTACATATGTCAGTGTCGTTAATATTTAATAATATTTACTTTAATTAATATATAACTGTCGTTAGTCAGCTTGAGCGTTCTTTTAGGGTGTCTTTTTCCAATGCCATTTTTTAGCTCTAATTTAGAATATATTTAAAAAGTCTGCATACAAACTTCACGAAGGTAGCTTTGCAAAATGTCCCTTGCCTCATATTTTTGTTTTGCAACATTTTAAAAATTACTTTTGGAAATTCATTTTATGACATCCCATATGTATATAAAAATATTTTCGACTTTTTGTTATTATTCCCCACCTATGGTGATATCCCCATCATAATTACAGTCGTTAACAAAATAATCCTATATATTCCAATATATGTATATATACAATATTAATACTTTATTAAATCGATGCATGTAAGTTTATAATACATTGATTGTATAAATATGAGTATTGTGCATATTTTTTTTTTAAACTAAATAATATCTAAAATGCGAAAGATGTTCGGGGAGATATATAAAGAATCGATATCCAAATGACGTGAATTTTAGATAAAACTACAGTCAAAAACATTATCGCAAACTAAATTAGGAAAAACTTAAATTATGATTTGTCTTACGATATTTATTTTTTAATTTAAATGGTATACTTTACAATTTAACATATTTTTTGCAATATTTTGATTATAAGACAATATTATGGTATAAATTCTTTTGAATACTAAACAGAAACCTGTCTTAAGTTAAAGGCGGTCTAACATTTTTTATGGTACATATAGAATTCCTGCGGCTCAGGGAAAACATCGAATTTGAATACCGGAATTTTTTTAAAGTGAGGATCTTCACAAGATTTTTATTTTCATTGAATAAGATAAATATTACTTTTTGAAAAAAAAAAAAAAAAAAAAAAAAAAAAAAAAAAAAAAAAAAAAAAAAAAAAAACTGGTGTCTTTCCGCTGAGGTATACGAACCCTGATCATAGTAATACTTATGTCCATTTATTTTAAATTTAACTCTCAAGATTGTAATGGTAAAACTGTTTATTTTAATATTATTGATTGCATGGTGGTTTAGGAAAGTCTTTAATTAATTTTTATTCAAATGTATAAAATATGCATTTTAATTTAAATATTTAAATTTTAAGTGTATTTGGCATACTTTCATCGTCTTAGATTTTTTTTTTTTTTTCACAACTGAATATGTGGTATAAAATGTAAATCACATTGTTTTCCAAAATCAGTTGTCTGAGCGAAGCGAAGGCTAATACACAACGCAGTATTACTTTCCGGTCAAAAACAGCTACGATGGATATTAAAACCTTTCGTCAAGCATAACTCAAAAAATATTTGTCGGATTTCGATTCTGGTTTTACCAGAATGTACCTATAAGGGTAACCTACTGAATGCACCTACTATGAAAAAAAATTCCAATTCGTTTAAAAATTATATTAAAAAAACTGATAAAAAAGCACAATTTATCTACATACGTCACGGAAATTTAGTGTATGTCATTTTCACCGGCTGGATGTTTTCGTAGAAAACCGAATTATAACACATGGAGCAAAGAAAATATGCCCGCACTAATATCAAAGTGCAAAAAAACACATTTAAATTTAATCAAACAGGAAAATAAATCTGGATTTTTTTTCTATTTCAAAGAAAAAAGCCATAATAACGTAGGATTTCAGATTTTACGATAATCCACCCAATAGCATTTTTTAATCGCCAAAAGCAACCAACATTTATATTTTGCGTGGGAAAATTTGAAACAGTTATTTTACGTTTAAATAAACAATTTTTATTTGTGGCATCATTTATTCTTAATTTATTTATTTTTGTCTTTTTAGTATTTTAAATGAAATTTGGGTGCTTGCTAGTTATCCCGTCGACCAATTTCGCCAAATTATATAAATCGCCAAACCACCCGCCAAATTATACAAATTGACATAATGTTTTATTTTAAATAACTTTTTTTTTAATAACTTAATATTAATACTAAATAACTCAAATATTTTAAAGATCAAATAAATTAGTATAACATTAATAAAAATACAAATAAAACGTCGAAATTAAAATCACTTGATGACGTAAACACGTGTTGTCAAGTGAATGTGACATTTACGATCAACCATTATTGGCATTTCATCTTACAATTTGGCGACAGTAATTTGGTCGACGGGATAACTAACAAGTACCGAAATGTGTACTTTTCCAGAATAGGCGCCTTATAGATAAAGAAAATGCGTTTGGCGAGAGAAATAAACTTTTCATGCATATTTTCTGGTAACCTACTCATTCTCTCATGTACCCAAGCAATTTTTTAAAGATTTAAACAATTAATTTACTGTAAACAAGACATTTACGCACAGATGTCACATGCGCACCACGTTGGCGCGATTTTTTTCTGACGCCAATGTCATATACGCACCGGCGTACTTAACTGGCGCCAAAGTATCGGTATTTTGCTTGATGGTAACCTAGATGTTGTTGTTTATTTATTAATAAATTGTTTATTTACTTTTATTTATTTTTTTAAATTATATAAATTGTTTTGTTCTATAGTTATTAATTAAACTTTTTTTTATTTATTGTTATTCCCTTTTTAAAAATATATATGTAACTGGTTTTCGCCAAATTGGCGTAAAAAAATCGCGCCAACGTGGTGCGTATGTGACATCTGTGCAAAGAAGGTTTATATTTATTTGTAAAAAATAAACATAAACGTTCATCTTGTTTGTAATGAATTGTCAGGTTTGTATCTTTTTGTAACAAATCTTACTTTCTGAAGCCAAAACTGCATAAAGCTTAAAAAAAAAAAACCGCCAATGCAAAGCAATGTTGATAAAGTACAGTGAAATTAATTAAAAACGTGTATTTTAAATGAAGTGAATGAAAGCTTTATATTTTTAATGAAATGAATGCAAGATGAATATAGTATGGAAAAAATATTGTCAATTTATCACCTGCGCTTGACTAACTTAAAAGTATCAGTATTGCAATTGGTACATGCAATGCAAAATGAAACAATTATGTTATAACCACTCTTCGTGCAAGAAAAATGGCCAATAATTCGTATTCAGATACACAGGCAAGGTTGACGTCAAACAAGAGTAATACTAACAGCAACATTGTTATAATGGACGGGAGTTATAATGGCTAAGTAATAATGGCTTTAAGCACACATACCACACAAGCAGTTTTTTACATATGTTTCAAGTGAAGCTCGATCGTCAAGGTGCTAATTATTCATACAAGCAACCGTTACATAAACGAAAGTTTATAATTTAAATGTAAATATATGCAATCTCGCATTCTCCCTCCCCCCCCCCCAAAAAAAAAAAAATAAATAAATAAATAAATAAATAAAAAAATAATAAAATGTTACAGTAATGAAATTTAATTGGAGTTAAGCGAAGCTTTTTAAAATACGATATTGGTTGAAAACCAGATTACGGAATATACCTATAATATTTGAATTAATCACGGTACACTTTTTTAGCCCGGTTCAGATTTTGCCAAGAGTATTTCATTTTTATCTTTTGTCAAAAGCCGCTTTTATCCCCGCAAGTGTAACTTGTGTTGATGTTGAAATAAATGTTTTGACTCACGCTATTATCTCTTATTATTATTTTTATTTATTTACTTATTATTATTTTTAATTAAATGAGTCAAATCGTGTTTATAAATTTATTTAATGTGTGTATTTTAAATTAAAAGAATGCATTACGAAAGATGGCGATAAGAACAATATTTGACGATTTATCAATTGCGCTCACCAAGATTCTTTACTACCATGTGTTTAATTCCCTTCATGGAATTTCATTGTTATATGGACTTTACTTTTTTTTAAAAAGCTTGACCCAATTCGAGTTTAAGAAAGTGAGATTTTTTGTCAAATGATATAAACGACTATGAAAATAAAACTGAAGAAGTATTATACTGGTTTATGTACGTATTTTTTAAAAAAATGCAAAAATGTCGGTATGAAACAGCGAACAGGTTGTCCGAAAGTACTTGTAAATGTGTTCCATTTCTAGGCTATTCTATCTCTTGCCAGGGCCCTTAACAGAGGGAAGAACTGATTTAAAATTGATATGGATTTATTTTTCAGCTTCACTAATCTAGATATTTCATCATTTGAATTAGTAACCAGTATATTGCCAATTAAAGATAGTATCTCATTTTCTTTACTTGCAACAAGTTATTATTAAATCTATGTTATCGGCAATATCGCTCAGACTAATCCCTCTGAGGGAAGTCCTAGTTTATATATTTGTTACAGTTATTATAACCATTAATAAAATCCATGTATATTTTAAATAACTATTTTTTTTTAAATAACTGTAATATTTTATATATATATACAAAACCATTTGTCTCCACATAATTTTCCTCCATCTCCCAGATGAAATATCAAGTGGAAATTGGATTGGCATTTTCCCAAATGCACTTATTTGTAATTTTAAACGTTTATTTGTTGATTTTTAAAATGCGAAAGGAATATATTTATTAAAATAATATGTAATTTTCTTTAAAATTTAAATGGTCAGTTATCAAAAGCACTGCTTATGCATTCTGTGCAATTGATGCATCATGAAATATCCCGAATGGAGCAATTTCGCTAAAAATTAAATAATCTCAGATACAGCTAATTGACTACAACTAATTATTAATATGGTTAAAAGTTTTCCGAATATGTAATACTTTGGATGATTATTTTATTAGTTGGTAATTGAGTTTCGTAAAATCATAAAATAATCTAAAATGTATATGCTACTAAAATTAAAAAAAAAAAAAAAAAATCTGAATATTGTACAATATTTCTCAGTAAAATTTAAACGTAAATAATCCTTTAATTTTCAAAAAATAGATTTACACTTCAAATGAATAATTATAACGTACTTTAAAATGCATAAACAATATCCAGTATTGAAGATTAGCTCTGAGTAATTGAAATTTTACGGCAGTCACGGAAAATAGCATTGTTAATGTTCACTGCAAGAAAAATACGACCAGTTTTCCAGTACGAATCGGAAAAATATTTGCCCTTATCGTACCGGAAAATTTTCCGACCCAGCTCGGAATAAAATCCGTAAAAAAAATGAAATAGTCAATAAAACGGTATTTTACGGATTTTATTCCGAGCTGAGTAAGAAAATTTTCCGGTAACGATATTACGATAACGTATCGTCCTTCGCACGAACTTGCAAATGTACAGTCGTGAAAAAAAAACACCCCCTACTAACTCTTCAACAAATTATCGTAGAAGAAAGTTACTGGTACCGAACGATTGGAAATAAAGTCTACTTTTAAATGATGCATATAAAATTTGCTTAGGGGGCCATCTGGATATCAAAACGAACCCCGACCTTGTCTTTTTCAATGGCAGTACACAATTCTGACAGCATAAATGAACTCTACACCTTTCAATTAGCCTAAAAACGATTTTTTATGCAATTCGTACCATAAGTTTCCGAGAAATTAATTATTTTAAAGCGAGCGTATTTTAAGGGCTGTATCCAAATTGAAGTTCCGTAATCTATTGTTAACCGAGAGAGCCCCTTTCTTGATCAAGGCAGCTTAAGCGCCACTCAAAAAGAGGATGAAGCTTGTTAGATTACAGTACAGCTGAATAAATTTCAAAATGTCTACTCGCTTCCATCGTAGACGGCCCCTTAAACCATAATTTTGCCGTTTTTTAAGCATAATTTGAAAACTACTTGGAAGAAACTTGTGAAATTTTGGATTTCCATAAAGCAGGACTTTATAAATCTAAATCCATCAAAAAAATTGTAGGTTGCAATTCATAATTTTTTCGAATATTAATTTCATAATGCATAATTCACATCAAAAAATTATAAAAATTGCAAATTCAGCGTATTTATGTTTGGGTATATTAGTATTATTGCTACAAAAAAATTAGCACATTAGGAGCATAATTTCAGGAGATATAATTAAAAATATGAAAATGTAATTTAACATTAGAAGCACTAAATTTTGAATGCTTATAATTCAAAAACGTATCATTCAAATGACTTGAAATTTGGTGTCTAGTGATAGTTTGAACCGAAGATTTGAAATATCTCGTTAAAATTGGGTATTGCCATTTAAAAAAAATGAAGTTTGGATTCGTTTTAATATGTATATGACCCCCTAAGCAAATTTTATATACATCATTTAAAAGTAGACTTTATTTCCAATCGTTCGGTACCAGTAACTTTCATCTGCGATGATTTGTTGAGGAGTTAGTAGGGGGTGTTTACTTTTTTTTTCCACGATTGTACATAACTGGTTTAGTGTTTGGAGCATTATATCATGTTATGTAACTGTTAAGTAAAGTGTCCCCCTAGCTCACCGAGATTCAATCTACTAGGTATCATCCAATGAGGCTACACTGTAAAAAAAAATACGGCCAGTTTTCCTGTAGGAATCGGAAAAAAAAGTTGCCCTTATCGTACAGGAAAATTTTCCGACCCAGTTCGGAATAAAATCCGTAAAAAAAAGGAATTAGTCAATAAAACGGTATTTTACAGATTTTATTCCGAGCTGTGTCGGAAAATTTTCCGGTACGATAAGGGCAACTATTTTTCCGATTCCTACAGCAAAACTGGTAGGTTTTTTTTTTTTTTTTTTTTTTTTTTTTTTTTTTTTTTTACAGAGTACACCAAAGAATATGGGTAATGATAAAGGACGTTCGGTATCATATTTATAATGATTTTATGTGCACGTGACCTGGCATGCTTCAAAATGTGCAGCATGTGGTACAGTATCAAATTCAGTGATGTGGATTTGTGTACTGTCGATGGCGGAAAAGAGTTTGAGATAAATCTAACAGTATTTACTTTGCATGCCTAGTAAAAACTGATTTTTGCTTTTTGACATATTTTGTGTTTCATGTTTTTCAAGCATTGTGTGCTAAATATGCACAAATGTGGTTTTTTAAGCATTTTGTGCTATATATGCCCAAATGTGGTTTTTCAATTATTGTGTGCTAAATATGGCCAAATGTGTTTAGATTTTATGTAGTTTTTTTGCGGATTTATTTGTTTTGTATTTATGTCACTCTACTTAAAATATTAAGTACTTGTCAACTATTTGTTTGTGATTTCGGGAAACAAGGATACTATAGCATGCAACTACTGAGGAGGGAAACAAAATTTTATCACATGCGAAGTGCATAGTTTCCGATGAATCATGAACCTACTGTTATTTTGTGAAAGTGCTTTTATCATCTTTGTGATGCTTATAGTTACTGATTTTGCAGCGGAATCCGTTGCTAGCAGTCTCATCAACAAGTGAATTGCAATTTTACAACTTCCAATATACATACAATTAACGTCTGAATTTGATACTTTTAAACGACTAAATAAAATAAGACGGACTTGAACGCAGTTTTACTAAAAACTTTAAAAACCCATTGAGTAAACTTTCCGCCAAACAAAAGTACAGTTTAACCACTGTAATAACAAACAACAGAACAAGCAGAGTGCAGTTAAAGTTAAAGTTGTATTTTTAAATCAGGTTGTAACAGTTATCATAGTAGATCGTTTCTAGAAGGCAAGCTTACTAAATTACATTCGCCAACACTGCATGAAGCCTGTTCCATTGCAGGTGAATAATGTTTCTCTCTATTCTAAAAAAAAGTAACTACCGCTGTCACCGCCGCCGCCGGTTTTGAATTTTTTGTGACCGGAGGTCTTTCTTCGTCAATATTAAGAAAAATAATGCATGCAAAAATATGAAAATCGGTAGTATTATACAGAAATGTTTGATAAACACGCTGATGCGGACAGTTTTCAAATCGAAGAATTATTTTAAGAGATATTTAATGCTAAATTTGGACAAAATCGTTCCCCTAAAAAAGTTTTATAGGAGCAAAAACTATACATCGGAATTTAATAATTTTTAGATCATTTTATACGTTATAATTTCTCGGTGTGCAGAATTCATTTATTTTTTTAATTTGACTCATTTTTCGAGGTTTTATTTCTGTTTTAAATTCAAATTTTCAGCATTTCGAGAGATATTTTTTACTTATTTTAAAAAATTGTACTAATTTAACCTGTTGCCAACTGTATAAACAACGGAAACAATAACGTTTGTTTCAAATTAAAAATTTATTTACACGTGACTATTATAAATAGAAAAGATACTTTCAAATTAAAATTACATAATTGCGTATAAAAAGCAGGTACTTATTGAAAATTACGTCATAAAAAGTATGCACGTGGATTTTAAAAGAGAAAGGATATTGTAAAATAATAAATTCATTAACATGCATTAGAAGTCTTAAATAGGAGAAATTACGTCATATTTACGTCACATTACAGTTATTACATAAAATGAACACAAAATAATATTGCAAAACAGTTTAAATTTAGAAATTGTGCTAGACATTTATTTGATATTTTGAGAGGATCTTTTCAACTATTTTTGTTAGGAAAGCGCAAATAATATTTCATTTCTAACAAAAGTATTTTCACGTGAATATTTAAAAGAGAAAGAATAGCTTGATCAAAATTACGTCAGATTAAAAACGATTAATTTAAAATGTCTTATTTAAAAGAACTTTCTTTTCGCTTTGTTAAAAAGTACCAGGAGACAAAGACTCTGTTTACTTAATTCCTTTTATATTAGCTTATTTTGAAATGCTGTTGCACGTGTCTACGTCATCAAGTTATTTTGATTTCGACGTTTTATTTGTATTTTTATTAATGTTGTACTAATTTATTTGTTCTTTCATTATTTAAAATAAAAATTATGTCAATTTGTATAATTTGGCAAAATTGGTCGACTGGATAATCTAGTAGTACCGCAGCGGATTTGGCGTTAAATTTTCCCAATCAAAGAGGAATGAATAACCCATTTATTGGGAGATCGCTAATGTTTTTTAAATTATAATTCAATCTTTCGAAATCTTTTTAAAGCCGATCAAATTAGCGTGCATTTAGAGTCTGCGGTGTCTGGACGGGGGTTGGCGAGCGTAGCTCGTACGGGGCCGAGCCCCCTAGTATTTAAAAAAGTAATAATAACTGTAATTTTAACTGTATTTTTTTACAGTGGTTAAATTGTACTGATGAATCCTTGCGGTTGCTTGGCGAAACGTTTACTGAATGTATTTTTTAGGTTTTTAGTAAAACTCTAATGAAATCTGTCTTACTAATTTTACTTAGTTTTTAGGGTTCCGTACTTAAAAAGTAAAAATTGAACCCTTATAAGATCACTCCTGTGTCTATCTGTCTGTCTGTTTTACTCGTAAATTATGGAACGTGGAAAGTTCAAGTTGGGGGAAGTAATAAAGACTATTGATCCATATATTTACGGATTATTAAACATTAACAAATATATTTAGGAAAAATGTACAGGGGGTAATTAAGTTACTTAAAAAATAAAATATTTTCTTTGTTTATCGTATGGGGTATCCTGTGAAAGGTTTCAAAATGCCGAATTCAAAAATACATTTCTTTTGATTTTAGGAATTATATTTTCGGCGATATCGTCGAAAATGTAGAGCAAAAATATGTTCCCCCCAATCTATTTCCGAATCTACGGAAACTAAAATTATGAAGAAATTAGAGGTAGTAGACATTACTTTGAACCTTGCAGGAAAATTATAGCGATTACTCTGGGTCGCATAGTTTTCGAGAAAAGCTCATTTTTCCGTTACAGAGAAATTTCGATCTGCGGGCATTCAGCAAACGTGTTGAGGAGAGATGGAGGTACCTATCGTAGTAGAAGTATAAAAGCATTGTTGATTTTTAGTTTGGAAAAAAATCGTCAGTAATTAGCCGAGATATTAACCCATAAAGACAGGAACTGCTTGGAGATAAGTAATGACAAGGCAGCGTACTCTATCTACTATCCGTTTTTAAAGCCTAGATAACAACTTTTAATAATATGTTTGTGTACTGCAATGCCAAGTAGCAGTGTAAAAGCAAAAAAAAGTGAAATTGTTAAAAACAGACTAATTTAATTAGAATTAATCACATACATATTATTGGATTCGCGTTGCATTGTGAGGATCTCTCAATATGCCTCCCGTGTCTTTAAACTTTAATTAGAAACATACCTGGAAAAACTCGCTCGGACCAAGGCAGTTTTGCAACTTTGTGACCTCCTTTCGAAGCACGCTTAGCACAATGTCAAGTGTAAACTGCGAACAAGGGTTTTGTTTTAGCTACACTGTAAAAAGGAAAGATTATTAATACGCTTAATATAGTTTTATGAAATGCCAAATGAAGTTTAAATATGCACTACTTTTATTGTCAGTACCGAAATAAGTACATCTTAAACAGAATAGGAAAAGATTAAAAAAAGAGTTATATATATAGAGAGATAATAGCAATATTTCATATTATTTAGTCTTCCTATCTCTTTGAACTTTTATGATATACCCATTCATACTTTTCCAGTATATGCAGCTATACCCAGCCATACGTTGTTTAGTTTTTTACAAAGTCTTATTATTCTTTTAGCAACGATTTCTTTTAATAATTAGGTGGCTTTGCCCCCTACGAGATACGCTCGCCCCCATTAAAAATTCCCCATATTAAATTCCCATGCATGGTTTTTGCTTCTATAAACCTTTTTTAATGGAACGATTTTGACCAACTTAAAAATTAAATATCCCTTAAAATAATTCCTGGATTTCAAAACTGTCTGCATCAGCGTGTTTATCAAACATTAATTATTTAATTTAAAAGTGTGTAGCCTGCATGAACTTGCACAAACTCTTTAATATTTTTTTTTAATTTAATTTATCTTGTTGTGATGGAGACACACACACAAACAAAATATTTTCTTTGGAATTGAAGTCTCGCATAGATGTATTTTTCATTTTTAACTGTTTGTCAATATTACCATTTTAAATCCGTCGAAATTACTCCTATTTACTGCTTTTTTAACGCATAATAATGAATTTGTCATTTTAAAGTTTTTCTTTCTCTGTTTATCATCCAAGTGAAAATAGTTTTTTGTTAGAAAAGAAGTATTATAATTTGCGCTGTCTTACAATTGACGACAAACGTTAAAAAATGCATCTAGAAATATGAAATAAATTCCTATGTATAGTTTTTGCTCCTGTAAAACTTTTTTAACGGAACGATGTTAACCAAATTTAACATTAAATATTTCTTAAAATAATTATTCGATTTGAAAACTGTCTGCATCAGCGTGTTTATCGAACATTTTTCTATAATATCACCGATTTTCATATTTTTGTATGCAGTAGATTTCTTAGTATTAACAAAGAAAGACCTCTGGTCACAAAAAGTTCTGAAACAGCAGCCGTCATAGCGTTAGTTTTTTTTTTTTTTTTTTTTTCTTTTTCTTAGAATAGAGAGATACATATTACCATTTATTAGCAGAAGAAAGAACGAAAGAATTATTGTTTTATTACTACCAGCAATATGTTATTCAATATCAACATTATGGCAAGTCTTACTTGCTATATTTACTATAATGATTGGTAAATGACTTACTATATTTAAACCATTAATTTTTAGATAGTAGACATTGTTGTAGAACAATTTTATTGAAAAATGCGAAAAAAAAAAAATAAACGGTTTTATTCAAATTATCTCATTTTTGTTCCACTTCCTAAAGAGATAAAAAAAAAAAAAAAAAAAAAAAAAAAAGAAAGAAAAAGATCTGAAGTAGTCTTACAAAAGAAAATCATCATTACCCAGAAATGTCTTTGTAAATTAAAGTTTAATTTTCCCAGGCCATTAAATACAAAATAAAGAACGTTTAATAATTGCGAAAGAATCCCATACTTCTTACGATAGAATCATGTTATGTAATAACCCCGAGCATTCATCGTTAGAAAATCGGTAAGAAGGGTGATTGTTTGGTTCATAACTAATTATAGTCCACATTATGAAGACGTAATACGCTTGAATGGTTCGTCGCTACCGTAGGGTATACGAGATTCGACTTGATTATGTACTAATTCGTGTGTTGTAAACATGCATACTCCCACTCTTTGCAAAAAGTCTACGAAATGGGAAACTTTTATACATAGTTTTATTTCTTTTATATTTTATTAAAATTACATATTACCACTTATCAGCAGAAAAGGAGAGAAAAGAGTATTATTATATCACTACCATCAATATATTATACAAGATAACAATAATTAAACTGGCAGGACTCAAAATGTTCTGTAGCGCAATCCAATTGAGCGAATGACGCCAAATTTCGTAAGAATATTAAACAAGACGCGGGACGAAGGATTCCGCGAAAAAATAGTTCCAAAAGTCACCGCTGGTTTTCTCTCTTTTGTCCCTATTTCCATTTCATATTTTCCTCCTTTCCTCATTGAGTTGGAGAGTGAGCCTCCGCCAGTGCAGCTTAAGTATCCCTTGAAAAAGTCCAAGTGTTTTGGTTGAAACTGTTGGGAAGTTTTTAACATCATTTTAATGTTTAAACATCATACATTTTTAAATGCCATGTATATTTTAAATGTGTTGTATAGTTCCCATTGTACATTGTTTAGCAATTGTATTAATATTTTTTTCATATAATATTTAATTATTATCTACAAAATTTCCATTTGATATTCATGTCCAATAAACTTAATGTGAACCAGCCTTAATAAATATAAAATACTCATTGGATTATTTGGTTTAAGTCACGTAACCCCGAACATTCATTGAAAGGAGATTAGTAAGAGTGGTGACTATTTGGTTAATAACAGATTACACTCTAAATATATAAAGATTTAGTCCACTTGAATGATTTGGTTCTGCCTTAGGTCACACGAAATTCTGCTTGAATAAATAATAATTCTTTTATTGAATAACTATCTAGTTTTACCCCTTGAAATGAGATCTCCGAAAAGGAATATTTTTAAATATTTCTATTCATTATTATTTCACAGAAAAGGCAGATTATCATTTGTCAGCCGATGAAAAAATATATATATACAATTAGTACCTTAGACAATATTATATACCAGCAACATTGTGAAAATATCAAATTTGTTTCGATAACTAATAGAAATATATGGAACAATAAAATGCTCATGTAATATATATATATATATATATATATATATATATATATATATATATATATATATATGCTTTAAATCACTATTATTTAAATATTATATCAAAACATTTATTGCTTATCGTTAAACTTTACTTATTTTTATCGCTCTATAAAAATCAATAACGGCTTTAGACGATGATCATACAAATGATTACAGAACATTTACTTGGAAGTTATTTCTCGTTATTAATTAGTCAGATTTTCGTTGCGAATGAGCTGACCTTAATTACAGTAATTTAATTTTTGTTGTAATTAACTGACACTATTCATATCTTTATTTTGTAAAATAACATAAATCCCATGAGCGAAGTTTTGAAATAAACTGTTCATTAGAAGATATAACTACATTTTGCTACAAATTAACATGTTTATATATGGTTTAAAATAATTACCATAGAAAAAATAAATACATAAATAAATAAATAAATAAATAAAAAGATTACACATGTTAAATATGATGTTTTAACTGCTTGCTTTCAATGGTGCAATATTTAAGAAGAAAAGTGAATCAATAAATAGTCAATAATGAGTCAATTCATTAAAAACAATTTTTAGCTCACAGGCTATCAAATACTGAGATTAATATATGTGATTAAGTTATGTGGGCTGCTGTTAGGTTAAACTTTGCTAACAATTATGATAAGGCTCGAATGATTTGAATTTTAATTAAAAAGCTGAAAATTGAATCTAAATAGTGTATTATACTTTCCATAAAGAGCTAGTCTTGATCAGTGTAGTTTATTTTAGCTTTTAAGCATTTCAAACTATTTACCTATATTGCAAAGGATAAACGTATCCGTCCGTTACTCTGCCGTCATTTTGATGTTGCCAACAATAGACAATTAAATTTCGCTTTGACTGTTATTTTTGTAACTCCTAAACGTCCACTTTTTTAATTTTTACTCCGTCAAATTGAAAAGAAAGTTTCCTTTCAAATGCAATTTATTTGAAAACGGTATTGCAATTAGTTTGAAAACTGTATCGCAATTTACTCAAATATTGTCCTTATTAAAATATTTTTCCTGATTTTTTAAAAATTTATTCTCTATCGTGTGTGAATGATTATCAAAAACAAAAATTAATCTATTTGTACTTAAATTGATATATGTAGTTCACCAATTATCTCAAGCTGGTATTCTATAATGAAGCTACCAATATAACAAAATGATAACATAATATAATAAGTTTAACAGACATGCCATCGAAATACTAGCAACGTAAATGATAAGAATTGAAAAGGACTGTTGTAAATAACGATGCTTTTGGCGATTTCTGCCGCTATTGACTGATAAGAAAGTATTGCTATTAATATTCAGCATTTTATTTGAATACAAAATTGATACTTTTCAAATAAAAAATATTTTTTGTATTGTTAACTGGACAATATAAACAATTAATATATAAAAAATGGTTTATGGCTTTCTCTTATATTCTGTTGTCCGAATTATATCCCCTAGCCTATAATGTACAGGACAAACGTGTTCGTGCGATACGGTGACGTCATTTTTCTTTGGCAACAGTAGACGATTAAATTTAAATTTTACTACATTTTTTTAAACTTCTAAACAACGCACATTTTCAATTTTTACATCGTCTAATATGGAATAAAATTTACTTTCAAATGCAGTTTGTTTGAAAAATATATCGTAATTTATTTCAAAGCTGTATGGCAGTTTACTCACATTTATGGATTTAAGATAATTTTCAAACATGCATTTTTATTTATTTATTTATTTATTTATTTATTTTTTTTTAATCGATCTCGATCGTATGCAGATGAGTGCGAAATATAAATCCCTTTTCACTTATAGTAATAGTTTACGAGTTAGCAAGGTGAAAAAACACGTCATTTTATCAAGGCTCATTTTTTATATATATTCTTCCGTTTTATTGTGTAGTACGTTTGCGGATGGTCTGGATGGCGGTAGACTTTACCTTTACCTGCGGGAGGAGGGGTTATGCAGGTCAAAAAACTTCAAAATTACGCCATTTTATCAAGGCTCATTTTTCTATATGTTCTTCCGTTTTATGGTGCTGTACGTTTGCGGACGGTCTTGCTGTCAGGAGACGTTGCATTTATCTGCGGGAGAAGGGGTTATGCAGGTCAAAAAACTTCATAGTTACGTCATTTTAGCATGATTTTTGTTTAGAGCATCTCTACTAACTATTTGGGATATTAATCCATTATTGCCAGACACTGCCAATGTTGCTAAGATCCAGCCAGATCGACATTTGTAGGTAACATATTACACTTTGGCTTTCAGACAACCTATAATTTATTTGCAAGACACAAATTTGGTTGCAAAGTTTATGCCAGACGGCTTTAAATATGGCAGTGAAAGTGCCTGTTTAAAGAGTGCTTTATACTTTAAAAATTAAAAGTCATCTTTACGTCATTTTCTCAAGCTTTAAAATAACAAGATATTACTCTTTGCCTAACAGACAACCTATAATTAATTTTCCAGACACAAATTCGGTTGCAAAATTAGTGCCAGACGGCTTTAAATATGGCAACGAAAGTGCCTGTTTCAAGAGTGTTTTATAGTTTAAAAATTATATGTCATCTTTACATCATTTTATCAAGAATAAAAATAACAAGATATTACTCTTTGGCTATAACACACATCTATAATAATTTGTATATAATTAATATATATAATTTTTAATATAAAACACTCTTGAACCAGACACTTTCGTTGCCATATTTAAAGCCACCTGGCACTAATTTTGCAACCGAATTTGTGTCTGGCAAATTAATTATAGGTTGTCTTTTAGGCAAAGAGTAATATTATGTAATTTTAAAGTTTGATAAAATTACGTAAAGATGACTTATAATTTTTAAACTACAAACCACTCTTGAAACATGCATTTTCTTTGTCATATTTAAAACCATCTGGCATTAACTTTGCAACCAAATTTGTGTCTTTCAAATTAATTATAGGTTGTCTGATAGCCAAAGAATAATATGTTACCTATATATGTGGATCTGGCAGCATCTTAGCAGCATTGGCAACGTCTGGCAATAATGGATTAATACCACAAGTAGTTAGTAGAAACAGATGTTCTAAACAAAAATCATGCTAAAATGACGTAACTTTGAAGTTTTTTTACCTGTGTAACCCCTTTTCCCGCAGGTAAACGCAACGTCTTCCGGCAGCCTGAGCTTCCGCAAACGTGCTACACCATAAAACGGAAGAATATAGAAAAATGAGCCTTTATAAAATGACGTAATTTTGAAGTTTTTGACCTGCATAACCTCTTCTTCCGCAGGTAAACGCACCATCTCACGACAGCCAGACCGGCCGCAAATGTACTACACCATAAACTGAAAGAACATATAGAAAAATTATCCTTGATAAAGTGGCGTAATTTCGAAGTATTTTGACCTGCATAACCCCTTCTCCCACAGCTAAACGCAACGTTCTCCCTACAGAGAGGCAGTTCGCAAAAGTACTACACCATAAAACGGTAGAACAGATAAAAAAATGAGCCTTGATAAAATCAGGTGACGAAAACTTTGCTAGCTCTTAGACTATAAGTATTGTAAAATTTTATCCTGAAAACTAAGTAAATCAAAATATGTCTATTGGTGTATACACAATTCAGTATCTTTGTAATTTATTTTGTTTCCACGATAAAATTTTACAGTAACTTTTTCAAGGTGTAAATTTCCAATTTCTTTATTATTTAATAATATAAATAGTTCAGCATTTGTTTCATTCCTATATTTCATAACGAAATTAAAAATTCTCCAATAATTAAAAAAATATATACAAAATATAAGTAAATAACAAA
Organism: Maratus speciosus; assembly: GCA_963932465.1. Lineage (NCBI taxonomy): Eukaryota > Metazoa > Arthropoda > Arachnida > Araneae > Salticidae > Maratus > Maratus speciosus. Next base: position 56,254,575 of record OZ010790.1, read on the forward strand.
TTTAAGTCCTGTAATCAAACTCGACTCTTAAACCACTGAAATCATCAAAATCGAAAAGGCTGTTGTAAAATACCATCTTTGGCGATTACAAATTCTTTTGGATGTTTACTACTGGTACGAGATTAATACGAGAGTTTTTATAATTTTCAAAGCTTTATTTGCATGCATAGTTCTATTTTTCATATTAAAATGATTTTTTGTGTTTTTAGGGGGCAATCTAATAAAATTTATTAAAATTTAAGAGGACAAGTGACCTTCTAACTAATTTTTTTTATTTATTTTTCTAAATTGCACCATAAATACTATTCATGGTCACGCTATATGAATTATGGCATATAATTATCTCAGAATAAATTAAAGAAAAACTGTTTTTGGAGGAAAATAATGAATTTTCCTGAATATTTTAAGCAATATCAAGAACTGTCATGATATTTCAACCTCACTCCATATCAATTAATATCCCCAATATTTTTTGTTTCAGTTTAGTTTACATATACAAATAAAACTGTTGAGAGTTTTTTTTTATATATTATTAAATATAATTTGAAAAGTTAAAGGTAATTAAGCGCAGAAATAGGATATAACAATGCTGAAAATTTCAGAAAAATTTAGAAAATGTTTTTTTCTTACCTTTATGTTCATATATATATATATATAAAATTCGACACAGAGTTTTAATTGTATATCTAAACCAAACTAGCATAAAAAAATATTAGAGATTTTACTAATATGGAGTGAGGTTGGGGCATTTTGAAAGTTCTTCATACCGTCTAAAATATTGAGGTAAATAGGGTAAAGTGGCCATATTTCGTCCCCACCAGTCATTTTTAGGCCCTAACTGTTGTAATTTCCAGGGAAAATCTACCAAATTTGGATTTTACATAGACTAACTACCCACACACGTAGAAACATAGGCAAATATCGTACAAAAAAATTCACAATGCGAAAAATTGTTTTTTGAAAAGTGTCTGAAAAATCAAAAAGGAAAAAAAATGATCCCAATTTCGTCCCCTTAAAAAATCCAATATGCCTAGGCTTAACTTATAACTAAATCAAAATTTAATTCTGGCTTAAGTAATTTAATTTACATTAAAGTAAGGCACAAAGAAATGTAATAATTATCAGTTGAAGAATAACATAACAAAACTTTATCCAACAACAACAAAAAAAAAAAAATTGAAAAAATTGTTATGAAAAAGCATTCCTAATTTCGTCCACTGGCGAAAATAGGAACTGCAAGGCTGACGAAATTGGGACTACGCTACTTCCCAATACGGCGGAGCTTCAGTTCCCGTAAGATGAACTGAGCGTCCTAAAACTCACTGTATGCTACTGTCAGCATCATACCAATATAAAATACATGTAATGAATAAGAAATAAATACTTACAGTAAAGTAAATAACATTCTAAAAAAGACGTAATAAAAATTCAGGTTTTCTAAAAATAGGAAATTCGGCGTCTTTAATTTATGTAGCGTCTTGGCGTACGGAAATTTCAATACTTACCCCCTTTACCTTCCGTCCACTGTGACTTGCGTCATAAGTTGCGCCACTTTCGCAGAAGCGGAGAAGTTAAGGGGAACGAAATTAAGAAAGGTGACGAAATATGGGTACTTACCATGCCATGTTTTTTTTACTTTTTTTTTTTTTTTTTTTTTTTTTTTTTTTGAGTGATAAATTTATGCCGTAATTCACATAGTGTGCCTTTGGATAGTATTTAAGGTGCAATTAAAAAAAAATAGTTTCAAGGGCCCTAGTACTATTAAAAATCTATTAGACTTTACAATTAAACATTATGCATGTACACTTAATATATTCATTAAACATACGTACATTAAAGTTTAATATCTCGGTCATTTCATTATTTTTTAGTATATTTGATACATTTTTTCGGTTTGCCTGTCTGAACTATGATTTTCCTAGCTGACGCTATGATGTTTATAATATCATTCTTGATGTTGAAAATGAAGCGACTTTTATGATTCATTTATACATTCTAAAACATTTATGTGTAAATTAGTCACTTTTACATATGTATATCAGTAAAAATTACACTTTTGTCATAAAATTTACACTCGTATCGCAAACATTTACCTATATTTATGTGTGTTTATCAGCTTAATGGAAGTATGTAATTTTTTATCCAGTCAAAAATTGTACGGATTTACTCGAATTTGTGTGGTAAAATAAATTTATAAATTTTGCACCTTACACAATATTTCTATTTTGCATATTACATCGAAATATGTGTTCTGAGAATGTTACACAGATATATACGTAAGAACATAATAATACACATAAATATATAAGCAAATTTTACACAGCTATAAGCATAAGAACAGAATATTAAAGTCCACAGGATTATTTATGCGTGTTTATCGGCTTAATGGAAGTTTGTATTTTTCTATCCAGTCAAAAACTCAAAAGAGTGTGTAAATGTAGAAAACTGTACGGATTACCTGAATGGGCGTGTTGTTGTAAATTTACACGTTTTCCATGTTTCACAAATATCTCTGTATTTTACATATTGCGCTGAAGTATGTGTAAGAAGATGTTATTACACAGAAATGCGTGTAAGGATATTACACATATATCTTCTGAAGATCACAATATTACGCAGAAGTATGTGTAAGAAATTTACTTAGCTATATGTGTAAGTATAGAATATTACACAGGAATATGTGTAAGTATAGAATATTACACAGGAATATGTGTAAGAGCAGAATATTACACAGAGATATGTGTACGTATGTACACTCAATAAATTTCGTTACTTGAAAACTTATATTGTGAAATCGAAGCTGAATGGTTAAGGTGGGGCTTTGAAAAGTTGTAGTTTTTAGTTCGTATTCCGTTCCCTTAAGTATTGCTTGTTTACTGTAGATTGAATTAAATGGAGAATTTCTCTTCTCGATGGAATTGTTTCTTTGAACAGTGATGACTGAAATTGACAAAAAAAAAAAATAAATAAATAAAATCAGACAGAATACAAAAATATTACTGGCCTCACGATTTCCGTATTTTACCAAATTTATTTCACCGTTTATTGATTCAAATTAAACCGGATCTGCTAAAAACTGTGACTAAACGATTTTGATGCTTCATAACAAAATAATAACAAAAATAATTCAAAAACTAGTCGGATGTACCAATCCCAAAACTTTCTTCTATCTCATACATGTTAATACTTCAAAATTCGCTATCACACTGCCAAAATTAAATGGCAATCTATGCATCTCATGAGGATTCTAACGATATGAAATTCCGTGCATTAATTCTTGAGATATGACTATCGCTGAAATCGTCTAAATTCAGCAAAATGCTGCCTAGCAGCGCCACCTATTGGGTGATTTATACCAAATCCTAATCAGCAACAACTTATGTCAACGTCTGACTGAATCTGAAGTTTGGAGAAAATCCGTACATTAGTTTTTGAGATAGAGCAATAGCGAAAATCGTGAAAATTTCTGCATAGCAGCGCCACCTATTGGGTGATTAACACCAAAACCTAATTAACAACAACTTGTGTCAACATACAACTAAATCTGAAGTTAGATGAAAATTGGTCCATTAGTTCTATTGATAGAGCTATTGAAGCAATCGTGGAAAAGGCAGCAGAGAGGCGCCACCTGTTGGGCGATTTACACCAACACCTAATCAGTAGCAAGTCATATCAAGGACTAACTTAATCTAAAGTTTGATGAAAATCCGTGCGTTAGTTCTTAAGATAGAGCTATTGGGGAAATCGTGTAAATCCTGCAAAATTCATCATAACAGCGCCACCTGTTGGCCGATTTACACCAAAACGTAATCATCATCAACTCATATCAAGGACTAACTAAATCTGAAGTTTGATCAAAATCCGTGCATTAGTTCTTGAGATAGAGCTATTGCGAAAATCGTGAAAAATGCAGCATTGCAGCGCCACCTGTTGAGCGATTTACACCAAAAACTAATCAGCATCAATTTGTATTAGGCACTAACCGAATATCAATTTTTATTAAATTCCGTGCATTAGTTCTTGAGATAGTGCGCCCACAAAATTTGTGTCACATACACACAGACAGACAGACAGACAGACTCACAGAGTCACAGACAGACATTTTGTAAAAACATGTTTTTTGGAATCTCTGACCCCTAAAACGTGTAAATTCGTCGAAAACCGGAATTCGAAAATTTTCATGAATCCAATACTTTCTTCTTTGTAAAGATAGAAGAAAGTAATAATAATATCAATAAATCCCATTAAAAATTATACACTCATAATAATCTTTCTTTAAATGGAAATTTTTATAAATTATTTTTCTAATTATTACATTTAACAACAAAGGTAAGAATTTTTCTTTGTCTGAGTAATACAAATCTTCATATTTTTTAATCTTTATCAATTTGAGGTAAACTTCTAAAACTAATTTCTGATAAAAATGCTAATAACGTCTAAAAAAAATGCGAATACACTTTAAAACTAGTTCCAGTATTTATGAATAATTCATCGCATCTAATTATTTATATTTTACTGAAATATTTCTATATTTTTACGAACCATTGTCTTAATTGAAAAAATTAATTCTGATACTTGTTTTGCTTTACAATATAAATATATGTTGTATAAAACAAATATATATTAATATCTATATAAATTATTTAAAAAAATATATATAATATCAGCTAAATAAACATGAAATATGTTGAATAATAATTATAATCAAGGTTATCACGTCCTGTCAGTTCTTTTGATTTCAATATCTTCTTTATTTTTCAACTTAGTATTTCAATGATATTTCAAAATTATTTCTTAAATAATTATATTAACTAGAAAACATTAAAAATAATTTATGCATATATTCGACAAAAGTTTCTGACATTCAAAACCTTTCGGGTGTTATCAAAGTAACTTTAGCTTAAAAAAAACAAACAAGGGAATTCCAATATTTCTTCATGACTGCTCATGTTATGTCATGTTTCTGTATGACATTCATGAGCAATCACTTAAGATGGTCAGTTTTTTGTGTAACATAGGCTTTTCTGGAGATTATATTAAAATCGACGAGTTTCCGAAAAGCTGTCGAAATACTTATTGAAGAAATATATTTTTTGTCTTATATGTAACTAAAAGTTGGCGTACTTTCCAGAAAACATCTTAATAAAAATGAGTTTTTCTTTAATACCTTCAGTTATTATGAAAAATATCCCGAAACTATAACATTTGATAGAAAAATTGCTAATATAATTGCTAGTGATACTGGTATATGAGTATTTATCACATACTAAATAATATTTGTGAAAATTTTATACGTGATTTATCACAATGCTACATAAGCGTAGAACCAACAATGTGAAAAATGTCCAAGCCGGTAATCGAACCCCGAACCCTTGGAATAGCTCTCAAAGTGCTCTACCATTTAAGCTACAAGGACAATACCCAGCTTAACATCTCTAACTCAAATATGTTGGTAAGGCAGCAACTGCAGCAAGAGATGGAATAGTCCTCATGAGCACACAATCCGGGGGCGAAAGGATTGGAATCGATTCCCGGCTCGAAAAGTTTTCCACTCTGTTGATTCTACACTTAGTTAGCAATGTGATAAATCAAGTAATAAATATTCAATAATTTCAAGCACAATTTCACAGCTAAAAATTAATTAAAATTATATATTATTTGTTATTTTATTTCTTTATTGTGGTGTTTAAAATTTGGAAATCTAATTTCCCTCAATGTGTCACTTTGGAACATTTCGCTTGCATTGACAATACAAAATAAGCCAATATATTACATTTTTTAATAAACGTAAGAAAGATTTGAAAAAATAATTTTGCTTAAGTAATTATGAAATATTTTCAAAATCTCAGTAGCAAGTAACTACTTAAAACCATGTTAGAGAACAATGGATATATATATGTAATTATAGAACACGTTAATTTTAATTTCTTATCTAAAACGTAATTTTGGTACTTTGAAATTTGGCCACATTGTCATCATTTCATAAAATGTTATACGTTCAGTAATTTTTACCGCGAAATATACCAGTTACTTTTAAATCGATTATATAGACCAGCGTTCTTCCTGGAGCATTTGGTATCCCGTAAAACAAATCCCAATGCTCCCTGAAAAGTTTGACCATGTATAAAATAAAAAATACTTTTATTAAGCATATTTTAAAATAAAAATATATTTTTCAAGAAATCAAATCCCTGCCGGCTCGGCCTACAGGCGCAGGTAGATTTCGAAGTTAAGTGCTAATTTCAACAACAAAAACTAAATCATAATTAGAGATAAACCCACTTTAACAATTATATTTGGCCGCTTTTGGCGAGTTTTTATTTCATTTTTATACAAGAGATGGATTTATCAGAATCATGTTAAAGCTGTACTCCAAAAAATATTTTTCCATGCTCAGCAACTCGAAATTTTTTGGCACATTTTCAGATTCATTTTTAAAAGAAAAAAATATGAAACTTGCTGACGTGATTTTTGAAGAGATTTATGAGCAACCTATGTTTTTATTTTTTGTTCAATTAATTAAAACTTGATTTATAAACAATTATTTGCTCAGTAGGACAATATTTTTTATTTCCAACACAATCGCTTGGTGAAATTCGGTACAAAATGCCCAGTTTGACATCATTTTTCGAAATTTGTTCTGCCTCTATCAAAATGTCAACCATTGCGGTACATTAAACAGCTTCTGGAAAAGAGAATATACCAATTGGATGCGTTTGAGAGCGAAAATGAGTTCAAAAATGAGTCAGAAAGTAAGCAGTTTGGATTTGAATAGGCCCTTAATACAATGATTTTTTTTTTCAACCGCTATGCATTTTTAATTTGTTTTTGCTGTAAGAATCGATCGTAGCAAAAACTTGTCAATATAAATGTTGTAGATAATTTAAAGAAAATGTATGATAAATTCATGGGGATCTTATATCTTGTGAATTGACGAAGTTCTGTATTTTTTTCTTCTTCAACGCTCCCTCCTCCCCCACTTTTTTTTTCGTTTTTATTTATTTTTATTTATTTATTTATTTATTTATTTATAGTGGTACGAATTGGTTCTATTAAAAACTTGTCAATATAAAAAGTCGTAGATATTGCTAAGGAGATTTAAAATAAATTAATCGGATTTGAGATTTTTTTCTTCTTCAACCCCCATCCCTTTTTACTTTCTTCTATCTTGACAAGAAGAAAGTATTGGTTTCATGAAAATTTTCGAATTCCAGTTTTCGACGGATTTACACGTTTTATGGGTCAGAGATTCCAAAAAACATGTTTTTACAAAATGTCTGTCTGTGAGTCTGTCTGTCTGTCTGTCTGTCTGTCTGTCTGTCTGTCCGTCCGTCTGTCTGTCTGTATGTGACACAAATTTTGTGGGCGCTCTATCTCAAGAACTAATGCACGGAATTTAATAAAAATTCATATTCAGATAGTCCCTGATATAGATTGTTGCTGATTAGTTTTTGGTATAAAGCGCCCTGCAGGTGGCGCTGCTATGTAGCATTTTGCAGGATTTCCGCAAAAGCTCTATCTCAAGAACTAATACACGGATTTTTATAAAACTTCAGATTCCGTTGATCCCTGATATAAATTGGTGGTGGTAACGTTTTGGTGCAAATCGCCCAACAGATGGCGCTGCTATGCTGCATTTGGCAGCATTTACAGGATTTTCGTAATAGCTCAATCTCAAGAAATAATGCACGGATTTCCATCAAACTTCAGATTCAGTTGGTGCTTGACATGAGTTGACGTTTTCCCTCTTGTGGTGTAAATCGCTCAACAGGTGGCGTTGCTATGTTGCATTTTTTTGAGATTTCCGCAATAGCTCTATCTCAAGAACTAATGCTTGAGTTTTCAACAAACTTCAGATTCAGGTATACCTGGATATGAATTAGTGCTGTTTATGTTTTGGTGTAAATCGCTCAACAGGTGGCGCTGCTATGCAGCATTTTTCATGTTTACCACAATAGCTCAATGTCCAGAACTAATGCACGGATTTTCATCAAACTTCAGATTCAGTTAGTCCTTGACATGAATTGATGTTTTGTACATTTTGGTGTAAATCGCTCAACAGGTGGCGCTGCTGTGCTGCATTTTTTGTGATTTCCACAATAGCTCTAGCTCCAGAACTAATGCACCGATTTTCATCAAACTTCAGATTCGGTATACCTTAATATGAATTAGTGCTGTTTGTGTTTGGGTGCAAATCACTCAACAGGTGGCGCTGCTACGCTGCATTTTTCAGAATTTCCCCTACAGCTCTATCTCAATAAGTAATGGACGAATTTTCATCAAACTTCAAATTCAGGTATACTTTGATACGAATTGGTTCTAAATTGATGTAATTTATTTTACTATTTAAATGATTTAATTGACGTGATTTATATAGAAGAAAGTTTTGTGATGGCCACAACATACTAGTTTTTTTTTTTTTTTTTCGTTTTTATTTTTATTTCTATTTATTTTATTTATATATATAAAATGTACATTTATTCTGTAAAGCTACAGTAAAATAGGATGACGGAAAAGAAAATGTTTAAAAATGATTAAAGAAAGATGTGAAAAATTGCTATAGTATCCACTGCAAGAAAATATTTAATGAAATATAAATGAGAAATTTGATAGGAACTTTTTTCTATTTAAATATTACTTACTATAGGTAAATAGAATCAGTGGGAAAGACTAGAAAGGACTAGAAAGTATGAAAGCACCAATTTTAACCCTATCAGCGACAGTCGTATATTTATGAAACCACTTAATTTTAATTCCAAAACGACACAATAGCACCAGAATTTTGTTAAAATATTTTCCATTTAATATGAATGTGAAATATAGCAATTTCTTATTTCCAAATCAATTTGTCCGTGAATTCCGGGGCTAGTCATTTATTTCAACATTTTATTACTGAAAGTATTTTGCCACTAAAAGCATTAAAAGATGTTAATGATAAGTTAAGTGTTCATGCGGCTGCAAAAGAACATAACATCAATCGAAAAAAATTAGGACGGTCTGTAGTCAAATCTCACCAGGATGAATAGAGTGATATGAAACCAAACTATGTGGAAACTAGAGTTGTTAGACCGAGTGTCACAAAAAGTAGAACAAGGAGACAAAAGAAGGTGGACAGTGGCTGTTGAATCCAGTCATAATAATACATGAAACCCTATGAAAACGGAACCTGTCTCTAACGGAATGCTGTCTTAAATTTCCCTGCTGTACTATTATACCTGATCAGACAACATCATGTTTAAAACAAAATTTTTCTCCCCTGACTTGCAATTACATCTAAACAGGTTTGTTTAAGCATCTTATTTACATAAATATATTTTTTATAATAATTGAAGCGTGTAGTACCAAGTTAATTTGCTTTTTCTTAAACTGATTTTATTCCTCTTTACAAATATTTCAATATAAAACATAGTGGGTCAAGCCTCTTATACAGTGGCTCAACCCTCTTATATAGTGGGTCAACCCTCTCTTACGTGGGGAGCCTTGACCCATTACTTTCTCTTGATTAAAATCAATGATTTTTCAAATTTCTTATATATTACTCTTATGTAGCAATTTTATTTTGATAACCGATTATATATAACGAATAAAAATGATATATAAAACTTTATTCTAAGTTCAAAATTTAAAAAATAAAAAATCATTTTGTAAAAAGTGGGTCAACCCTCCCTAATATGCCCTGTATATATATCTAGATAGTTAGTTAGATAGCTAGATATATTTTTTTACTGAGGTGGTTTTGGGTTCATGATCGGTGTAGATCTGCAAAAATATTTCAGAAAGTCCAACATAAGGGAGAATGTAATAGGTAGTATTTCATACGAAATCTACCTAAAATGCAGCAAAAATATTTGAATATTACGACCTTTTGCGCTTTTGGCGTGTAACAAAAAATCAAGCATAAATCATTTATCAGCAGCCAAGTGAAATACTGACTATATGAAAAGGTATTCGGCAGTCAATTGTCAACTTCTCGCCCAGTGAACAAAATAAATTTAAGTCAAAAGGAAACACCAGTCAACACAGAACCAGACAAAACAAACCCAGACAGAGGCTGAACTTACTGTCAAAATTAGTAAAAAATGTAATAACGCCAAATTTATATAAAAAAAAAAGTATTGTTAATCTGCAATATTTGCCATGAATAGATTTTCATTTTTTTTTTTTTTTTTTTTTTTTTTTTTTTTTTTTTTTTTTTTTTTTTTTCATGTGTTGGATTTTTATCTGCGATGGGAAATTAGTTAGGAAAATATAAGCGGTTGAATCTAAAATCCTGCAATTTTAAAAGACGAGAATACTTGGTATCACCAATGCTATTTTGTCGTTCTATTTACAAAATATATTAAGATAGATAATAATAAATATGAAATTTAGATTTAGATAAAATTCAATGCTTGCAGTGAATGTCCGATATCAAAATACACTGTGACAGAAAAAGTTTGAGAACCTCTGTTATAGAGATTTACCATTTAAAATAGATTAGGAAGAACTGATAATGTGGAAAATTTGTAGAACTCTTGCTTGTATAACACAATTAAACTAGAACGAAAAATTATGCATCACTGTATAGATTATGAAATACTTTCCAACACCATTAGGCCTTTGTTAAGAAATTTCCCTTTTGTCCATGCAATGGATATCTTAATAAACATTTACAAAAAATACAGTGAAGTAAAAATAAATTTTCAGCAACTGCTATCTATAGTTGATAATCTACGCGAAAACTTTCGCGATGCCCCTTTATAATATCTACATGCCTTGTAATATTCTAATTCTTAGTTAAGTTTTAAAATGCTTAACATAACTGGAAAAAGACATTAAGTAATCATTGCTCGCTGTAGCCGAGTTCTTTTGGATTTTTCTGCAAATTTATGATAAATTCTACGTACATCATAAACTGCATAATACATGTTGTATTGCCCTATCAATTTGATAGAAGTAGTGCAATATCATTAAAATAGACTGGAAAGGATATTTCGCCACGTATAAGTTTCATAAAGTGTACAGCCTTCCTCAAAAGTTTAAGCATAAGCATAAAATGCCGATTTCTAAAGAATAATTAAACGTTAGAATAAATAACATTTTTTTTCTTATTTGCAGATTTGGAAAATTCATTTAAATAATAGATACCGAACGCTGAAATAAATAAATTACATAACTGTAAAAAATAAAATTTTAAATATATGTTTAAACAATACTGTCTCAGAAGTTTATACAGAATGACACAAACAACTAAGATTATGATTTTTACAAAACAGTTAAATACAAATTACTTTTCTGTGATTTCAGATTAGTTCAAATAAACGTGTGTCCTTCGAAATTATTAACTTTTGTAAGGTTTCTGGTGGCAAAGAGTACCATGTTTTCTCAATGGCCACTTGGAATTCTTCAAGAGAGCCATACTACTTTACATTGCTGTAATCCTGACACTTTAAGATGCTCAGACATACCCAGTCGGGTTTATGGTTGGACTTAAAATTTGCAATTTTTCTATGAAAGCTACAGTTTTGTAGAATGTGATATGTGGATTGAGACACGATCTTGTGCAAAGACCCATCCAGGACTCCCAGAAAGTCACCGAATGGAAGCAAATGTTGTTTCAGCGTTTCTTGAAATGTTTGGGAATTTTATCTTCCTTTTAGAAAATCTACAGATGCCAATACGTATTCCACCCATTCAGTCCTTCTAAGTTCCACATTTTTCTCATAATTGAATAAAATAGTAAGCCACTTGCCCCATTTTGACACGCGATTTTTCTTCAACCCAGTCCATTATTGATGTTTGTGATGTAATTTCAGGCACGGTATGCGAGCCATTTTCTTTAGAATAATGTGATCCCATTCTTTAATACGCCTACCGGGTGTCCTAAAAATGACTGATGGATTTAAAAATTCAATAACTTGCGAATGGTGATAGATATTTAAAAAATTCATGCAGGAGGATTATGCATGATGTCAGGAGTTTTTTACTGTGATTCTTGATTTTAGTTCCAATTTCAAACAACAGATAGCGCTGAGAGCAATATTTGCCAAATTACAGGCCCGATTTTTGGTACATCAGGATCCATTCAATACATATTAATCACCTTTTTTCGCATGGAAGAAGAGAGAGACCGAAAAGTCGAGCCTAGATTTAGCGGTTATTGCTTGCAGCGCCATCTATCGCTGCTATTTGTAACTAAAATTGAGAATCGCAGCATAAAATCTCCTAGCATTTTACACTCCTGCAAGATTTTTTTAAATATCTGTCACCGTTTGCAAGTTATTGAATTTAAAAGTCCATCAGTCATTTTTGGGGCACCCGGTATGTAAAGTGTCTTTGGCCACCTATGCAGCTAGAATATGTTCAATTTGCCACATTGGCATATTTTACCTAGACGCCAATCTCAGTATTCACCGTATTGTCTGAATAGTCATTCTACGTATTCCTTTACGTATAGGTTTCCGGTTGAAATTATCTTTTCTTGAGAGGAACTGATCTTGAGAGGGATTCTCTTGAGAGGATTTTTGCAATTACAGAAATAGTTTTATTTTGAGATTTCAATTGAAAATCTTTTAAAATAAAACATTTTGTAATGTAATTTAACCTTCCAAAATTTAAAAAAAGAGTGGAAAATATTTTTACTCTTTTACACTTTTATAAAACTTGAATACGACGCTATACAATGTCATTACATCCGTCCAATCACGTGTCTCTAAAAAACTTTGTATAATGTGTTTAAACTTTAAAGGAATTCTCCAAGAAAAAATAAATTAAATAAAAATTAATATAATTTGTATTTTAACCGACAAAAAATTGCTTATTTTATTTACTTTTGATTAAATATCGGTTATTTATTGCCAAATTGGCTTAATATATTTTCTTCATATTTTTTTAACCAGATTTGAGAGCGCTTAAGCTTATGAGACGGACCATAACATAATTAAAATGTATTCAAATCCATTTATACCTATTGTGCGGAATATGACAGAATACTTTTGTTTGCCTTTCTAAATGAACTTTAATTGCAATTTATTCTACACGCAATAGAAAATATGATGACGTTCGCTTTAGTGATATGTATCAATTTAACTTGCTTTGAAATTGAGCAACATCATTACAATGCACTGTAATGAAATAATTTTCAACCTCCCTTTAAAATAATCATATATATAACAAACTCCATTGCCAATAACGAACATGCCATGGTGAGCTCCAATAAATCGTAGCGGTTACACAACAATCCGCGTATATTTATTCAAGTTAGAACACGGACAGACGATTAGATAGACAAGCGATCAGAAAAGTAAAATTCAAAAATACTTTATGACTTTTTTTTTTTTTTTTTTTTTTTTTTTTTTTTTTTTTTAAATAAGTATCAAAAACTAAACTCACATGATGTTTACAAAAGTTAAACAATGATGTTAAATTTTTTTTTTGTACAAATGAAAAACTGCAATTGCACTTTTACAAAAGCTAAATAATGATCTTAAAAATTTTTGTACAAATGAAAAATTGGAAATTAAGGTAATATTCTGAAGTTGTTGGTGTTGTTATGACTGCCGATTGGACGATTATCTACACGAGAATTATAGTGGCCTCCGTGGGGATCTTTCTAAGGGGAAATAACCCTATTCACGAAAGGAAATCAAGGAAATCCAAGTTTCGAAGAAAACCACGTAAAACTCCGAAATTTTAGTCCAACGGGTGCGATTAGGTCCGAACCCAATACCTCCGGTCTACCTGCATCTAGAGTAGAACCTCTCGGCCACTGGTCGGGCGATAACATTCTGAGACTATATACGTTTAAAATACATCGTTTTATACAACACAGCTTTTGTAACTAAATGAATATTAGATTCGGTAGCATCTAGCATACTTTCATAAGTTAAAAAAAGATATTTTCCTGGAATAGATATATTGATCCATATAATTACTGGAAACAACCAATTGCTTAAATAATCTATTATTTATATTGTTACTTTTGTAACCAAATGTTCGGGTTTACTTTGAAGTGATATAAATATATTAAATGAAAATCTGATGACTGCCATTAAAATTTTCCTAACAAAGTAAATAAAAAAAAGATATTGTAGTTCATCTCAAATCTATTGTTTAATTTTAAACATATACTTCTTAATGTATTTTAGTTATAATTTAAACCAGGCTCATTAACATAGCAAGTAATAATAATTATTATATGGACTAAATTTATTAATTATAATTGTTATATTTTAAGAATGTGAATGTATTAAGCGACAACCGTGGGGCTGCGTTTTTGACTGTGCCCGTTATTGGCGGGATTTTTGCTGTGAAAAAAATTAGTTAAATTTTTGAGTCATGGTCAATGTGGTTATGCAGTTCTCTCGATGGGTATGTCTTTTATTTAAATTGTTTCATTTTTTAATGTTGGTCATTGATGCAGATATTGCATTGATTAATAAGTTTTCATTATTTTATTTATTTGGCATGGTGATTTTATAATTATTGGTGTATAGTCGATTGGGTGCAACGGAATTCAATTTTTAGCTTATTGCTGGATTCCATTACAGATATCGACAATATTTTTTGATTATATATGTATTTTATGAACCCTTGAAAAAGTGAAATACTATACAGGGTGTCCGGTCTCAACGGTGTCCAATGGCTAATTCCTAAACCGTTAGTCATAGACATATAGTTCCAATTACAAAAATGTTTTAAATCAGGTAAGGGAATATTTTAAAAGCGATTTGGGTCAATAAAAACATTTCTTAAAAAATTAAGAAATTTAAATTTTTATACGGTCCCCCGGTCCTATAAGTTATATTTAGCAAAATTTTCTTTTTACACTGACAAGTAATACAAAAAAAGTCCCGTTGTTCTGCGATTAAAATTGACCGAGTAATACCTGTTTAAAGTTGGAGCATATTTTTTACTGCAAATTGGGGGTCATTCACAAATTTAGTCGAAATATAATTTCGTCAGATATATTAAAAAATGGTTGAGAGTAAAATTGACATTGCAATATAAATTTGAAATCTTTAGTCATTCTGACATATTAATGCAAAATATACAATTTGTAATACACATTTAAGAAAAAAGAAAAAAACATAATTTTTGTTAAATAAAATGATGCTAAATTAACAGCCTCAATTCTTTACAAGATAGGTATTTTAAAATAGTATTTGATTACACTAGCCGGCAAAAGTTGGGCTATTTCCTTTTTTTAGCGTTTGATAATTGATTCTTATGTATTCTGTACCGCTGAATCCGGAATTGATTTTCATTTTTAGCCATCACATCAAGATTTTTCGCAAATTGTAAAGTTCAAAGTTAAAATTTAATATCCTCCCCCATCTCATCACACCACCCAGCTGTAAGAATCCCAAGATAAGCAAAAATGTCGAATAAATTATTGAATTAAAAAAAAAACGAAAAGTTTTACATATGTTTTATAGCATGAGATTTTCGCTATATTTTAACTTACACAGTTGCAAAAAAATTCTAACGTGATGGTTAAAAATGAAAGTCATTTTCAGATTTAGTGCTAAAAAGTACGTAAAAATTAATTATCAAAAGTTAAAAAATACAACCATCTCCTGTATTTTATAGTATCCGATTTTTGTTATTCTTTAAATTCGACAATTTATGATTTGCGAAATATCCTGACATGATGGTTAAAAGTTAAGGCAATTTTCGGATTCAGTGCTAAAAAATACATAAAATTAAAAAAAACCCAACAATCTCCGTCTTGTATTATCTAATCTAAAACTTTTTCATAAACTTCTTGGCGGTAATCTATCCGAAATTTTTTGTGTTATCCTAAAATAAGTATAAATGGTAACCACCGAAAATCATAATAATATTAGATTGTTATCGGATTTGCACCAGTATGTAAAATGTAATCTCGTTCGGATATTTGAAAGTGGGTTAAAGTTCGAATACAAATTTTGAACTGGAAAAACATACATAACTTCGTTGCAGTAACATTAAAACTTATAAAAATAACATAATTTTATTAAAAGAAATCATAAAAGAAACAGTCTCAAATCCTGACAAAATAAAACATATGTTATTTCAGCCAATCTGAAACTTAATAAATGTTAACTTAATCGTAATACTTGTACGATTTTTTTCAAAGCGCAAATACACATGAAATGAGATCTTCGAATACTTTAAGCACTTGGAATATGATCCCTCAAAGCCAAGCCGAACTCATTTGTTTTCAGAGCAGAAAAGTGGCATAAGTCATGCATTTTTAAAGTTTTGTAACTCGCACAATTTTAGTGTTATATGAATAGGACTTTTTTTTGTCTTACTTGCCAGTGTAATAGGAAAATTTTGCTAAATATAACTTATAGGACCGGGGGACCGCATAAAAATTTAAATTTCGTAATTTTTTAAGAAATGTTTTTATTGACCCAAATCACTTTTAAAATATTTCTTTATCTTATTTAAAGCATTTTTCTAATTGGAACTATATGTCTATGACTAACGGTTTAGGAATTGGCCATTGGACACCGTTGAGAACGGACACCCTGTATAAGCCTCCGGTTTCATTCATCCATTTAATCTATTGATTGCTTATGATACGCCTTTTTGGTTCAACATTATTTACCTAGTTATTTGTATCTTTTGTCTTTAATAGGTTATTTTATCAAAATTAGGTAGTTTATCCTATGTTTAAATGGATTTATCGTCCTCAATATGCTAGTGAATTAGTCATATTGTGCTTGATTCTGTATTACTAGTTAAAGGTTCCATCTTTATTTTGTATAATGTCAGTGTTATGATTTGTGGCTGAATTTATTATTTAATTTTAGTAATAGGAAAATAATGATGATTTGCAATTATATAATGATTATATATATATATATATATATAATCTTTTTCAAAATGTAATCTTGAGCTACTCATTATTTCCAATTAATTGCACAAAGAATAAGTAAAGAAATAATAATTCGGAAATTGTACGCCAAACGTGGTAAATGAGGTGCGTTTGTACTATAACTAGTTTTATAAATATTCAGATAATGGTGCAATAGCTGTTACAATCTTATGCAAAAATGCATGCTTACAAAATTTATTACGATTATATATATTACATTCAGTAATACGGAAATAATGTGACTCCAACGCAATCACCATGGCGTCCTAGAATCAATACCTATCATGGGATATCACTGAATTAATTACGTAAGCAAGGTTTTAATAGAAGGAAGAAAACTTTGTGTAATTAATATCTTTTAATATCTAATTCTTATATTTTTGAGTTTTTTTTCGATTTTCATAAAATTTCCAATAACTAAAAAATTCTGCAGTGATTATATGTATTAAATTTAAAACCATTTAGTTGGGTAGTTTGTACGCTGACATATGCGGACAGACGGACGGACCCGACGACGACTATAGGTGCTAAGCATTTATATAACTAGGTATATATATATATATATATATATAAATTATATTATTAAGAACTACCTAAAAATCAGAACGATGTGACGCGTTAATCAGTACAACATATGCATTATGCATATTTGCGAACAACCTGTATATTTGGATTTATCGTTAAATCAGTAATGACTTCAAAAAGACAGTGAAAATTCCACTGAAAGTCATTTCAGAATATATATCTCTAAAAACATATCACATGTAATATAAAATCATGTTTCTTGAAAAATGAATTCAAACGTAAGGAATTCCATCATCATCCATGGGAAATGTAATGGATAAAATTTTGTTTTCGAAATCCCATTGCTTTGTAAATATTTATGAAAAGCCGCGCTACCTGAAATATTCTTCGATTTCTTTTCGGTTTTCAGTAAACAAATAACATAATATTATCGACTGTATTGGAATGATACATCACGAGAGCTTATTGAACACTATGCTGGAAAGAAAAAAAATAGCAAAACATACTGATTTTGATTTTAAAACATATGGTAAAAACTTTGTATGAAAATTTTCTTAACGAAATAATAATCTCACTATATTGCATTTTTAACACTTTCCATCAAAGTTGAAACGGGCTCATGCATTCGGTTTGTCTGTCCACGCTCTTCCATAATTATACTCGGATTTTCATGCAATTGGTAAACCTTATTTAGAGTCACCTAACTATGTTTGGTATTGCTTATGAAGTATAAGGTATTCATAGGGTATTCATAGCAATTGTCGTTCATTTACAGGGACACACAAAAGAAATAGGTTACAGTATTGTATTTGAGTAATAATTGCTAGAAGTGCGTTTTCAATTTCGGCATGCGATTTAAATTCAGGCATGCGATTTCTGTTATTTTTAATTTTTACTCGTAGTGCATAAATTCTATACCACATGTACAGGGCAGTACAAAAGAATTCACGCACCCTTCTCCTTATTAGCAGAAATTGCTGAATGATATTTTTCAACTAAAGTATATATATATTTCTAAACTGAACTAAAGTTGGCATGCACGTACAAATAATAGATACAAATAGATACGTAATAGATACAAATCTATATATCATATACAGTGCTGTTTGTATAATTCGGATAATTTCCGATTGTAGATGGGAACAGCTGAAATTGGGTAAACTGTGTTATGCGTTTCCATATAGTTGAATTAGACAATGCATTTTAACTTATTAAACTATAAAGTTTTCTTACAGTATTCTGAATGTGTTAGGAAGTGTTTCATAAAATATACTTGACGTATGATTTTTCTTTCTTGTTGTTCAATTCTAATGATTTACGACAAACATAATTTCAAATTTACTAATTAATTAGCACTTCCCAACACAGTAGAAAAGTAGTGTTTATAAGTTCGGTTTGTCAGTCTACCTGTACTCTAATTTGCGTAAATAGGCTCCGATTTCCATGCAACTGATATACGTTATTGATGTTTACTGCGCCATATTCGGTATTTAAAATTAAGTGTGTAGCATTTATAATTCATTTACAGGGATACTTAAAAGAATTCCGTCACAGTGTGGTCAATAGAGAAAAAATCGTTTGCTGTGTATTTTAATGATGTTCCGCTATTTGAAACATATCTAAATTGATATGAATCAGTGCAGCAATAGATTTTTAGCAAAAAAAAAAAAAAAAAAAAAAAAACGGTTTGTATGTCATTTATCGTTCAATTACAGGAGCAAGCAAAATAATGCGGTTCCAATTCTGTCAGTTAACGGTTATTGATGGACATGCGTTTTTAGTTGTGGTGCGCTTTTTAAAACGTAACTAATTTTTTGCTTATTACTTGGCATGCATAAATTCTATAATACATAATGTGCAGGGCAGAACCAAATATATCATTCAGTGATGAAAGTTACTGAAAACGAATTCTCAACTATGTGTAATATATATGCAATATTATCCCCCCTCCCCAAAGACTTTGTATGAAATTTGTGGTTAATTAACTACAATTTCAGACAACAGACTTTTAATAAATTTGGAAGTTGATTTTTGAATATTGAAAATTTTAGAGACGTCAGCGAAGAGATGGAAAAGTAAAATTTAGCAATGCAAGAGAAAGAAAAAATACTAAGAGCATTTAAATTTAGCTGAGAGCATTTCCCCTGTAAAAGAATACAAATAATGGTTACAACATCACTTACCATTTGTAAGTGCATAGGTAAATATAAACACAATAATAAATAAAGGATAAGTATAAATACAATAAGAAATAAATAATAAGAAATAATAAAACTATAGTAATAACTAACAACAAATTCTTTATCTTATGGAAATTTAGTGTATTTCCATTTCTCTTATCACAAACATATTTCCAATCAAGTAATGTTTAACACGTTATTTACTTCAAGTAGAATTTTAAGTCCCATTGGCTTAATCAGTTCGTAGGTCATAAAAGTCCTTTAGCAAAAATAGTGATACAGTCCTTAAGTAAAAAGTTCAGCTGCAATAAATATTTTTTACTAAATTTGTTTGACTACTCTGCCTGTTAAACTCTTTACATTATGTTTAAATACTATTTGTCATCACAATAGAAGTTTTATTTTAATAAACAATTTCCTAGTAGTTATTCAACTACCTTTTAACGTTTGTTTATCAACTACTTTTTTGAGCTCCTTTTCCCATTCTAATTGGGATACACCATCTTTTACAACTTCTCACTTGTTTTAGTAAATATCATAACTTTTCACTTATAAGTTATGTTCTCTTTTTCTTTAATAAATAATGAATCTTTCAATAAATAATATAATACTTTCAATTCATAATCATAATAATAAAATTTCTCAACTGTATACTTGAATAATAACAATAATAATACTTAATAACAATATTACATTCAAAGAAAATATCACAGATTGTTTACTTATTGACACGGAAAATAATGGTTGAGGATAAAAATAATACATAGCAATTAATAATTTTCTTATTTTTTACTTATATAAGAAAGTATTTTTGCCAGTCGAAACATTAAAAAAAAAATAATAACAATTCCAAAGTCCAAATAAATTTAACTCTTAAATATTTAGAAAGTGGACTCTCAACCAATATTTCTTTACAATAATTTATCTCTCTGAATTATAATAATCCCATTTTCTTTTTTATATTTCTTATCACAGACATTATCCTTGTTTTGCATCTCTATGATTTCTTTTCTGTCCAACAATAAACTTACATGTTGATTGAAGTAAGCAACAGGATTTCGAGACAACATGTCTGCTTCGACATTTATTGAACCCCTCTCATACTTAATCTCGTAATCAAACATGCTAAGTTTAAGTGACCACCTAAAAAGTCTACCTCTTAAGTTCTTAACGCTCTTCAACCATACTAGAGATGCGTGATCGGTATGGATTGTAAATTTGACTCCATGGAAATAGTGATAGAATTTATCAAGAGTATCTATAATTGCTAAACACTCTAGCTCGGTTATAAAATATACGAATGGCGGGAACCAGAGAATGGCATAAAGGATAGCATATAGGAGTAGATGGGCTGTGAGCTTAGAAGCTTTTTAGTTTTTAGCATGTAGAGGTGAACGTAATGGATTGCAGTCGTAGCAAACTCGATATTCAATGTGATTGCTCGATGGAGGTAGTAAAACGTTGGATGAATACTGTTTATTATGTGAGTAGAATGAGGAAGCAACGGTATCGTAATGGGTGATAGATGTTAGATATTAACGGATTAAAGACTAGACGGCTGTCAAGAGATGGAGTGTTTTTAAACTAATTGTGACAGGAAGAATAGACTTTATTCTTTTTACCATGGAAGGAGATGCATTTTAATAAAATACTGCATTTTTATTATTTTTATTTTTAGAGTATGATCGAAATTCCTGCAATTTGGTTTTTAAATGTGTTATGCATTTTCTAAATGTTTTATTTAGAAACCATCTTACACCTTATTAAATTGTGTTGTTTTGCTATAGTATTTTGGGTGTGTAGGTATGCGTTTGATAATCTATGCTTGACGCATAATTTTTGTTTTTGTTTTATAAATGTTTTGAGACAAGCACGAAATTCATTTTTGAAATAAAATATTACGTTTTTGTATTATACTAATTATTAATGGTCATTAAATATTTTTCTGTAAATTTTTAAATATCAGATATGTGCTTAAACTTAAACGATATTTGCCAGTTATATTTCTATGCCCGAGCTCAGTAATCGTGTATTTAAAAAATATCGTATATTGAAGATAGGTGATAGATATACATAGATACGCTTTATTACGCATGAATTAGTTCCCTTTTTTATTAAGATATTTTAGCAATAAAATTTTTAAAGTTAAGAAAAGTCTCCATTTTATGTTTTTACTTTTATTTCCTGATATACCTTAGTGATGTATATCATTTATCTGTATTTTAAAGCAAATCATTATTCCAAAGATTTGCCAGCAGCATCAAGATTCGTTGTGATTGGAGGAATCTTAGTATTAAAATGAAGAGTTTGTAAACGTTACTATGTTCACATAATATCGCCTGGTGTAAGATTTGAATTGTATGAAACAGGGATAGAAAACAGTAAACATAATAAATCTGTAGATATTTTTTCTGTTACATTTCACGTTGCATATCTGTTGGAATATATAAAATATATAATGTATTCGTTTCAAATTCATCTTTATTTATTGTTAAAAGATAAAACAGATTTTTAAGTATAGCATCAGGATTTATCTAAAAATAGTAAACCAAATTTCAAAATTAAAATTTTCCCAACAACTTTTAAATTCGAAGTCATAACATTGACTGAACACTTTAAATTAGAAAGTTCTTCAAAAGGTATAAAACAAATATTTTGTTATGAAATTCAGTTACAAATCTTGTTAAAGGAAGAGTTTTAAAAATATCCAACCGCCCTTCAAAAGATTTAACAATACTAAGTAATTTTTTAACTCGCAATTTCTCATGGTTACTTATTTTTCCAGATAAAAAAAATATTTACAAGTTATTCATTGTATATTCGTTTATATAAATATAATCAACAATCTCAGCTACTCAACAATATAAATAAATTGCGAAATAGGCAGTTTTCCTATTACTTTTTTTTGACTGTTTTTGTTCGACATCCCATCTTCGGTACATAATGCTTTGAAACATTAAAAATCTGACTTATTTGCAGATTTCATTAATACAGCAATTTTTGTAGATATATTTTTTAAATTATATTTACTCAATAGCTCGTGTAATATACGTAAAACTGATAAAATATTGAAGATCTGCCTAT
This sequence comes from Maratus speciosus, assembly GCA_963932465.1. Classification (NCBI taxonomy): domain Eukaryota; kingdom Metazoa; phylum Arthropoda; class Arachnida; order Araneae; family Salticidae; genus Maratus; species Maratus speciosus. Next base: position 56,277,210 of record OZ010790.1, read on the forward strand.
TTACAGATCTGATCTATTTACAGCTTTGATTGAGACAAATAAAACATTATATTGAAACAAGTTGAACACTTTCCGTGTGCAACGTATTACACCATATGTAATCTATTTATAAAGAAAAATAAATAATTTACATTTTGTATACAAGGACAGGAGTGACGCTACAGCTTTATATCCGCCAGATAAATAAGCATAAAAACGTAAAACTTTCCTTTTTGCTTTTAGGCTCAGAGGAAGCAATATGTGATTGTGCTTAAAAATTCTGCAAAATAAATCATTTATGTCATAATTAAGATAACGAATATTTTTTCCAACTGGATTAAATCACATTCAAGGTTTGAGTAGCATAGATGATGTTTATTCCAAGAGTGGAAAAAAAGTCCAAACCAGGAATTGAAATTGGATACTTGGCGTGCCGTGCCAATGCTTTACCTGTTAAGCTATCCAGACGATACCTGGCTGACATAATTCACCCTTGTTTGTTGGACATGACTGCGAACTGCAGCACTAGTTTAAGTCATCTGAGCTATAACAATAGCATTTATATTTTCAAAGTGTGTTTTAATACGGAAACTTCTGTATAACATGTAATTAGTTCATAATGAAGAGAACGAATATTTTTTTCCAACTGGATTAAATCACATTCAAGGTTTGAGTAGCACAGATGATGTTTATTCCAATAAAGGAAAAAAATGTCCAAACCTGGATCGAACTTGGATATTTGGCGCGCCGTGCCAATGTTTAACCTGTTAAGCTATCCAGACGGTACCTGGTTGATATAATTCAATCTTATTTGCTGGACATGGCTGCGAACTGCGGCGCTAGTTTCATGCATCCAAGCTATAACCATAGGATTTGCATATTCAAAGTGTGTTTTAACACGGAAACTCCGGTATACCATGTCATAATGAAGAGATCGAATATTTCTTACAACTGGATTAAATAATATTGAAGGTTGGGGTAGCACAGTTAAAGTTTATCTAATAGAGCAAAAAACAGTTAAAGCATCGACCGGCAAGCCAACTATCCAGATTCTATACCTGGTCTGGACTATTTTCGCTCGGTTGGAATAAACATCAACTGTAAAAATATAATACTAGTTTTCCGGTAGGAATCGGAAAAATAATTGCCCTTATCGTACCAGATTAATTTTCAACCCAGCTCGGAATAAAATCCGTAAAATCGGAATCAAATACGTAAAATACCGTTTTACTGACTATTTCCTTATTTTTACGGATTTTGTTCCGAGCTGGGTGGGAAAGTATTCCGGTACGATAAGGGCAACTACTTTTCCGATTCCTACCGGAAAACTGGCAGTATTTTTTTTTTTTTACAGTGTACATTAGCCTTGAATATGATTTAATCCAGTTTGAAAAAATATTCGTTCTCTTCATTAAGAACCAATTACATGGTATACAGGATTTTCCGTGTTAAAACACACTTTTATCATGTAAATGCTATAGTTATAGTTAGGATGATTGAAACAAGCGCTGCAGTTCGCAGCCATGTCCAACAAATAAGGGTGAATTATGCCAGCCAGGTATCGTCTGGATAGCTTAAGAGGTATAGCATTGGAACGGCACGCCAAGTAACCAGGTTTGATTCCGATTCTGGACGATTTTCGCTCGGTTGGAATAAACTTCAACTCTGATGCTCCAGCCTTGAACATGACTTAATCCAGTTCGAAAAAATATTCGTTCTTTTCATTATTATCTGATTACATGACGTACAGGAGTTTCGGTGTTAAAACACACTTTCATTATGTAAATGCTATAGTTATAGCTCGGATGAATGAAGCAAGCGCTGCAATTCGCAGCCATGTCTAACAAAAAAGAGTGAATTATGTCAGCCAGGTATCGTCCGGATAGCTCAACAGGTAAAGCGTTGGCACGTAATGCCGAGTATCCTGGTCTGAATATTTTTCGCTCTATTTGGAATAAAATTCAACTGTTCTACTCTAGCCTTGAATAAAAATCATTTATTTTAACATTTATTAAGAAAATTTCGTGTACAAAGTTCCGATACACTGTATGTTTTATTAAATAAATGCTCTGCCACACTGTGCGCAAAAAAATCCATCTTTTTGTCCATTGTAATTGTTTTCTTATTTTCCTTGGTACGGTTTTCTGGTATCATATATATCTATCTATATTATAAATTACAAACGTGCCCGTACGTAATGCTGACGTTAGTTTGAAGATGGCCAGAGCAGACGATTAAATTTAACTTTTATTAACTCTTAGTGTATTCTTTTAAATTAATAAATATTGCACATTTAAAAAAAAATCACCTTCAAATAGAGAAAACATGCACTTTGAAATACAATTTGTTACAAAACTGTATCGCGATTTATTCAATTGTTAATATATATATATATATATATTTTAATAAATTTCAAGCATATATATTTTAAAAATATGACGATTACAAAAATAAATCTTTTTGCACTTAAATTAATATCTAATAAAAAACAATTCGTTGTAAATGATCCCGACAAGCCACAAACCTAAAACGTCAGTCATAAAAAGAAGTGATATCACATAAAAAGAAGCGATATAGAAGTGCATACTCGAAGTGCCGTGTAAAAATCTATCACTAATCATAATGATTCCAAATGACTCGGAGTGAGGTACAGTATGTGAAAACTGCTTGGCGACCTGCAGGCATAAATTTAATATATGTAGTACCTATATCAATTTCGAAAAATTGTGAAAGTCGACAAAATTATTTTTAAATTCTCATTATATCACTCCTATAAATATTTGTAGGAGGAAGATCTGTAATAAACCAGAAAGATTTGTAAGACAAGCAGGAAATGGTATGTAATTCTGGTAATCATCTATTATTACCATTATACTTTTCAATATTTTAAACGTAATTTTTAATTACACAAATACGTTTAATAATACACTGCCTCCAAATTAATGGGGAAACTTGTAAAATGGACCCTGTTTATGGCAGAATTATTTCTTAAACGTAAAATGTGTTTCCTACATAAGGAATCTATACTAATTTAAGTATTGCGCGGCAGCGCAATACTTATTTATTTCCAGTGTCACTTCTCAATATTAATTTAACATAGAAAAACCTATGGAGATGATAACTTTTTCATTTTTTCTTCCCACCTTTTTGTCCCTGATGCCACTCATTTTTAATTCTTTGGTAATTCTAATAATATTATAAATTCAAAGTGTAAAAACATTTGCCTGACGTCAGGGTCAAAACAGATCATAAAATGCCTTTGCATATATGTGGATTATAATCTAGAGAGTAAAATGGGCTAATTTTTATTTACATTATTCAAATATTTTTCTTAATAATTCCAAATTTCGCTTTTTTCATTGAGAATTAACGGACATTTTCTAATAAAATTTAACTTTTTTCCCTTCATTGTTGTAAATAATTCAAAAGCCGTAATAATAATTTGCCTATATTTAGTTGAATGATTTTCACGTGAAAAATGAAACTGAAGAAACTGAAATAGATTTTTTTTTTTTTTTTTTTTTTTTTTTTTTTTTTTTTTTTAAGAATTAAAAAGAAGATGAATATGGCGTCATAGTGGAAATAAAAATGACATTTTCAAGCAGATTTTTTAAAGTTCAGATTGTAATTTTTTGACCAAACTACAGCAATCCGCATTACTGCACTGGTGAAACATTTTGAATTATAGATAGGTAAATTGCATCACAAATTGTGATGCTATATCGCACAAATCAAAACCTGATAATGATATGCCCTCCATTAATTTTGAAATGTGTTCGTCTGAATTCAGTAGTTATTAAAAAACTTGACATATTAAACAAAAACCTAATTTGCAGAACAAATTAAAAAAACAAAATTTATTTCCTAAATTGTTTAAGCCCGAGAAGGGGCCGATATTAAAATATTTCATTCAATTCGTTCTACATTTAATGTTAAATTTTTGTAACAAATAAGTTAAACCAATTGAACATTAAAAAATAAAAATGGAATTCATACAATATAATACTTTAAACACCTATATACTTAGATTCCGTTCAAATGAAATCGAAATAAATCTTAGACGTTTTCCATTTTTAAGTTGTAAATATTTGTACTGCAGATTTTACATTATGTTTATGACGATTGTACATAATATGATAAGATACATGCAAAATACAAAACTTTAAAAAAGTCTAAGATTTATTTCGATTTCATTTGAACGGAATCTAAGTATATAGGTCTTTAAAGTATTATAATGTATGAATTTCATTTTTATTTTTTAATGTTCAATTGGTTTGACTTATTTGTTACAAAAATTTAACGTTAAATGTAGAACGAATTGAATGAAATATTTTAATATCGGCCCCTTCTCGGGCTAAAACAATTTAGGAAATAAATTTTGTTTTTTTAATTTGTTCTGCAAATTAAGTTTTTGTTTAATATTATAATGAGGTAAAAATTTTTTATTTGTAGGGATTAAGCTCAGGAACTACCGAACCGATTCAAAATTAATAGTATCAAAATGATGGTGTTAGTCCAACTTAGAACCTAGACTATATCTTATGCCCGTGCCACTGGCCAAAATGGGGTGCAGGAGCAAAAAACGTTCTAAAAATGCAATTTTTGTGTTACTGAAGGGTGTAGAAACATGAAATATGGAATGGTAGTTACTTATAAGATACTAATGATACCTAAGGACATTTAAAAAAAAAAATCGAAATTAAAAAGGGGTGAAAATGCGTGAAAAGCGTTCTGAAAAACGTTCTAAATGGCGATTTTTACGAAATTTCAGGAACTACCAAACCGATTTAAAAAATAATGGTGTCAAAATGATGGTGACAACCCTTGCTCTAACATAGGCTACATTTTATGTCGGTGCCACTACTCATAAAGGGGGAGCAGGAGCAAAAAACGTTCTAAATTGCTATTTTTTGTGTTACTGAAGGGTCCAGATACATGGAATTTGGCATGGTAGTTACTTATTAGATATAAATGATCTCTAGGTACATTTCTTAAAAAATTCGAAATTTAAAAGGAGTGAAAAGGCGCGAAAAGCGTTCTAAAAAACGTTTTAAATGGCGATTTTTACGCAATCTCAAGAAGTACCAAACCAATTTTTAAAATAATGGTGACAACCCTTGCTCCAACATAGGCTACATTTTATGTCGGTGCCACCACCCCTAAAGGGTGTGCAGGACCAAACAACCGCTCGAAATTGCGATTTTTGTGTTACTGAAGGGCCCAGATACATGGAATTTGGAATGGTAGTTACTTATAAGATATAAATTATCTCTAAGAACATTTCTCAAAAAAATCGAAATTTAAAAGGCGCGAAAAGACTTCTAAGAAACGTTATAAATGGCGATTTCTATGCATTCTTAGAAAGTACCCAACCTATTTGAAAAGTAATGGTTGGAAATTGATGATGACAGCCCTTGCTCCAACATAGGCTCTATTTCATGTCGGTGTCACTGCCACCTAGGGGTTGCAGAAGCAAAAAACGATCTAAATTCCGTCTTTTGTAATACTGCAGGTGCTAGCAAGTTGAAACTAGGCATGGTAGTTATTTATAAGATATAAATGATCTCTAATTCTTAATTTAAAAGGAGCGAAAATGGACGAAAAACGTTCTAAATTGCGGTTTCATTCTAAATTGCAGTTGCATTTTAAACAAGTAGGAAATTGCTCGTCAAACGTGGCAAATGAGGTGCGTTCGTACTATAACTAGTTTTATAAATATTTTTTGCACCCCATATTGTACTGAATGTGTATTTATTTGCAATTCATAAGTGCATAGTCTGTAACATCATTAAAATGCACTTGCAATATTTTTTTCCCATTCCCCTTAATGTAACGGAAAACTTTTGACTGTCCCTGTAATTAAGCTATACATCCGATTTTCATGAAATTTGAAATGGCTCGACAAAATTTTGCAGCAATTATATATTTAAAATTTCAGCCCATTCGGAAAGCTGTAACATCATTAAAATGCACTTGCAATAATTTTTCCCATTGGCTTTAATGTAAAGAAAAACTTTTGACTATCCCTGTAATTAAACTATACATCCGATTTTCATAAAATTTGAAATGGTTCGACAAAATGTTGCAATAATTATATGTTTAAAATTTGAGACCATTCGGAAAGCTTTAACATCATTAAAATGCACGTGCAATAATTTTTCTCATTGGCCGTAATGTAAAGAAACATTTTTGACTGTCCCTGTAATTTAACTATACATCCGATTTTCATAAAATTTGAAATGTCTCGACAAAATTTTACAACAATCATATATTTAAAATTTCAGACCATTCGGTTGGGTAGTTTTTGCTCTATTATATGCGGACGGACGGACGGACAGACAGACGGACTGAACGACGACTATAGGTGCTACGTATTTATATAATTACGAACGCACCTAAAAACGTTCTAAATTGTGATTTTTGTGATTGTTGAAGTGGCTAATAACTTGAAATTTAGCATGGTAATTACTTATGAGATATAAATACTCTCTGAGAAGAGTTCCATAAAAATTTTAATTTAAAAGGGGTGAAAATGAACGAAAAGCGTTCTAAAAACTTTTTAAATAGCGATTTCTACGCAATCTCAGGAAATATAAATCAATTTCAGAAGTAATGGTTTCAAATTGATGTTGACAGTCCCCGCTCCAACATAGCCTACATTTACGTTGTTGTCACAACCACCTGGGGGTTACAGGAGCAAAAAATGTTCTAAATTGCGTTTTTTTGTGTTACTGAGGGGGTCTAACATTTTAAATTTGGAATGGTAATTACTTCAAAGATGCAAATGCTTTCTAAGAATTTTCGAAAGAAAATTCCAAATTTAAAAGGATGAAGTGAGCGAAAGGCGTTCTAAAGTACGATTTTTATGCAATCGTATGAAATACGAAACTGATATCAAACATAATGGTTGCAAATTGATGGTGATAGAACCTGCTCAAACATAAGCTATATTCTATGTTAAGGGTTGCAGGATAAAAACACTTTCTGAATTGCGATTTCTGCGATACTGAAGAGGCTAGAAACTTTAAATATAGTACTGTAGTTAGTTATAAAATATAAATGTCCTCTAAGAACAGTAGAAAAAAATCGAAATGAAAAAGTGGTTAAGCGAAGGGAAAGAGCGAAAAGCATTCTAAAAGAGTCCTAAATTACTATTTCTATGAAATCTCAGGAAAAAATAAGCCGATTACAGAAGTTATTGGTTGCGAATCAAGAGTGATAGTCCCTGACCCTATACGGGCTATATTTTATTCCACTGTTACTACCACCTGGTAAGCAAGAACAACAAGAAAGCCTTTAAAAACATCTAAATCCCGTTTTCTATAGAATATTAGGAAATACCAACCGATTTCAAGGTTAATGTTGGCAAATTAATGGTGACAGTCTCTGTTTCAAAATTTTTCCAGACATTTTATTTCAACTCTGTTTCGGCATTTTATGTTGGTACCTAATTAAAATCTCATTTCTGTCAATTGCACTTTTATAATCAAGTTCAGTCAAACTGTGGCTTGATTTGTAATTTTTGAATTATTTCAAAAAGTGTCCTTCTAATAAAAAATGGTCATGCAAATATCACTTGGAATATTTCAACTATTACGCGAGCAAATCTGCGGGGTTTGCTAGTATTATATAATACTATTGTAACAGAAGACTTACTAGAACAGATTTTTTCCCCTGTCATGTGCAGTTCCATTTACGTAGGCTTTACTGCAATATATCTTAGATCAGTTAACGTCTATTATTAGGTGCATTGTTAGTAATATTCATATGATCATTATTTTTTATTATTATTTTACAAACTCAAAATGTTTATTACATGTTCACTTAGAAAATCCTCCTCCTAAAAGCGGTTTTTCTCGTTCAAATAAAGGTAAATAAAATGAACAAATCCATCACATGATGTTATATAAGAATGGACATGTAAACGCCACAAGCTTCAACTTTTCACAGTTTAATGGGATCAGGATTGAAAGAAGAAATTTGTTGAACAAATAGTCATATGTAAGTGGAGGAAGAACAAACATTATAAAAACATGCAGGTCGCTAAGCAGTTTTCGCATACTGTTACCTCACATCGTGCTTTGGAAACATTATGATTAGTGATAGATTTTTACATGGCACTGAGAGTATGCATATCTATATCGCTTCTTTTTATGTGATTTCACTTCTTTTTATGACTGACGTTTTAGGTTTGTGGCTTGGCGGAATCATTTACAACGAGTTGTTTTTGATTAGATATACATATTATGTTGCCCACGCTGAAAGATGGGAATAAATTATATTACATACGGCACGGTCAATATAGGAATAAATTACTTTAAACTGGTATAAATCAAAAACTAATAAATATTTTTGAATGAAACTAAAAAAGGTGTGAACTACTTATGAAAACAATTCAGATGAGGTAAAACGCGTAAAAATACTATAATTACACATGACTGTAGCCCTGTCAACAGATGTTGGTCAGAACAAGAATTAAAAAGTGCAGAAAACAGCACTTTTAAAATCGCATTTACTGAAAACCTATTCGCCGTATTCAACTTTACTTTTGGATTTCTGAGTCATGTGGCACGCCCCATTCCGTAGAAACAAGAATCTATCATAAATAGAACGCGAGATATATATGTGTCAAATTCTCGTTTTAATCAGTCCGGAAAATATAAAATAGACAGAGTACGAAAAAATTTTTACACAATCGTTTATCATCAATCAGCGGAAATTCCTTTCATTTACGGTTCATTGCACTATTATTTCTTTTGCTTGGCGAGAAACTCTGTCGAATTTATATGATAAATAAAATAATTCAACATTTGTTTCCGTCCTGTATTCCATTTAAACTTTATCTATCCATAAATAAAATAATAAAATATAAATAAAACCAAATTTAAGACATGTAATCGAACCAAACATATTGTCACTGAAATTCTCAAAATAAAAAAGCTACGGCGATATGTTTCATTGTTAATTTTTGAGACGAGGCCAATACGAATGTATCGCGTACAGTAAACTTAAAAATTTTATTTTACTACATAATTACTATTTTTGTTCATATAAAAAGGATTGGTGGTATTGTTATTGAAAATTAAAGGAAATACTTATTAAATGTAAAAAAAGTTATAAGAGTTTTCAATAATATATATATATATACAGCGAAACTTCCATTTAACGAAGTCTCATTGCTACACGTAAATACTTCGAAAATTCGTTTAATAGAAATTAACTGAAATTCACGAAATTTGTATAATAAAAAACACATGCATAAAATAAAAAAATACGCATAAAATAGAAATACTGGAAAAATGTATTTTAATTTGTGCAGTACCTTTTTTAATGTAATTTAGACACATGAGAAAAATTTAATTCGAATAACTTCCTTAAAAAACACATAATAAAAGGAGATAAACAAAAATTGAATATTAGCGTAATTTTTCTCTTTTTTCATAGTATTCCATATTCTTAACTTTAAAAAAGACTGTAGGGGAGAGTAGCCGAATTTGGACCACTTCACTTATTTTCAGGAGTAACCCACTTAATTTTTGAACATCTGCAAAATATCATTACACGGGGTCAATCTATCTATTTAAAAACTAAATAAATCTTTAGATCAATTTCTTTTTGAAAATCTTAAATTTTATTTTAATTTGAAAAGTTTGTTAAAGTGGTCCAAATTCAGCAACTGGTCGCTAAGTTGGATCCCCAATCTTCTAAATTGGACCAAATAAAATCAAGTTGTTTTAATGACTAGGGAATATAACTAATTTTGTAAAAAGCAAAGTTTGCTTAATGAAATAATCAAACAAAATAACAGCAATGAAACATAATGAAATCAAATATCTGAAAATAAGTGTAATTGTTTTAAATCAAAATGTATTCAAAATAAAAATCAAAGTTATCAGTAATTAAGAATAGAAATTATGGAACTAATTGTCAGTTACTTGACTATCATGTAAAGAGTGATGCAAAGCCTATACATGAATTTCGTTTATTCATCTTTTTTTCAGCGCCCACAACATGGAACCGTATTTGGGCAATCTGAACACTGAATCATTTCTGCGATTTTATTTTTCATACAAATTAGACAAAAGCAATCATTGTTGTCTAGATATTTCTTTTTAGATTCTAAATTATTAGACTTTTATTTTCAACATAAGTTTTCTTTACAGTATGCCTGTAGTTCTTCCCTTCCACCATTTTCTTGCTGATTGCAATGGGAATTGTGCAATGGAATTACGCCTATTTTTTTTTTAAACTTGATGTTCCAATTGCTTTTGTGCTGTGATAGCTAATTTTTTGTCTTTTTTTTTTTTTTTCAAGGTTTATTTTTTATGGCGAAAATGTTAACACAACTGTTTTTTGACCATCTCTTTACTTTTATTTAACTGAATTTAGGTAGGGAGATAACATTTCTAATGATTTTTTTTTTTATTTTGGGGGAGAATTTGTAACTGCAGTCTTCTTGCAGTTCAGTTTCTTCACAACTTATTCTCTCTTATTGTTTCATATACCTTTAACAGCTTTTGCTGTCACAGGTGTTTTTCTTCCAAACAATTTGTGTCTTTTGCAACAGTATATTAGAAAAGTGTTTAAAAATACGCTCTATTGAAAAATACGCTACGATTAATCAGGCGCAAACATTATATATTCAAATAGTCTTGTTCAGTCAATTCAGCCCCCCCCCCCCCGGAACTTTGAAATAAGCACTCTCCCGGAAGACTTGAGATTTTATGCGTTTTAATGGTAAAAAGTGTAATTCCACCATCCAGAACTGTAAAAAGTCAGTCCCTCCTCATGGAATCGCAAATATACACCAGGAGGAAAATGTTTGAATTCAACTCTGTAAACCAAATATGCAGTAGGAATAAATAATTCAAAGAAAATAAATACAAATACATACAAGATAAAAGAAATTTCAAACAAAATTTATTGAATAAACATGTAAAAATATTTTTATGTTTATATAGGCGTAAACCGTATAAAAAAATTAATCCAGATATAAAAATTGCATGGAGATAAATCCATTATAAAATATTTAAAAAATTAAAAAAATAGTGTACAAACCGTACCGTCCTCGGAATTTATTACTTACTTTCCAAATTTATGATCGCATATCCGGTCCAACTTAAGCAACTTATATTGGCCCAATTACGGCAACTGTGCCATTTTTAAAAACAGGTAATTTCAAGACTAAAAACAAAAAATGAAATCAAACAAATCCACGTGAAAAATATGCGCAATAAACAGATGAATTTATGTATGTATATGAAAATATAGCAACTTACCTTAGTTTGAAAGTATTCACTTACGTTTAGTAGGATAAAATGAGATCAAAACAGCTAATATTAGGCTTTTTTAAAATTGTCTGAAAACAGCACGTGGCAGTTGCTTCTTCTAATCATAAATGACGTCATTCTGATAAGTAGGATTTCAGCGGTAGATGGCGTCTCTCCCTGTAATTAACGGCAGAATGGCAACGGTTCAATTAAAGCGGCGGTCCAAATATGGCTGTTCTCCCCTAATATAACTTTGCACAGGTTTCTTATAAAAATACACTGTTCATTTAAATTTCCGCTCTTTTTTTAAGTATCCGAATAATGCATCTGTAACATTTTCGTAAAACTGGAATTCCCTTCTTATTATATCGAATGCTTTTAGCATTTCTTCTTTTGAATGCAAATGGAAATAAATAATTTCATTTTCATATAATCATCTGAAATTAACTCATTCATCCATCGGAATAGCAACCTTTTCGTTTGAATGTTGTACACGCACGAAAGTGGAATAAACTTCGTTATATAGAATATATTTTTCGCAATATGGAGATTAAGTAACATGTTAATGGTGTTCAAAGTCAATATTCAGCAGAAAATTTCGTTAAGTAGAAAACTTCGTTAAATAGACACTTTAAAGGGAAATTACAGTGTATTTATGTTTTTCATATACATTCTGTACTCTGTGAAGCCTGAGTTGGAACTCTGTATTTTTATAATTACACAATGTAATAACATTAAAACCACCTGGCCACCCAGGAAAAGGGCAAAATTGTAATATTATTTTCTCTGTAACATTTTTACTATGCTAAAAAAGATATTTTTTTCACACATGATATGCAATTTATTTTTATGTATAGGCATATAAGCCTAGATAGCGTTACTCATAACTTAATTTTTTAAAACTTGATTAAATGTTGTAGAATTATATTAATTTAAGTAATGCATCTATTGCAGTAAAATCTACAGCTTAGCGAACGGATATATCAGTTCGGGGTTGTCAGAAGATTAAACATACCATAATGTAATAACATATGTAACTAAATTATAAAATATTCATTTATTTTGTCAATTCTCTCAACTATAACTATTTTATTAAACTCTTCTACTGAGTAAAAAACGATCCACTGAGTGAAATAGAAGAAAATACGAACCGATAGGAAGATAAAATTTCTTTGGAAATATCCGTACATATTTCATGCTAAGCAGATGCCCGTAAGCCATATTCTATATTTTCCTTCATATAAAGAAAAAAATATTGGACTGCATTAAATGATTCGGGGATTTATGGACTGTCATATTGTTAGTGATTTACCGTTAACATAAAAAGTATTAAACCTGAATTAAGTTTTATACTTATAAAGAAAAAAGAAAAAAAATGGAAAATAGATTTTAGTATTTAAAAAATAATAATACATATTCATTCCAATCATTCATCAATTACTATCTAAGTAACAAACGCTCTGTCAAAGTATTTTATAAAATGAAAGATAAAAGCTATTTTCTAACAACAAAAGATAAAAGATGGCTTGAGCATGATTAACACTTTAAAATAAATTATACAAATGCTAAAAAATGCAAGAAAATGGAATTTGAAATATTCAGTTAAATAATTAAACTTACAAATTTTAAATGCAAACTAGTCGTTGGGGGCCACCATAACACTTATCCATCTTGGATATGCATAGTATAAAATATGAAAATAAAACATGTGTAAACTACTTATAAAATGCATTGCAATTCCAAAATAAAACGTAATCCAAATTAAAACGTATATTTAAATATTTTTAATACATAGTAATGCTCCATTACTGAATTGATGGCACGGCTTGATTTTCCCGTCGACCAATTTCGATAAATTACATAAATCGAAAAACTACTCGCAAAATTATACAAACTAGCCACCCTTGGCGACCAATTTGGTCTACCTCAAAATGTAGGTTTGGGAAAGCATGCTAAGCATTGTATCATGTTACTTTTATTCATAATTTAATTTACTTGGACTCCCTTAAATATAATTAATATAATCATTAAAGCTATTATTAGTTTTTGTTGCATTAAAATATCTCTGTTGTTTTTTCTGTAAGCAAGAAATCCTATTTGTTTACAATGGAAGTCTATGGGAATTTGGCAAAATATTAAAGATATCACCAAGTTGGCGTCACATTTGGCAACTAATTTTGGTCACAAAATTTCGCGATATATCGCCAAGTTGGCAACAAACTCGACGGCATTTGGCTATGGAACAGATATATAGATTGGCATTTTAAATAATGAAAGAACAAATAAATTATTTAAAGATTAATAAAAATATAAATGAAACGCCGAATTAAAAATCACTCGATGACTCAACAATCACGTGTAATGTGTTTAATGTCAAATGAATGCGACATTTACGATAAGCCATTGCTGGCATTTAATCTTATAGTTTCATAGTTCTTTGGCCGGCGGAATAATCGAGTAGTACCTAATTGCGTAAAAGTAATATTCTTATAACTCCAAATATGATAATCATATTAACTAACGGTTTACTGCATCGGATTAAGCGTCTCATTTCCAATGAAAATAATTCTTTGAATTGAAATTTGAATGAAATGTAGGGTCATGAAAAATCGATGAGTGTGAAAAATATTATTAAAAATATCTCGACAACTAATTACTCGATTGACTTCATTCTTTGTGCAAAAATTATGTTTTTTATTGTCTTTTATATTCAATCCTACAAATAAACAATTTCATACCTTTTATCAGAACTAATAATTCGAGAGTCCGAAAAAAATAGTTTCGTATAATAGAGGTTATTGATATTCAATAGGATTCTTTCCATTACTACATACTAAGTACACACCAAATTTCAAGTCTCTATCTCATTTTTTTCGTAAGATAGAGCGTTTAAAGTCAGACACACACACACACACACACACACATAGAAGGACGCCAATTTTAATTTCCTAAAAATATATTTTTCGGAATCTCCAGAGTCTGAAACGTGTAAATCCGTCAATTTTTTTTTTCGATTTCTAAAATGATTGCTAGACTTGTATACATATATTGGATATTTGTATATAGCAAATTTTAGAATGAAACAATATTTATCATAGTATGAAGCACATAAAACAAAAAAGGTGTCGCAGTAGTAAATAGCATTAATATTTACTTCGAAAAATTTTCCAATTAAAAGCATTAAAAGAAAGGATTCATAAAATTGATTTAAATCAATGATTCTTAATGCGAATGTGACTTTTTTTCACTGTGAAATGATTCTTCATAAAATAAAAATTACACACGTCTATCATTATTATTATTATTTTTAATATTTGTGCTTTCAGTTTCAGCACAAATCGATTATATTTTGTGTGGTTTGAAAATGTTATATTTAGCCGTAAAGGCATAAAATGCCTTGAAAACAAACAATAATATGTTCTTGAACTCATTCAAGATACTCCAACATTATTATTTTCAATAGATATATTTTCATATATATATAAACAATATAATAGAAATAAGCAAATTTCTAAAAAAAGCAACCTTAATATCAAAACGCAATGTATAAAGCTACATTTCACATCTTTGCACAATTTATTTTCGAATTTAAAAAAGAAATATTTTATTAGTTTAGTTGGTTTTAAGACTAGAAGTGCTGGTTGGAAATTTTTCAAATTACATTTTGGAGAGAAGATATTTCAGTCATTGAAACTCACTAAACAAAAATAGTATCATAAGTGTATATCAGATAATTATTTATTATTTCAGTTACATGCACGTGTGTACTAACTGTGATGTTGTGCTTTTTGAAGTGTAATATTGGACTCAAATACTTTGTGTAACAGGGTTCTTACGGGTGCTGGAATTTTCAGACCAGAAAATTCTTAGATACCAGTATTCTCTCCTGAAATAAGGCGAAATTTCACGCGTTTGAACATAATTTATTTTTTATAAGAAAATACTGATATATTGCCTTGAAAATATTGGCAAAAAAGCCACCTCTGTTATACACAATATGACACGCGCGCTAATATTTAGATAATTAAATCAGTATAAATCTGGCATTTCATAACAAGTCAATTAAATATAATAATAATATAGGTAAATTTATTACCTTTATGTTGTGGCTCATCAATTCCTTGATTGGATGTATGGGCCGCTATAATCCAAAGTTGTATATTTATTCCTTGTAGAAATTCATAATTTTAATTTAGCACTAATGTGTAAAAGGAGAAAAGAAATGTTGAGTTTAAATACTGTGAACACATGAAATAAACTAAGTAATGAGCCTATTTTGTATTTCACTTGGTTATATAATATCTATTTTTTAACAATCACAATTATGCTGCTTCATACGGCAGCTTTTACTTATATTTTTACATGTTTTGCGTACAAAATCTAACAGCACAACTAAATTATTAATAAAACAGTTTTTAAGTCATTTTGAGTTCTTTTCTTGGTAGTGACGTCAAACTCTTGCTTCATGCGTGGGTTTATATAAACATCTTTCATTTATGGCTGTAATTGTTCTTTTCTATAAGCATAATTTAGGAAATGTAAAAAGTTTGATAACTGCACAATGATGGATTGCTGTCAAATCTATTTTTATAAGTATCAAAGAGTTGGTGTCCCTGAAAGTTATTACTCTAATTTCCTGTTTCGGTATTTATTGCCTATCTGAGAGTGGTTACATTTTCATCAGGATATAATGGTGCCCGTACGAATCCTATGTAATGTTGAAATAAACAAAAGAATTATTTTAATTGAAAATAAGAAATGCAGATGAATAATGCGTTTTCTTCCAGAATTATGATAGTAAAATTTTCTTCTGAAATTCAGGTACTATTCTTGATTAACCGATATATCTTTTACAAAATATCCAACCACCCATCAAAAGATGTAAACACTAATAAGTATTTCTTTACACATCATTTCTCAAACCACCACAGTACACTGTAAAAAAAAAAAAAAATACGACCATTTTCCCTGTAGGAATCGGAAAAATAGTTGCCCTTATCGTACCGGAAAAATTTCCAATCCAGCTCGGAATAAAATCCGTAAAATCGGAATAAAATCCGTAAAATACTGTTTTATTGACCATTTCCCTTTTTTTTACAGATTTATTCCGAGCTGGGTTGGAAAATTTCCCGGTACGATAAGGGCAACTATTTTTCAGACTCCTACAGGAACTGTCTGTACTGGTCGTATTTTTTTTTTTACAGTGTGTTTATTTTCCCGGATAAAAAATATTATCAAGTTATTGGTTGTATATTTGATTAATATTCAGTATTATGGTTGATATATTTTTTTCAAAACAGCTTATTTTTTAATGCAAGTTAAAATTTCCAAGGTTTATCTTTTTGAAGGTTTGACATAATTTGATAATTTTATATGAAAATAATTTCCAATTTTAAGTTATTTGTCAGGCTGAGATTTCCATTACATTCATTGGAAATCTCATTTAGCGTTCCATACGTCTTACAGGACATAACGATGAATAAGCTATTTTTAACGGAATACAATATATTGATGTTATATTAAAACTTTTTTTTTTTTTTACATTTTTTATATGAAATTATAATGTTCATTTGCAATGCAGATTTTTTTTATTATTTAAATCATAAAAAAGCAAATTAATTAATACTACTATTATACAATGTGCCCACTAAATTCCCTTTCCACCATCTTAACTGCCGACCGGCCTCAACTATAATAATAAAAGTGGTGTCTAGGTATAGTAAAGTGGCTATTCAATACTGGATAAGACCGCTAACAGCGCCAGTTGGTGCAAAATCGCGGAGTTTGCGTACCTATCTCGAAACGGTATGAGATATGTGAAAAAAGAAAATTACAAAGTTGTAGAGCATCATTGATTTAGTTCGAAATGGTACCCTGTGAACATGAATGCTAAAAACAGGTCACTTAAAATGGACATTTTTTTTTTGTTTGTTTTGTTTGTTTTTTTTGTTTTTTTGTTCAGGGTTTCTGAAATTCTGACGTCACGAAAATTGAGCGAAACGAGAAAAGTTTATCATTCGGACGAAAAACGAGCCCGCGTTACGGCACAGCGGGCCTCTGCAGAAGGCAGCATTGAAGCAGTACCTGGTAGAGGAATTCGGCGAATAAATAATCGGGTATGTTGATTTCGTAGAACGACCTCCACGTTCAAATGTCCTGTCTCCCCAATCTACTTTTTTCTCTGGGGATACCTGAAACAGCAGGTGTATGTGATCTCTCCGCTAACATTGCAGGACATTACCAGCTACGCATTACAAATGCTTGTGCCAACGTGCCACCTGCTACACTACAAGAAGTTCAACGTGAAGATAAAACAAGCGTCCAGATATGCATTGCAGCTGACGGACAGAAGTTTGAAAATTGAAAATAAAGATATATTCTGATGGCTATTTTTTATTTATTTCTAAGGCCGTTCCGTCATACAACAGTGTCGGAAAACGACAACTAAAAAATGAGTGTTTTTAGCTTTCTGTTTTTAGGAGTCATGTTTTCAAGGTGTCATTTCGAAATTTAATCTACTTTGCAATTAACTTTTTCCCCATATCTCGTACCGTTTTCGAGATAGAAATGTTAACTCCGCTGTTTTGGACCAGGTGGCTCTGGAAGAGGTTTCATCTAGTAGCGCATAGCCACTTTATTACACTTAGACATAACTTTTATGACTATAGCTACAATTGTTTGGCAGTTAAGAGTGTGGGGAAGAACTTTAGAAAGTACCCTGTATATTATCGTGTTTAAAAAGGAAATAACAAAAAACAAACCGCCGTTTAGAAATACGGAAACGCGAATCCTCAATCATATGAAAAGGAAATGAATGTGAAAACATTTGATGCTTTTTTCTTGTAAATTCTAAGTTAGATCCTATGAACGTTTCACAGGCTATTTTTGTGATTTCTTATCCATTTTAACAAATGATAAATATTCAAATAAAAAAAGCAACGGATAATTATTAGCCCCCGGTACGGTAATGCTATTTCTTTGTCCTAGCTTATTTTGTGACATTTAAAAAAATAACGTTACTGAACAGAAGCCAGCCGTAAAAAAAAGCAGTACGATTAAATACTCAATAGAAATTTTTTAAACTTCTAAGCATCACACATTTTCGATTTTTACACCGTCGTATTCGGAAAAAAGTACTTTTAACTGCAATTTGTTTGAAAACTGCATCTCCATTTATTTCTGAAATATTAACTTTTTTGTAGTTTTAGGAGCCATTTGCTTAATAGTGGCAAAGGAAGAACTCCATTTCTGTAGAAAGTGAAATAAAAATAGCAATTATATATTTTTGTTGTCATTTTCCCATAAAAACTGAAAAAAAAATTAATTAAAATATATGCTATTCTGAAAAAATATAAATGAAGGATTTTTGATAAAACATGGAGCTATTATAAACTATATTTAATTTTAACTGTCTCTATTAATGTTACAAACAAATGAAGGCCTATGAATCATTAGACAGACGGTTTTTTGTGGAGTTTTTTTAATGACGGCATCTTATTGCTGTATTTGTGTATTATTTCGTGATAGGGACGTCTTATACATACTTTACTCTAGATGTTTAAGAGTGGATCGTATGTGGAATTCTTAAGCGGGCGCGAATGACGTCATTTTACATAAAATAAAAGCGTGTGTTGTAAGTCTTAAAATTGAAATATGTTTTGTACTGTTTATATATACATTTTTTTCATCAGGGGTGACGTTCTGAAAAAAGCAGAATTGCTGTTTTCTAGTTGTATTATTTTTTTTCGCCTGCACTAAACTTATATAATATTTAGTACAAAATATGAAATTTTCAGCGTGGTCATAATTGCATTTAAAAAATGTACATTGCATAAAATAATTTAAATATATGAATCATATTTTTTACAGTAAATAAAGGTTTTTATTTCTCACATTGTCGTGCTAATTTGAAACGTCTCTATTTCCAGGGTTTCTTAAGACACTTAAACTACAAAAAAAGACCAAAAGAAAATGACAGTAAAATTCACGAGCCTGTCAAATTTACTGTCCTTTTTATGATTGAAAAAAATTATGTATAAGTGTGTTTCAGATATTTAAAGCAAAAATATTTGTAATCATGCAATTTTTATAGAGAAATATGGTGACACACAGATTTTGTCTTTGCCTTTTTTATTAATAGTGCATAAAAATTGCAATATTTTTTTTGATACGAAGCATTTTTTTACTTTAAATTTTAGTGTTCTATCTTCATAGCTTCTTTCTGCAATAAGCCTGCTTATAGAATATAATTCAAATTTTGATAGAAAGGCTTTGAGGCATATGAACTGTGCAGCTCTTATATCACTTTCCATCACCAAGTTCGACGAATAAAAATACATTTCAAATGCAAAATTAATCAATCCTCACTACATCTAAATATTTTGCCGATCCAGAAACCTACTTCTGTAAAATGTATTCGTGTTTTCTGTCGGAAGACTCCAGATCTCACCTAAATATGTTTTTATATCATTAGTCGGGTATGTATAACACTGTCCAGATCAGAATTAAAATGTCGTAGAAAGTATTATTGCCTAAGTAAGAGCCAACACCACATGTGATTCTCTATAATTTTATTTAAAACTCGTGGAAGATATATTTTCTTAAGAGTATAATATTATGAACTTCTATATAAAAGTAGCATGTCAAAAAACAATTATAGTCTACCAGGGTAAAAATATATTGTGTCACACTGTGAAAAAATCCGAACAGTATTCCTGTAGGAATCGAAAAATAGTTGCCCTTATAGTACCGGAAAAGTTTCCGACCCAGCTCGGAATAAAATCCGTAAAAAAAAGGAAACATTCATTAAAACGGTACTTTACGGATTTTATTCAGATTTTAGTGATTTTATTCCGAGCTGGGTCGGAAATTTTTCCGGTACGATAATGGCAACTATTTTTCCGATTCCTACAGGAAATCTGGTCCTATTTTTTTTTACAGAGCAGACAGTAGAAAACTGCAGGTCATATAAAAGGAAAAGCTATTGCAACATACCGCCAAACATTATACTTCTACACAAAATACATAATAATTTTATCCAATGCGTTGCGCCACACGTTTCCCAGAATATTTAGATAAAGTAGGCAACAAAAAAATAAATAAATAAACTAGAAAACAGGAATTCTGCTTTTTCAGAGTTTAGTGTCGCCCCCGATGAAAAAATATATGTATACATAAATAGTACAAAACATATTTCAAATTTAAGACTTAAAACACACACTTTTATATTTTATGTAAAATGACATAATTCACATCCGCTTAAGAATTCAACATTTACGATCCACTGTTAAACGCCTACAGCATGTTAAACGCATGCATAGGACGTCACTATCGCGAAATAATGCACAAATGCAGCAAAAAGATGTCGTCATTAAAGAAACTCGTCAAAAAAGTGCTATCTAATGATTCATATGCCTTCCTTTGTTTGTTACATTAATATAGATAACATAAAATTAAATATAGTTTATAATAGCTCCATGCTTTAACAGAAATTATTCGTTTATATTTTTAAAAATAGCACGTATTTTAATTATATTTTCTTTCGGTTGTTAAAAGAAAAGGGCTACAAAAAGATATAATTGCTGTTTTTCAACTATTTTTCCTTTAGTTTCTACATAAATGGAGTACTTGAGTTGCCAAAATTAAACAAATGGTGCTAAAAACTACAAAAAAAAAAAATAATATTTCAAAAATCAATGGAGATACAGTTTTCAAGCAAATTGCATTTAAAAGTACTTCTTTTTTCTAATACGAAGATATAAAAATTGAAAATGTGCGATGCTTAGAAATTTTAAAAAATGCTATAGAGTATTTAATTGTACAATGATACATCTGCTTTGTTTATTACTGGCTTTTGTAAGGTAACGTAATTTTTAGGACACAAAATAAGCTGGGAGAAAGAAATAGTATACCGTACCGGGGGCTAATAAAAAAAAAATCAGCCAAATGCGTGTATTATTCGCACACAGACTTCCGTACGATAAATATATTAGATGGCACAGAGAGTACGCCGCCCGTGTCTTTATGTACGTCCAAACTGTCCGTGGTTCTAAAAGTTAATATCTCGAATAATTACCGACATTTAAAAAAAAAATCATTATGAACAATCGTTTTTATACTTCCCCGATGTTAGGTGTCTCAAGCGCCCATCAACTCCTGCTGAGCGCTAGCAAAATGAAATTTGTGTGTAACGGAAAAATGCGATTTTCGCAGAAAATATGTGACAATGTGTATCTTTATGGTTTTCCTGCAAGGTTTAAATAAACTTATATAACCCCTTATTTTTCATAATTTTAGATTCACCGAATTCGAAAAAACAGGTGGGGGCATGTTTCTGCATTACTTTTTCGATGATTTAGCCCTTTGAGGGGCGGTGGGCTAAAATATACCACACCTAATTTAAACAAGGTTCTCACCAGAAAATTTTAACTAAGTTTTATATTTTTAACTTTGGAGGAAATCGTTAAAAAATTGCTTTTCGTTATTTAAAAATAAAATTTTTGATTATTCCGGTGAGAATTCAATATTTAGAGACATTTTTGCTTGCCCCTCAAGGGAATAACTGTAAGTATAATACCTAAAGTTAAGACAAATGTATTTCTGAATTTGGCGTTACGAGATCTTCCCCACTATACCCACACTATAATAAAAAATATTCTTGTTTGCAAGAACTTAATTAGCCCTTCCTCCCCTACATTTTTCTTAAAAGCATTTGAGAATGGTTAATAATCTACAAATATATCGGTCTATATATTTTATTACTTTTGTCAAATTTGAAGCTTCCTCGTTCCATAGTTTACCGGAAAATCGGCTGTGGCAGACGGACAGATAGACAGACACAAGAGCGATCTTATAATGATTCCGTTTTTACTTTTTAAATACGGAACCCTATTAAAATATTATTATTAAATCCCCTCGTATTCAGTCATACGTAGAAGTTTCGCAAAATTTTATAAATTAAGTTATTTTAATAAATAAAAAACTAATTTATTATTTATTTATTTATTATTTATTTATTATTATCTTTTTATTTAATTTAATAAATAAAAAGAAGTAATCGTAAAACTGATTGAAATAAAAGGCAATGTGCAGGCACAAAGTATTTTGCTCGCAACTCGGGAAAATGTATTGGTAGGATCGACAATGCAATTGTATGCGATTGTGTTTCGACTTGCAAAAACGTGCCTATCATATATCATATTTCATTCTTATTACCCATAGATTTTTCCAATAAACGCTAACATTATAGAAACAAGTTTGATAATAACTCTGAAATAAAATGTAAAAAAATAGTTATATTTTGCCCATTAAATCCTTCGAAATTACAAATTTCTGCATCTGTGCAATGAAACTTATTGCAGGATATGACTGCTCGTTTTTTGTAATAAGTCCAAGGAGAATAAAAAATAAAAATAAAAGTTTACCATTAGAAGAATTTTATAATAACCGAAAGATGTTACGAAATGTCTCATTATACTATTCATGTTTTTAACAGTTTTCCATAGTAGAATCTAATCGTTCAATGGACTTAACGTGAACCTGTGTGATGTGCACATGACAATATTCACCGGTCGGTTTGTATTTTGTACTATGACAAATACGTCACGTAATTTTAATTTAACAAGTCGAAAACTGTACATCAAACGTGGCAAATGTAGTGCATTCGTACTATAACTAATGTTATAAATGTTCAGATATCTGTGCAATAGCTGTTGCGCACTTACACAAAAATACTTGAATACAAAATTCATGAATTCAGAAATACGGAAATAATAGGACTCCATCTTAAATAGGCCGTAATTACCAGAGGTCCCAGAATCATTACCTATCATTGGACATGATTGAATTAATTATCTATGATAGGATTAATAGAGTGAAGTAAGCTTTTATTAATATCTTTTAATGTTTTATTCGATTTTCATAAATTTTGAAATGACTCGACAACATTCTGCATCGGTTATATATATTAAATTTCAAACCATTATGTCGGGTAGTTTTTGTGCTGTTATATGCTGACAGACAGACAGCCAAGCAGACGGACGGAGCAGATGATGACTGTAGAGACTACTTTTTTTTTATAATTCCGAGCGCACAAAAGTACAACATGCAAAACAGTACTTTTGATGACAAAAAATATCAAAAACCATGTTTTAAATAGAAAAAAAAAACAATGAAACAAAACAAAAATAAAAATAAAAATAAATATGGTTAGGAAAATATTAAATGATTACAAAACAGGAATTCTGCGTTTCAGAATTTAGTGTCGACCCCGATAAAAAAAATAATATATGTATATAAATATAGATAGTAGAAAACATATTTCAGTTTTAAGACTTTAAACACACATTTTCATTTTATATAAAATGATGACATTCGCATCCGTTGAAGAAGTCCACATTTACAATCCAATCGTAAACAACATGTACAGAAAAGTATGCATATGACGTCACTATTGCAGAATCGAGGCTAACGAGAAAGACAGGCTACCGCGGTGGTGCATGTTTCACATTTATGCATCATTTGCAATATCTTATGTTTTTTTTTTTTTTTTATAATTCTTACTTGGTATTACGATTTATCTGTCTGCAGTTTTTGTAAAAATGCTAAGGCCATTTATTTACTGAAGGCAAACAAAATAAATCTGTTCTAGGTTATAATGATGCTCTAATGCACCCAATAGAACCAAATCAATTACCAGGGGTATATGAAATACCTTTTTCCAAAGATCATGGAACAGTGCAATTTTATACAGGAACTAGCAGCCTTCGCCCGCTTCGCTGGTCTGTTTTTCTAAACAAACCAAGAATCAAACGAAATTTATCTGTGAATTTGATCATTCGTTTGAAAGCAATATGGACATTAACCTGGCATACCCATCCGAATTGCTACAAACGATATGGATTATACTATTGAATTTTCTATTGAGACGGATAAAACTGGAGCTGCTAAGAATTAACTTCTTTAGTTGATCCTTTACTGTAGTATTTGGTAAAGTACGATAGAACAATATGTAATATACTTATATCCTTCCTCTGAAAATTTATCAATGCAATTCTCATCAGATTCCATCCAATAGAAACTATAACAAGTTGGAAATTGCTCGTCAAACGTGGCAAATGAGGTGCGTTCGTACTATAACTAGTTTTATAATTATTTTTTGCACCCCATATTGTACTGAATAAATACTTTTTTGCACTTCATAAAGCGTATAGTCTGATACATCATTAAAATGCACTTCCAATAATTTTTTCCCATTCCCCGTAATGTAACGGAACACTTTTGACTGTCCCTGTAATTAAACTATACATCCGATTTTCCTAAAATTTGAAATAGCTCAACAAAACTTTGCAACAATTATATCTTTAAAATTTCAGACCATTCGGAAGGCTGTAATATCATTAAAATGCACTTGCAATAATTTTTCCCATTCCCCGTAATGTAACGGAACACTTTCGACTGTCCCTGTAATTAAACTATACATCCGATTTTCCTAAAATTTGAAATAGCTCAACAAAACTTTGCAACAATTATATCTTTAAAATTTCAGACCATTCGGAAGGCTGTAATATCATTAAAATGCACTTGCAATAATTTTTCCCATTGGCCGTAATGTAAAGAAAAACTTTTGACTGTCCCTGTAATTAAACTATGCATCCGATTTTCCTAAAATTTGAAATGGCTCGACAAAATTTTGCAACAGTTATATCTTTAAAATTTCAGATCATTCGGAAGGCTCTAATATCATTAAAATGCACTTGCAATAATTTTTCCCATTGGCCGTAATGTAAAGAAAAACTTTTGACTGTCCCTGTAATTAAACTATACATCCGATTTTCCTAAAATTTGAAATGGCTCGACAAAATTTTGCAACAGTTATATCTTTAAAATTTCAGATCATTCGGAAGGCTCTAATATCATTAAAATGCACTTTCAATAATTTTTCCCATTGGCCGTAATGTAAAGAAAAACTTTTGACTGTCCCTGTAATTAAACTATACATCCGATTTTCATAAAATTTGAAATGGCTCGACAAAATTTTGCAACCATCATATATTTGAAATTTCAGACCATTCGGTTGGGTAGTTTTTGCTCTGTTACATGCGGACAGACGGACGGACCGACGGGCGGACAGACGGACGGACAGACGGACGGACGGACGGACTGAACGACGACTATAGGTGCTACGTATTTATATAATTACGAACGCACCTAAAAAAGGCTAATCTTTCATAATTGGGCTCACCTCATTCTAGAACTTTCATCCAAAAT
Source organism: Maratus speciosus (assembly GCA_963932465.1). Taxonomy (NCBI): domain Eukaryota; kingdom Metazoa; phylum Arthropoda; class Arachnida; order Araneae; family Salticidae; genus Maratus; species Maratus speciosus. The sequence continues at coordinate 56,302,727 of OZ010790.1, forward strand.
CCTATAACCAAGCAACCTAGAACGATATGTGTTTTATACTGAAATATTCCCTGAAAAATTAACTAACTGAGCAAGTTCCACCAAAATCCACTTAGCAGAATCTTTTAAACTGGCAAATGTACCAAAACGTTCCCTAAAAATTATCTAATTAACAGTTTGTCTTACCAGAATCCACCCAGCAGAACCTTTAAAAAAGCCAATCTTTCATAATCGTGTTCTTCTGATTTTGAATTTCCTCCGATAATTATTTAACTAAGCAACGTAGAACGATATGATGTACTATTTTTTTTTTCTGAAAAATTATCTAACAATGTAAGTCCCATCAAAAATCTATTCAGCAGAACTCAGATTGTAAGCGGCCCAAACGAAATTTCTCTTTGCATTTCATACATATTATAGATAGTTAAATTTAAATATATCTTACATAATCGCGTTAACCAGATTATAGAACTATCAGGGATGTAGGGTTAGGCCTATTTTATATATCCACTGGATTTTTTAAGAAACCCTGCGCAACTGTATGGAATATATATTCTCTAGAATATAAACATTGCATATAGCGTACATACTCTTATAGTAATTTACTACACCACAGAGAACATTCCGGCATAGCATCAAAATCCATTTAGTAGAACTTTACATTAAATGTAATCTTTCATAATCGGGTTCACTTAATTTTAAAAGTCCCGTACTTATCACTAATTCAAAGTAGAACTATTTTTTACATTAAAACATATTTTTCACATTACTTCTAAAACAAATTACCTAACTAACAGTGTACGTTCTACAAAATTATGTTCAGTCGAACCTGAGTTCTAGTCAATCAGAATGAAATAAGAATTTCCGTTTTGTAAATATAGTAGATGATGATGAGTAAAATTGTAAGTATTGGTATTTGCGATTTATAAAATGCTATTGGCCAGATTTATTTACGGCTAACATAAAAGTATCCAATTTTTCTGTTTATCCATATAGGAGCAAATGACAAATTTGAAAATATTTTTCTATTTAAACCTTTGAAAATGAACACTTTTTTAAACAGTACAAACATTGCTTTCATATTTAAATTAAATATTTCCTTTTTATAACATTTATTTCTTATTAAACCTTTTTTCTTTGTATTTTAAATAAAATCAGTAACTGTTTTGGTATTTTTCCGTTATACCAACACCGTTGTCGCCAAGCATAATAATTAGCGCAAAATGAAATGAAACATTTGAATAAAAAAGTAATTTTGTTGATACAAAAATGAGCATTTAAAATATGTAACATTTGAAAATTATAGACTTTCACCAACTATTTTTTTAATCAATACTAAGCAATACTTAAAAGAAAAAATAAATATTTTACAATAAAATAATAAAATAAAGTCAATTTAATCTGCAGGTCTCGAATTGTAATGTCTTTCAGGTTATCATTGTAGCGTGGCGTACGTAATAAGCATATCTGTCATTGCAGTAAGCATTTAATTTTTTGAATGAAGACGTTCAACGTTTTTTAACAAAACATTTTTATAGGAATAATTCCTAAGTTCCGAAATAATTTTATTACACCTTCCTCGTCATCAAGTAACTGCCAAATCGTAAAATCCATGTCAGTGTCAGTAATAAATGTAAGTTAGAATTTAAAAATAAATATTTTCTATTCAAAAAATAACAAATTAAAAAGTTTTACGAGATTACAATGGAATAATACTCATAAAAAATATTCACGTTCAATAAATAGCAAATGTTAATGTTTGGCACAGTTTGCAATAAAAATCGTTTGCACGCTAAGCGTAGAAATAAATGGCGCGATACCATACATTTTGGCATAGTGTTGACAGAACGAAAAAGTACAACAGTTTATTATTATTATTATTATTATTTAGTTTTAGTTTTTGAGGCGTTTAATTTTTTTTTCCTAACTGACATAGTTGTTTTAAATATTTAAGCAAAAGAATTGATTAAAAAATTATTCAATTTGAATTTTTTCCCTTGCTATAGTCACAGAATGAAGAGAATGAGTTTTTAGAAATTATCACTTGAAAATTTGAGGTTTTGGCGCCAAAGATAGCGCCAACTTAGAAAAATATGAAATATCTCATGAACTATTAGACTTAAAATAATTTGGTTAGTACCATTCGATTCAGCATACAAAAATACACTAAAATATGTTATCAGTTGAAAAATGACTATAAAATCAGATTTTTAAGGAATTTATTAAAACTTCGTTCTATTTTTTACCCCCTTAGGGGGGGAATTTTAGAAAATCCTTTCTTAGAGGCACTCAATGTCATAAGAAGTATTTTTACCCCAAATTTCAAGGTTTTAGGTTCAGTAGTTTGGGCTGCGCGTTGATTAATACAAAATCCAGACTTTCTTATATATATATAGATGAGAGACAGAAAGCTTAAAACTAGTATCAAAGCAGGTATAGCATTCATCAAATACAACAAGAAAACTACAGTTTTAGCCATAAAAGTATATATAACAACGACAATTTACAGATTAATTTTAAAAATAGTAGTATAATTTATCCATCAAGATTTTATTTGCCATCCACTATCCGAGAATCGATAGAAATCTTCTTACGCAGTGAGAATATATGCAATGTTTCAGTCTCCATGGAGCTTTCTAAAATTTGGAAAGAGGAGATGCTCTGTAAAATAGTATAAAATAATTCACTTTCACAAATATCCATATATTGCGTTTAATAAAAGAGTCAAAATATTACCTTTTTTGAAGCTTTTTTCTGAAATGTTTAGGAACAGTAAAGGTAGGTACCAAAGCAAATCGTGTCTTTACTTTAAAACAATCTTTATGCATAAAGAATTTCTTCAGGAAATTCTGGATAATAACAGAATTTTCCAAATTTTCTTTTATATAATCTAATGTGTCTTATGGCATTTTTTTGCACCATTTGCAATGTCATTTTTTCATAAATCTTATTTGGGATTACGATATATCTGTCTGCAACTTTCGTAAAGATACTAAGGCCATTTATTTACTAAAGGCAAACGAAATAAATCTATTCTAGGTTATAATGAAGCGGTAATGTTTATAAAAACGTCTTTTTATGATTCCCTAAGGTAAAATACATATTACTGTGAATATTGTACAGACTAAGAAACAAAAAACTGTGAACATCATAATGATAGTATCGAACTGTAGTAATCAAGTAGTTTTAGTTTCAAGTTTTAATAAAGTAGTTTTTTAATTATATAGGAAAAGATAATATACTTAAATGATGCATAATAATTATTATAATAAGTAAAACAGATCTATTTAGGAGTTGTATAAAAATATTTTATGTGTAACCGAAGAATCAAAAATCACATTTAATCACAGTCGACTATATTATCGCGAAAGAAAAGTCTGGAGTGATAATGCTTCTTCAGTCCTGCTTTTACGCTAGAAGCGAATTATTCGAATTTTGGGAAAGCGCTTAAAAACACAAATTTTATCGTGTATGGAGATGCATAGATTCTGATCTGCAATATTTTGTAAATTGATTTTTTTTCTTCTATTTTGCCTACAAATGGCGCCCTAATCCAATTTGTTCTTTTTTTTTTCACTGTAAAAATTAAATTACATTTAGATATTGTGCGTGTTGCACTTTGGAATTTTAGAAATTTTTTTATTGTAGCCATAAACATCAGGGTTGTATTGTTGCTCTCGTTTTCCCATTTTGGAGTACATGTCATGCAAATGTCATTAAAAATTCTTGAACAATTCTGTGCCTAGGTCTCATATCTCAGCAATTTTTTTTTTATGACCCCACTATATTCTACCCCACTAGCACAAAATCTTTGTGACAGTGTTGGCCAATTGTAAAGTTCCACGTTGGAGAACCATTCAGATATCCCTCCATAGATGCCAACCTCTCGATTTTTGTTTTATACAATCGCACAATTTCTGCAATTAAATAATGCAAACATTTTTGTAAGAATTTACTTGTATTAAAAAAATCTGGAGGTTGGCAACTATCTGCCCTTCTGTTCGTACCATTCACCAGCATTTATCCAAACGTTAGCTGCTTATATATCTGCCCAATTGGATTTGAGAAGATGGCATTAATTTTGGTTAGTCCAAGACTGTTCCAAATTAGAAGGACTCCTGTTGGCTTACTGTATGTACGTCAACCCTATAATTTCCAGATGTTTTTCACAAATTACAAACCAAGGGCGAACTAACTGTGCTACTTGGGTTGTACAGAAAGATTTATAAACAAATTGGACAAACTTTAAGATGTGGCAGTGGACACAATAACAGATGTTTTGTATAGAAAATTTTTATGCATATGGTGTATGAAAGCACACCTCAAAGCACATAGTGTTTAAGTCACTCCACTTTACTGGTGTTGGTGTGTGACTGTATGAATAACTTGAAGAATAAAAATGAAAACTTATCTTGTTCTTTTTTAAATGAAATGATATCATGAAAATAGTTGCATGTAATTCAGTAAATTGTGATAAGTAAACACATAAATTGTCAATTAGATTCGTAAAAATAAGTTCAATTTAAGCACTATTTGAAAACGAGTGGTAGCAATTTCTATCATTTTCCGTGACATCTTTATATTTACATAAATAACTGTCAACCTAATTTAAGTTTTATTAAAATATCTTCAATATTGATAACGTTATGAAGAAAAATACGAATTTTTATTCGAGTGAGGATACTTTCCATATCCTGTATTTTTGACAGAATAAACGAATTTAATCCTAGTTTCCTATAGAAAAATTGTGTCTTATAGCTTGCAATAACGCAACTTAAATTTGAAAACTTTTTTGAAATACGCTTTATATTGAATATTCAAACAAACACACACTTATATTCATATTAAATGCATGCATGTTATTAGAATATTATACTAGGAAATTTTACCTTTCTTACACATTTTCAAACATATAAGAAACAAAATACCTACCTTACAAAAAGCATGCAAAATTATATATATTGATATAAAAAAATATATATTCAACTGTATTATAAATTAGTAAGATTTACATAAGTTAATGAAATAACCTTACTTAAAATAATTAGATTATTACTTGAACTCAATCTTTCTTGATATTTCTTTAATGTATTCAATTATATAAATTAGATAATTTATGTCAGTAATTAACTGATCATTTTTAAGAAAATGACATTTTCAGTGAAATATTTTTAATTCTATCGCATATTAATCCGATTATAATTAATACTTACAATTTTAAAGAATTTATTTTGAAAAATGTCAGTACATTTTAAACTTGATATATCGTCAGAGAGATGTAAGTAAATCATATTGTAAAAATTATAGTATTATTTAAAAAAGAATAATAAAGCTAACTTCGAATTATATTAATTACTTTAAACGTGCAATACCTTTAGTAAACGTTATTCTACTAATAGAGATAATAACTATAGCTATAATAATGCACTGCATATGCTGCATATTATATTCAAAGTTAAAAAATAAGCAAGATGCAAATGTAGAAATGTATGTCATAAAATGGTTAAAATTTGCCAAATTTGATATAGTTTGCTATAAAATAATGTATTTCAAACAAATTCTACATCGAAATTCCCTATTAATAGAATTAAGTAATGCCACGGGCTATAACTATAAAACTATAACAGAAAGTTTAGTTAACGTTTTGTAACTGATATATGACAAAATCTTCATTTTAGCTTATATAAGTTTCATTTTCTACATTTTTGCTATTAATTTCCTATAGCGCTCTTCCAGAGTATGAAAATGCCAATTTTTAGTATAAATAATCATTTGTCACGTTTTGAAAGTCACTCATGAGACACAAGCATCTATTTAACCCTTTCAGGGGCAAGGTACTTGTATTCATAAAATGTTGAAATAATTTACTGACACCAGTATTTACAAGAAAATTTATTTGTAAACAAATAAAAGCATATTTTCGCGTACTTAATAAAGGTGAAATTTTAATTGTAAAATTTCGGTGCGAATGTGGCAATTAAGGATTAAAATTATATGATGCCGTGACGGCATCACCGCCCTTCAAGGGGTTAAAGTGTTCAATTTTTGATAACATCAGACCAGTAACCATAAGTGCTGAAGAGCTGCAGCACATCCTACATGTTTTAAAAATTATCTATATTTTTCTTTTTCTTTGAACAACAAGCCTTAAACGTAAGTAGGTAAAAGGATTACTTCTCGCTTGTCCTGCATGCATATGGGTGGAAAAGGCCCTTTTCTTTCTCATTTTCGGCTGCAAGGAGACGCAGCTCTTAACATTTCTATAGATGGTTCCTTGTGCATGCCCCATGGTGGGACATAGGTAGAAGGAAGCAAACACTTTTGCTTTAGCGTCCGTGATGCAAGCTGTGCAGATCGCCATTGAAAAATAGAAAATTTTAATTTTGTCGTTTGTTTTACAGCCGCGTTTCGGAATTTTGTATTCAACCACTTAATGAATGTGCTGCATTTACAAAAAATAGTATTTTGACATTTGTCCTTAGTAGAGAAAATGACATTAAAAATATAGGATGTCGTATGCCGGACTTAAAAATTATCCAAGCATCATCCAGCAGAAAAAAATATTAAATTTATTTCAAGCGAAAATTTAGTCCAGAAATCTATTATGACTGTTTTTGTCGATGTGATACTAAAAGTACTCTATTTTCTTTTCCGTGTTCCCTTTTCAAAGATTACGGTTGGACCAATGAGACTTCGGTCATACCTCGCATCAATACATCATTCCTAATTCATGAGCTCCTACTGCATCAGTCATTCGACAGATTTTTTACAAAACAAGATATGCGCTTATTGATCAAGTAATATAAAATCGCATATCTTTGATGAATTTCAAAATATTATTTTTAATTCTATTTTTCCCAAAATATAAAAAATCAAACAATTATTATGTAGCCCGTGTACAGGTTTAAAAATTAGGAACTTTAATAAATAAGGGATGTATCATAATAAAGCTAATATTAAATCGTAACGTTATAAATACAGTTTTTCAAATTTAATACGTAGAATATTAAGTTTTTGCGAAAGTTTTTCGTTTCTGATGCAAAACCATTTATGGAATAAAACAAGTGGAAAGTTTATTCGTTTGATATAATATTCATGTTTAAGTATGGCCACGCAAATTTAATCCACTTTATCACGCTGAACTTATAAATAAAAGATTTCAAAAATTACTCTTGACATGATATGGCTATGTTGTATAACCTAAAACTTTCTTCCTTCTTACTTGTACAAAGTTATTTGTCAGCTTCAAATTTCCATAAGATTTTTAAGAAACTCATTTTATCATTTTATCCGCCCATATGTGAAAGAATAATCAATGAAGTATTTGCATGTAAAGACAATATTGTTCATAGCTTCTTCTGAAAGTATCCAGTTTCATAACTATAAATTTTAAATATACCCTACTATGTTAATAATATACATACTGTCAAATTTACTTAAATATATAAAAAAATATAAATGTGCAATGAAATCCATAGATCAATTACTTTGTGCAAATTTTAGATGTATAAGATACAAATTTCAAACTTTTTACAACGTTCAAACGAAAAAATACGTACAACACCGCGCAATGAAAAACAACATTCGCCGTTTCACGGATTCATGGATGCCCTTTTCTCAATGTGAAAAAAAAAATATATATAAGATTAAAACTGGCTCAAAGAACTATCAGCTATAGCCCCGAGTACTGGCTAATGAATTGACTAAGATGACTAAAGAAAGAGTTTATATAGACGAAAGAAATTACGTAGCTGACAGGAAAACTTTGCAAAATAGGAGTGCCCCACAATGGATCATAAAACACAAGATAGAGAAAGGGGGTGGGGCGTTCAAGTGGGAAAAGCAAGAGCTTATACCCTCTTCCCTCGCTTGTGTGAAGGGATCCTGCGTTTTGACTCCTATTTTTCAATGTTTTCCTATCAGTTACGTCATTTCATCTGGATGTACAAACTCTTGCTTTCGCCACTTCAGTCAATTTATTAGCCAACGCTAATGACGTTTCTAAAGGGAATGGGGAAGGGACGATCGCCCTCCCCCCTCCTTGGGCTAATAAAAGGTTTGCAAAACGACATTATGTATCATTACGGTAAATGACTTGGGTCGAAGCTTGAGTCCGGTGCTGCCGGCGCATTCTTTAATCCACGAGACTCGTACTGGGTCAGGTCTTCGTTTTTTACAGCAGTGCCTAGTGCGGGTCTTAATTTTTGCCGGAGATTTGGGCCAGGCCAGACTTTTTTTTTCCAGGTCGGGTCTGGCCTGGACTTCATTCTCCATAGCGGTATGCACTGGCCAAAATTTTAAAGTCGAGGCTCGGCCCCATATCAACCTAAACGTTCGGTCCGTGTCCGAACCAATCTTATGAAAACCATTTTTGGCCCGACCTATGCAGTCCTCTAAATTCTTATCCCCGAGACCACGATGGGAACGTATGTATATTACTTATTTGTTATTCGTAAAAATTATATTGTTGTACATTTGTTTAGCGTAATCTTTAGAAAATTAATTTGGTTTCATAAAATTGGTAATAAAATGATATTTATAGTATTGAAAAAACACAGAATGACAGAAATAGTATTTTTTCTGAAGGTATAAAGATGATTTTCATTGTGCCAATAATTCTACACTTTGCACACTGGTAGTCGGTTTTAGTTTTCTCATTAAATAGTGCATTTCTATTTTATAATTCTCGGTTGGTTTTATTTATGTCGGCCAATTATCAGCACGTGGGATATAGGCCCTAAGGGGGAGAGTGCCTTCCGTGGAGGACTTTCTAAGGGAACCTAACCCGTATTTACGCATGGAAAATCCAAGGCTTCGAAGAAAACCACGAAAACTCCGAAACGGTTAGGCCGACGGGCGCGATTGGGTTCGAACCCAGCACCTCCCGTCTACCAGCTTCGAGAGCAGAACCTCTCGGCCACTGGTGGGGCTTTATAATTCTCGGACATTATGTTTATGATCAAAACGGTTGATTAAGAGTGTATGAAAGAATTTCACTTCATCCCCTGTATATGTAAATAATAAAATATGCAAGAAGTTAATTTTTTAGCTTGGCGATTAAATGCAATTTTGATATATTATTTCCAGTTTTTTAATGTGTTATATCAATTCATTTTCTAGAAATATTGAATGGAAATTATATACAGATTTCGGGTATCTAAAAGCATTTTAAAAAAACCGAATAAAAACTTTGCCAAAAGAATTCCTGAAGGCACATTCTTTAAAATATTCTACGAATAGATGACATTGTGCAAAAAAAAAATATATTACAGAATTTAACGAGTGAATATTTGATCAAATTTATGTAAAACTTTACATGCACTCTGATATTATTATTATAAAAAAGAGGAAACTTTTCCATTCGAAATAGAGTATCTTACGTATATTTATCAAAAAGGTGCTTTTTTATGAAACTCATCATGTATTCTTCTTATATAATGCTAGTATTTTTAGAGTATAAGGGTTTCTATTTAAAAGCTAATGCGGCAGCACAATGTGAGAGTTAATTGGATTTCATACAGTATAAAAAGCTTTGAATTTTAGATTATATGAAAAAAATGTGTAAATAACTAAATATTCATATGTAATATAACCTAAAAAACATACATTTGTTATAAACGACGTAGGATCAGAATAACAACGGCACAAAGTGCATAATAACACTAATTTTCTTTTAACTAAGCACAGTTATTTATTTTTTGTTTAACTCCAGACGGAGTACGTGTAAACATATTTATATATGCTACAAATTATACAGTTGCATGATTAAAAACATTCGTAATTCAAAAGTTTCATATTTATATATCAAAAAATAAATTTGTAGTTCTATATGAAAATGAGTTTTACACTTATTAAATTAATTAAACAAACATAAATTGTCAAGATAATGTGTTATACTTTGTATTTACAGAACCCTAATTCAGCTAAGTAACTAAATAGCATTGTTAATACGGTAAGCTTTATACAATATACTTTGAAAGAGTTGTGGTATACCGAGAGATACGGTGGGGTTTATCTTCGATTAGCACTATTTAAAAATACGAAAAGTGGCAATAATAATATACATTATTTTCGCTTTCTTATAATCTATATAAATCAAAATATACCATCTGGAGCAAAACAATCTACTTATTTATATCTGTATATAGTCAACACCTACTTTTGATTTATAACACAGACTTTTTTCAACTACGAATGATTTCAATCTCATAACTCTAAATTCTAAAGATCGTATAAGGCCATTGTGGATAAATGAGACGCGATTCCTTATAGCTATGTGACATATAAGGTATATATCTTGCTTTATTATATCAATCTATAATTTATTAAATTGTAAAATATTTGCTTTTGTGTCAAAACAAACTTGTTTTGTACAAAATAATTTATGATTTGTAATAAAGTAAAATAATCAAAATAAACAATTAATAATTATCATATTTAATTGTTCATTAAAGCCATTTTAATTAAAGCCATTTTTGTCACATTTATTGTAATGAAAACCTAGATAAGAAGTCTAAAGTACCTAAATGGTGACAACACATGTAATGCATGTTAATAATTATTATCATTATTGTCAATTTTTCAAATACTTAATAAAGATTTGAAACCATTTTTATTTAACTCCGTAATGTACTAATTATATAAAAAAACAAAAAATAACTTTGAGATACGTAAAGTTGAATATATTATAAATGAATAATGATCACTTCAACATTCATACTTTAAACATTCATACGTTTATATTAGTATAAATTCATACTTTTTATTTTGTTGTTATAAAAAAAAATAAGTAACTAATCTATGACTAGCGACAAATAAAATTTATTTAATCATGTTTTATTATTGTATATTTTAGGCAAATATTTTTATTTTCAGTTTGTCTTTAATTCATTTTTGCATTTGTTATTTCGTGTAGTACTCCAGTTTCTACAACGCATGCCTACAACGCATTATCAGGATAAGACTTCTTCATACCTTTTCTTCTACTTTACATTTACTTCCAGATATTTATAGAGATTGACTTGTATTTTTGTTTCTGAATAACATTTTTGTAAGTCTGTTTTTTTTTTTTTTTTTTTTTTTAACTTTAATTTATTTTTTGTGTCGATATATTTTTTCTATTTCTATGTCCTTTCACTTAATTGTCCTCTTATATATATATATATCTATATATATATATATATATAATGTTTGACACTACTTTTTTTCGCTTCTAGCGGGATTTTGATTTGCTTGTGAAACAGTTTTTAATAAAAAGCTTTGAAATGCATGAGTTGGATAATCTTTAGGAAAATATATTCGTGTGTGTGATTCTGTTTGTACTTCAGACTGTTCGTAAATAGGTTCTTACCTGTTTTGGTCCGTTAGTTTTTTAATATATGCATTCATTTTTTACAAAACTTTAAAATCTAAATCAGTTGTATTTCTAGCCAAGGTTAAAATTTATTCGGACAGACTCATCATACATCACTGGATGCGGGGCTTAATTTTAAAAAGTTTGCTAGCAGAACATTCAGCATTAGTTGTTAACGCATCATTGACCAATCGCTAACGTCAAAATTACAAGAAATAGTGTCTTTTTTAGCATTTTGATAAACATTAATAGTGGATTCATTAACATGAAAATCATGAGTGAAAATGGATTTATTTGCAGGAAAAAGTCATAAAAAACACATTCTTACTCGCAAGACTCTCATTAGTTAAGTCTTTGCTAGGTATGTTTCGTCGAGAAGTATTTAATTCATTTTAATTCATATTTCTGTATTCTTAATTTTTTATAGTGGTAAAGTTCACTGGGGTAGTAACATGATTCAGGAATAGTACATAACATTAAATGGGGGAAATGTGAGCTTTTTAAAAATCCGTTTTAAATTTAAGTGCTTTCCATTTTTCCGTCATTTTTTTATAATTTCAAATATATATGAGTATTAAATAATCCAGTGACCAGATACTATTGTTCTTTGCTTAAATACATGGGTGGTTCAATAATTATTCTTCCTAGTGTATATAAAATATTTGTACTGCGATGGTTGATGTGGAATATTGAAGCCTAATGTCTTAAATGCTTATATGTTCAATTTCAGAACTATAGCTGTTATTTTTATAACGCCGTTCTCTTATAATATAACTAATTACTCTTAACTAAGGAAGAATGCATAACTATAATATTACTTATAGTTTATTATATACATTATATTCAAGCTGCTAAAATACAGCCTTTCTCAACAAGTCACATTTTACAACTGCGCGGAATATTCCGGTAACATGCGATACCTTACAATTCCAGACTGCCCGTGTATGGTGCTGCCATCTATAATTACAGATCGTTACTAACTGTTGTATTCTTATTTGAATCGAGATATAACACCCCTCCCCTCATAGTTCAAACGAACTACAGGCAATCTTGTTCTTTGACTTCTTCGAACTGGAGCACTTTCTGACAGTCCTCGTCATTGTTTTCAGTCAAATTTTCTTTTACAGTTTTATCTGTCGTAACATCATTTTTATTACTTACAACTGTACCTGCCACAATATCATGCGAAGGCTGAGATTGGCTTGGTTCTATAGTATTATCATTATTAAGCTGTTCTTTTATTTTTCCATTAATTCCAGAAAAACGGTTTTGGTTAACCCTTTCATACCTATCATAATTACTGTAATTTTTACCACTATGTCCCATATTTTCAACTTTGTCTGACATTAGTTTATCCTTTCGATTTATCTCTACAACTCTCTCTGGTATTTCATCACTTATCTCTTTATTACGTCTCAACTGATCAACGTGACGTTTGCACATTACTCCGTCACATCTATTTACTAAAACGCATCTACTCTACAATAATTTCATAATTTTTCCTTTTACCCATTTCTCCCCTTTTCCAAAATTTTTAACAAAAACTAAATCATGAAGCTTATATTTGTGAGGGGGTTGCTGTATTTTAGGTTTTGATGGTAATACTAAGTGAAGGGCTGTTCGAACTGGCCTTCCAAACATTAAGTTAGCAGGAGTTTTACCAGTCACCGAATGAGGAGTGGAATAATTTTCTAACAAAAATCGTGAAATTGACAATGTTATGTCACTTTTATCTAGCTTTTTAAGGCAATTTTTCACAGTTTGCACATACCTTTCCGCTTGTCCATTCGAAGATGGATGATAAGGTGGAACAGGCGTATGCTTAATTCCATTATTTTTAAGAAATTCCTCAAATTCATCACTTGTAAACGCGGGACCATTATCACTGACCAACTCAACAGGTAATCCAAATGTGGCAAAAATTCTCCTTAATACCTTAATTGTAGTTTTACTATCAGACCTGGGTACTACTTCTACCTCAAAACATTTAGTATAAGAATCGACTACTATTAAAAACATTTTACCTTCAAAAGGACCGGCATGATCTATATGGATCCTTTCCCAGGGCAGTTCAGATTTCCAATTCAAGGGTTCCATTTTGGGACAATCCCTCGCAAACATCTGACATCTATTACAAGAATTTACCATTTGTTCAATTTCTTTATCCATATTTGGCCACCAAACTACCCCCCTAGCTTTCGCTTTCATGCTCGATATACCCTGATGAACGGAATGCAGTAATTTTAATATATATTCACGACCTTCCTCTGGTATGATCACTCTATGTCCCTACAATAGACAATTTTCTAAACAGGAAATTTCCTCCCTTCTACGAAAATATGGTTGCCATTCTTCTTGTTTAAACTTTTTCGGCCACCCATGTAACGCCCACTCTAAAATTTGTTTAGTTACAGGGTTTTCAGTTGTCCACTTTGCAATAGTTCTAGAAGTAACAGGCCAATTATCATTATTTGAAACAGACATTATTTCCACAGGGTTACTCACTATATTTACAGTTTCTGGGAGAGGTAATCTACTTAATGCGTCAGCATTTTTATTATTTTTACCCTCGCGATACTCAATAGTATAATCATAACCAGCTAACATTAGCGACCATCTCAGCATTCTAGGTGATAATGTATCAGGTACCTTTTTAACAGGATCAAATAATCGAATTAAAGGTTTATGATCTGTTATAATTTTAAATTTTTTTCCAGCTAAATATTGGTGAAATTTAGTGACACCAAACATTATAGATAAAGCTTCTTTATCAATCATAGCATAATTTCTTTCAGTTTTATTTAAAGTTCTCGAAGCATAAGCAATAGGTTTCTCTTTACCCTCAAAAATGTGGCATAAAACTGACCGTATGCCATATTCAGAAGCATCACAGTTTAAAACTATATCTTTGTTTACATCATATAATTCTAAAACAGGAGATTTACATAATAATTGTTTCACTTTTTGAAACGCTTTTTCATGCTTTTCTGACCATGTCCAGTTTACATTATTATCTAATAATCTATGTAAAGGTTTTAAAACATCTGAAATATTAGGCAGGAAGTTTCTATAATAAGAAATTAAGCCTAAAAATGAACGCAATTGTGACACATTATTTGGAATAGGAGCATTCAAAATAGCATTAACTTTTTCTGGAATAGGTCTAATGCCTTCTTGAGATATTTTATGACCTAAATACGAAACTTCCGAAACCATAAATTTTAATTTTTCCTTATTTAATCTTATACCATGCTCAGAAAAGCATTTCAGAACATTTTCAACTCTTTCAGAATGTTCTGATTCATTACTAGCACTAATAATAACGTCATCTAAAAATACACCAACATATTCAATTTTTTTAAAAATATGTTCAATTTTTCTTTGAAACATACCAGGAGCACATTTTACCCCAAATGCTAATCGTAACACATTAAACAAACCTTTATGAGTACTTATAGTCAAAATTCTAGTACTTTCTTTATCTACAGGTTGTTGTAAATATGCATTTTTAAATCAAAAACAGTAAAAAATTTACCACCTGATAATTTAGAAAATAATTCTTCCATTCTCGGAAGGGGATAATTATCACTTTCAGTATTAGAATTAACTGTTGCTCTATAATCACCACATATTCTAACAGAACCATTAGGCTTAGGAACAATTACTATAGGACCAGCCCATTATGAATGATCAACAGGTTTTAAAATACCCTCATTATTTAATCGTTCCAATTCAACATCAGTAGCTTTCCTTAAAGCAAAAGGAACAGGTCGAGACTTAAGAAAAACTGGTTTTGCATCTTTTTTCAATTTTATTGACGCGGGAGGACCCTTGATTGTTCCGATCCCATCAGCAAAAACATTAGGAAAATTTCTAATTAAATCATCTTTCGAAATGCTTTTAATCATATTTACATTAGGCCAAAATAATTTTGATGATTTTAACCAAGTTTTTCCGATTAGACTCGGACCCTCCTCTTTAATTACTAATATTTTTAAATCAGGTATACAATGTTCATTAACAACAGCATTTACTTTTAATTCCCCCCAAACAGTTAAGGAATCTTTAGTATAAGTTTGTAGCTTAATATTAGATTTAATTAAAGGCAGCTTACCTGAGAACAATTTATGAGCAACACTTTTACTTACGATCGTATGAGCCGCACCGCTATCAATTTCAAATTGTATATTTACACCATTTATTTTAACAGATTTTACCCACGACAGATTATTTGAATTATCGTTCATAAAATTTAAACAGTATTCTTCCTGAACAGTTTTAATTTTTTTGTTCTTAAAAGGTTTCTCACTTTTCATTCCAAATTTTCGATTTCTGCAACAAACTTTAAGATGGCCTAATCGATGGCAGAAATGACATTCTGCAGATTTAAAAGGGCATAACTTGGGGTTATGATTTTTAGAACATCTATAACACGGTTTCTCAGGCGCGTATTTATCTTCTTTAGGCTTAGGTGCATGAGTATACTTCTCTACTTTCGATTTCTCTCTTTTCGGAACACGCACTTGATTGACAGTCGTATTATCTCCAATGTGTAGGGATTTTACTCCAGCCTCAGCACACTCGAAAGACTCAGCTATTTCTATCGCTGTTTGGAACATTAAGTCTCTAGAATCCAGTAATTTTTGCTGTATCTTCTCATCCTGGATCCCAAATACCAACTGATCACGGAGGCGGTCATTAAGCGTATTTCCGAAATTACAATGTTCGGATAAAGGACGTAAATCCTGTATGAACTCGGCTATATTTTCTCCTTGCTTTCTTAGTCGTTTCTGGAACTTAATTCGTTCCACAATTTCACTCGGGCGTGGTGAAAAATGATCTTTAGCTTTCTTTAAAATATCCTCGTAACCGATTTCTTTCAGCGTATTCGGAACAATTATATCACGTAAAATAGCAAATGTTGTTGTTCCCACAGAACTTAATAATATGTTCTTTTTCATTTCATCATTTTTGATGCTATTTGCTGAGAAATAAAAATCAATTTTCTCGACGTAAATAGTCCAAGGAACATTTGCATTATATTCTTCCAAGCGTCCCAGAGAAATTATTTCTTTTTCTGCCATTTTTCGTACCACTTTTTCTTTTTCTCTTTCGAAAAAAAAATTTTTTTCCACAACATTTCACTTTGGGTTAAATTCCCATTTTCGTCGCCACTTTTATAACGCCGTTCTCTTATAATATAACTAATTACTCTTAACTAAGGAAGAATGCATAACTATAATATTACTTATAGTTTATTATATACATTATATACAAGCTGCTAAAATGCAGCTATTCCCAACAAGTCACATTTTATAATTGCGCGGAATATTCCGGTAACATGCGATACCTTACAATTCCAGACTGTCCGTGTATGGTGCTGCCATCTATAATTTCAGATCGTTACTAATTGTTGTATTCTTATTTGAATCGAGATATAACAGTTATATTAACATAATTTTGGAGGGAAGGGTGAAGTTTAAAGACATATTTTTGAGGGAGTTTTTAAGGAGGGGGGTGAGAGTGAAATGCTCGGAGCTTATGAGGCTACATTTGTGACAGTGCATGAGGTGTGACTACATCACTATGATTCCGTGTCCAAACGATAGTAGTTACGTCTCATAAACTGCCCTAAATACCGTCCCATAAGTTAAAAATCAGTTATTCAACCCACTTCCCCCCTTTCACTCTTCCCTCCAAAAATATGTGAATATAG
Organism: Maratus speciosus; assembly: GCA_963932465.1. NCBI lineage: Eukaryota > Metazoa > Arthropoda > Arachnida > Araneae > Salticidae > Maratus > Maratus speciosus. Next base: position 56,319,775 of record OZ010790.1, read on the forward strand.
CAGCTACGGTTCTGGAATTCAGTATATAGGCATCTATGACATTAAGCTTCAATATTCCACAACAATCATCGCAGTACAAATATCTTATATACACCAGGGACAATAATGATTGAACCTCCCACGTATATGCCACTATTTATATGTCATATTTATGATTGAAATTTTTACAGACATGAGTTTTTCTAATTTGATCATTTAAAAAAACATACTTACCCAATCAACGAAAAACACTTGCGAATTATTAAGTCAAAATACATTATTTATCCAGCAAACCCTATTAATAATAATTTATGTTTTAAGCATAATTTAAACAGAATATATAAAAATAACACATAAATTTACCACAGTAAATCTTCCAAATGCCCCTCCCCCATCACTGACGGATTGAGTTTATCGCCAATTGCTCTAATAAAAAAAAATCAATTAAATTAGTAGAATATTCTAGTACAACAATTATTTTAAAACGTATCGTGTTGTTGTGGTTTCGTTTCAGGTATTAGCTGGCGTTCCAGGATTTGGCGTCAATGGAGTTAGTTAATTTTCAAATTTAAAAAACGAAACCGAAATCCTTTTTTCTGGAATACTCAACGCATTTAGATAGTAATATGGCACTTGGTAATGATTGATCTACATAACAGTTGGGAATGCTTTTAAAGAAAATTTGGTAAAACCAAAGAAAAAAATTCACGTTTTGTTACCAAAGTTTGGACGTTTCATTATACAGCATTTATAGACAATCCTTGTGCTCAGATCTTACGTACAAGAAATATATTTTTATTTGTCGTTACATTTAGGCACAATAATCTTAGTTACAAAATAAAGCAAACACTACTCGTGATGACGTCTTAAAAGAGACTCCTTATTGCTTTTCCCTTGTACCTCTCCCTTCGACTTTCATCATGGAAATAAACTAACTCTTCGTTTACTCGAATTGGAGTTTTTTTTTAATAGGTCCTGGTTTTTTTTAATTCTCGCAATCTTATAAACGCAAACGGCCATCTCTTCTAGCAAAAAGTCTTCATAAGCAAACACTATTTTTTTCTTTAATTTAACTTAGCTACATAAAAGTATAATGTTTGTTTAAAAGTAATTTGTTTATATTTAATCTGTACTTTCCATGTATGATCCTGTCTTTCAGAGCTTGTAGAAACCACAAGAATTCATATGTCGGTGAAAATTTTCAAAAAAATTCAATTTTATTTACTTACTTTGTATTTTTTTCCGGTGACATTAAATTTTAGTATTTTAAAACGATTTCACCTAAACTGGGATTTATATGTTGCTAAATAAAAGTTTATATATGTATATATATATATAAATTGCCTTATAGTTGCTTCCACTCCCGTAAAAGTTTTTTTTTAAAGATGTCTGTAGTCTTTCTAATTAAAAATGAGCCTTTCTCGAACCGTCTTGTGTAATAAATATTAAACTATTCATGCCCATTAAACATAAAAGAAATATATTTAATAAATGCAAAAGAATGATAGAATTATTTGGTTTAAGTCCCATAGCCCCGAGCATTCAGTCAGAGAAAATGGGTAAGAATGGTGAGTGTTTGGTTAATAACGGATTACATTCTAAATATATAAAGATTTTGTCCGCTTGAATGATTTAGTTCTGCCTTAGGTCACACGAGATTCTACTTGAATAAATACTAATTAATTTCTTGTATAAATATGTAGTTTCACCTTTTGAAATGAGATCTTCCATAAGGAATATTTACAAATATTTTAATTATTTAGTATTTCAGAGACAGATTATTATTTGCCAGCCAAAAAATAAAAAAATAAAAGTTGATGTATTATTATTACCTTAAATATATCGTATGTTAGCAACATTGTGAAAATACCGAATTACTTACTATAATTTTAAAAGATCACATATGGAACAATAAACTTCTTAGACAAAAAATATTTTTATGACTTATATAACAAACATCAAATATTATTTGAATGATATATCAGAACATTTACTACTTATCATTATTATTTTTTTTTTGCTATCACTGTATAAAAGTCAATAACGATTTTAGAAAATAGTCATCTAAAGTGTTATAGAATATTACTTGAAAGTACTCATCGATTATTAATCATTCAGATTTTTTTGTTAATGAGCTGACCTTAATTACAATAATTTCCTGTTTGCTGTAATTAACTCACACTTTGTATATGTTTAATGATTAAATTAACACAGAAAAAACGCCGAACATTGTCCTTAACTATTCATTTCGAAGAAATAATTATGTTTTATTTTGAATATGCATATCGATCTAGATTTTTAAGAAATTACAATAGAACGTATGAACAATTAAGTAAAAATATTTAAACACATTCAATATGTTCCTTCAACTCTAAGATTTGGCAAAATATATAAATAGAAAATTAGCTCAATATAAATAAAATATTTTAAAAATAATTTTAAGCACGTGCTATTATTTTATGTGTGGTAATGTTAGATGCAAAATTGTAGACAATTACGATGGGTATTGAAATTCGTATGCATTAAACTCAATAACTACAAAAATAAATAAAAACAGGTACATTGTATCATTGTTAATGTTGGGCAGAACTGGGTCCATCTACCGACACCGACTAACTACCCAGACATACACGGGATTGGGGCCAGAGTAATACGCCAATCTTGAAGGTGGGGGGGAAAGATAATGGGTAATTGTGGATAATTACCCTAGTAATTGTAGGTTAACTATTCCTAAATTACTGTACCTGAAATATTATAGTGGGTATTTAAAAACATTACAATTTATAAACAAACATTTGTGATCGTAATAATTGAATAATGGTCCTGGCTACTTCTGATAATTAATCCAACCATAATTATCTTAAATCGAGGAGGGAGGAAACACATCTCCAAAACTGCCCCAAACTGCGTTGTGTAATTTTAGTGAAGAAATAGCTTTTAGACCGCGCAGTTTTATCTAAACAAAACCTATCAAAACTACGCATAAATAACATACCAAAGAAGTTTATAATCTGAAATAAAACTTAAATTAAAGTAAAACAATGGACTCATGTTTTATTAAAAACGTAGACCAAAATTTAACAATTAACAAAAAGTTTATTTACAGTTTAATTACATATTTACAAAAACAAAATCGAGTTGTGTCACAAGACACCAGCGTTCCAAAGAACGAAATTGAATTAACATTTGAATTAAGTTTACCCTTTAAATTATTATTACAAAGATTAATTAATTGCTTGGTTACCATAAATTGTACATCCCTAGCACAACATAGTCTATTAAAACCATGGGAATACAAAAATATTCAATAACACATACCTTCTGAACAATATAGTAGAAGCTTACTCATAGCCGTTAGTCACACACATATTCCGTTGATTATTGGGGCTTTTCACCTTCCAGGTAAAGTTCACTAATTATTTAAACTGGCGATGGTATCAGGTCTAAGAGCTGCCGATCTTGGGGTCGTTCATTAACGGGAAAACACGACCCGAAAAACTCGTAGTCATCTCTAAAAATCACGGTTGAGAAAACTTAGTAAATCTCGGTTTAACCATCACTGTTGAGAAGTAGAACTCATCTCTTATTCGTCTGCTTAACCATCACTTTTGAGAGCAGGAGCAACTCTCAATATATTTAACCATCACTGTAGAGAGAACTATATCGAAAATTTTATTTAACCATCTCTGTTGAGAAATAATTCAAATCTTTATTAAACCATCACTGTTGAGAACTGGAGCAAAATCTGACTATAGCTTGATTCCTCGCTTACGACATCACCTCGTATTAACAATATGAAGGATGGTCTTTTGCCCACTTCATCAAATGATCGGTCCGTCTTGCCGACCCCCTCTTTTCAGCCTTCTCGCAAACCTCTGATTTGATACTCCACTTTTTCTGGGTATAAAGCACTCCGCCCACTAAGCCTCAGTGATCGTGGGGTCTGAGAAACCCGGGCCTCTCCTTCTCGCCCGTGTGGTCCATCTTTACGACTTCTTTTATGAGGTCCAATAAATATTCTTACATCCAGTTGTAAATTCTGTTTGGCATTTTATGTCAACCTTTTGTTAAGCTTGGAGCCTTCGAGTCTATCGGAAAAGATCCCCTTCGAAAATAAAATCCGACTGTGCATTCGTTCTCTTAACTAAGGCTTCACAACGTAAATACATGTATGAGCATATTTATATCAAATAACAATAATAATAATCAAAATAAATATTTATATGAACACGCTCTTTATATACATACACACTTTATAAAATAATAATAATAATAATAATAATAATAATAATCAAAATATATAAATAATAATATTTTTTATAGCATTAAAAAAATAACAAAACCTGCTGAAGTGATATCAAGGGTGTTTATATCAGTTATGTGATATTACTTCCAGCAGTTAAAGAGGGAGAGTTAATTAGAAAAGTGGCAGCTTAGCTGAAAGTAACTTATTTTGTCTATATCTTTAATGACTGTAATAAATCAGGTCACAAAACCGAGTTTATTTATAAGCTGGTCAATTGAAAGAATGAACTGTATTTTATTATGAGTTGATCTGTTTTTCCAAAGTTTAAAATTATTAAAACGAAAAGTTTCCAAAGTTTAAAACGAAGCGTGAATATTTACGTAAAAAAGTTTTGTAATTGCTCACATGGTCTAGTGATGCTTTATGTGGAAATTTCGTGCAGTATTTAGGCAGATATTTTTAGGTTTATTTTTTTAAGGGGGGGTTGCTAGGGAGGAGTTTTTTCTCTGTATATGTGTGGTTCTAGAGCAAACACTATTAGCTGCAGGATAAGGGTCAAAACCGTTGGTGCGTTTCTTAACTTCTGCGCAGTTCTTAGTTAGATAGCCTCTGCCAAATTTTCTAATTTTACGAGTGAAATGACAAAATTCTGAGTCGAGAACAAAACCCTGGCAACAGTAGCATTAGTCAACAATATTACTGTCACGAAAATACCCAATTCTTACAACGCTCACACAGTGAGGTATTTTATATCGTACATACAATCTAAAATTCTTTCTTAGGAGGACTTATAAGATAAACATTGACAAACGTTTCACAAACAGCTTTGCTTGTCAATTGTTCTTCTTTTAAGCATAGCGAAACTATTCGCATTTATCGTGTGAGCTTTTAGAGTGCTTCGTGTAAGAAAAAATCAAACTGATGCAATTTTGAGAGATTTTTTCTCATTACACTTGAGTATGTTATATGTTATCCACTTGGATTCCTGATAGATTTAAGTTTTCTAAAGTTTTTACAATTGCTGTGAATTTTCAGGGGTTCGCTAGTTTTAATAAAGGATTTTTCCTCATTTATGTCCTCCCTCTTATTGGCTAAATCATGCCTGTTATCTTCACCTTCCATGGTGAGGAAGCGAAATTTAATTTTAGCTTAGGAACTACCAATAATTTCTCAATCGCTAGGAATTATAGCATATTGTTTCACAACAGCATCCTTAGGTTTAGTTTAAAAATTAATTACGTGAGCGTAATAAATTTTTATTTAAAGCCACAAAAGAATCCGGTACTGTTTTTCTCAGTATTAGCGATAATGATAAAGATGTCACTGGAATTCGTCACATTCCTGAAATATCCTAATTTTTTCAAAGTATTTAAGTGGACCAAATTATGGATAAATATGAGAAACTTAAATAGTTTTAAGTTAGAGAAAACACTATATCAAGGGGTCTTGTACCTTTTAAACGCGTCGAAAATTAACGAAAAACTTCAAAGTTTGAATTAGTCTATCTTTAAAGCTTTTTTATGTATAAAGATGAAATTTTGGATATTGATTAAACAGATTGTGCTTTGTAATATGCTACCATTAGAAATGTATTAACCCTTTACAGAATTAGTGTATTGCTGAAATCAAAATAGCTCTTTTTTTACCCCATAAGTCATTGCGCGCATGATATCTTTAGAAAGTATGTATGGATTGGCATGAAATTCGGTAAAGATACTAAATATATACGTGTGTTTAAAATGACCTACTCTTAGGCTAAAATTATGTCATTAACTATATAAAAAATATTTTTGTAAAAAAAAAAAAAATAAAAATTTTGTATTTTTAATGAATAAAAATAATCAAAACTAAAAATATTGTAATTGTAAATACTTAAAAGTAGATCATTTTAAACACACATATTTGTTTAGTATATTTACCAAATTTCATGACAATCCATGCATACTTTCTCAAGATATCATGCGCGCAATGTGGGGTAAAAAAAGAGCTATTTTGATTTCAACAATACACAAATTCTGTAAAGGGTTAATAAATTTCTGTTGGTAGTATATTACAAAGCACAATATGTTTAATCAATATCTAAAAATTAATGTTTATACATAAAATGGTTTTGAAGATAGACTAATTCAAACTTTGAAGTTTTTCGTTAATTTTCGACGCGTTTAAAAGGTACAAGACCCCTTAAAGTAGCTCCGTAAAAGCGTCATAACGTAAATAAAGACACATCTCACTACTTGTTGTAGCCCATCATTATTCTAGAAGTCACCCGCCCGCCGCCGAGACGAATAAGGAGCTCGACGCAGCAGCGGTCGTTCGGTAGCTTCCGGGCCCCGAGCCCTACATTCCTGATTTTCGGTGTCTTTTATTTAATTAATTTTTCTTTTAAACTTGTCCGGTTTCAATTTTCAGATTTTTTTCCCTTTTCAACCTCCACTGTAAAAAAAACGGACTAAAAAACGGAAATACTACTGGCAATCTAGACGCCAGTACTATTTCCGTTTTTTTACGGGAATTTTTACCCATAAATTAGAGAAAATTTTCCGTTTTTCTGATTAAAAACGGAAAATTTTCTGAAATTTTGAAAGTTAAAAGAAAAAAAAAATATCTTAAAATTTAAAGGCCAAAAGGGAGAGAACTGACAAAGCACACACAAAAAAAATTAATTAAAATTTAGGCTTTTCCATTACAATGCATAGGATGAACTGCACTAACACTACATGAAGAAAGAAAAAAAAAGTCTTTGAAGAAAGAAAAAAAATAATAATAAAGAAAATAATAAACGTCTTCGTGTGTAATGTGACATGCACCGTCTTTCGTCTTTAAGAAGATCCGACTATGGAACTTCACGTCTTTAAAAATAATCGTCTTAAAAATCTAACATAAGGAAAGAAAAAAAAATCGTCTTAGGTAGTGCAGCAGTTAGCTATACAGCGAAAGAGAAAAACAAATTAAATTCAGGTGTAGGGAGGGGGGGGCGTACATACAAATATTTTAAATAATTATTTGAATCACACATTTCAAAATATATCAAAAATGATCAAATATATAAAGACATACATAATAATACGAAAAACAATAATATTGATGGCAGCTTGTAAAATAATAGGCGTAAGAATAAAAATAATACAATAAAATGCTAATTGAGATACTAACTTTACATTATATTAATAGTTCAGGAAACGTCTTGAGATCACTTCTAAAAAGCACACTGAAAAAATCACTTCTTTACACAATAAAAGAAAAATGCTAATAAAAAAACCCCACATATTTTGTATAAAGGGGGAAAGAGACGTAATCACTGGACTTCAAAAAAGAGGGGAAATTATCGTTATACGTATTTAAAAATAATCACCATCATGGAATTTTCACTGATACGTCTTAAGAGGGAAACATCATTAAACATAAAACAATCATCTTGAAAGAAAAAAAAAAAAATAAAAGTTTCGTCGCGGTTTCCAACATCCTGAAAAACATATACGTATACACAAAAACAATATAAAAAAATAGAATGCTGCAAAGTTTTTAAAATGTTTCGAAAGTTAATTAAAGAAAACTTTACAGTTCTATACCGTTTATAGTGTCTGTAGTGTTTTACTGTACCGTTTATAGTGTCTGTAGTGTGCACACTATTGGAGGTTTAAAAGAATGTTTTTCCGCAGCAGAAAAATAATAGTTTCTTGAATCAAAATAACACGTATACTAATAAATTGAAGAAACCATGCACTTTTCCTTTAAAAAAAATTGTCACACTGTCTTGCGCGTTCTTAAAAATACAGGAATACATCCTGACACATATAAAAAATAAATATTCACTCACTTGTACACACAAAAGGAAATATCTTCGTAGCACTACTTTTTATTCAGATAAACACAAGATCGTACGATTTTATAAATCACAGTAGATAGAGACACACAAATAAAAAAAAAATAAAAGCACGGCGATAATTAAATCGGTGAACACTGCAGAGGTTGTTGAATCATACTATTACAGGCGACAATCACTTTCTTTTTCTTTCGTATTGGTTTATCTGCATATTTTTCTCTGGTTTTCTTTCGCGTTAGAAGTGGTGACTGACATTTTAATACACGTAACACACACACACTGAAGATATCGCACAGATCGAAGGCATTTATAGACATATTAGCGTAGAATAATTTCTTGAAAAGCAGTCCATAGCACCGAATTATCATTATCGTGTAAAAGCATGAGAACGAAAAAGATAGGAAGCATCTGGTGAACTTAGATTGACTCATTTTCACACTGCCGCATTTGCATTAAAATCTTAGCTGATAAGATTTTATGCTTCCGTTGGAAATAAACATCATTAAGCAACTAACACGTCCATGCTATTCCACAGAGGATTTTTAGAAATAGATGTCTAGGGTATTTTTTGTTGCGAATTCAACGGCCAATTGCTTGAATCCCTGAAATTTCCGTAAATTTTTCCGATTATTTCTATTTTCATCAGAGCCTAATACTAAGGTATGTAGGATTTTAATTCGTTCTACTCTTGCCGAGTTAATTTGAGCTAACACCGGCCGTATATCTTGCAATAACATGTCTAACTAAAGAAATAATTGAACGCTTACTTCGAAATTGGTATCCGTTTAAAAGAAAACACCGAATGAATCAATTATATCCATTGCGAATTAAAGAAAAGATCTTCTCTCTTTCGCACACACCGAAACGACGCAGATGGCTCATAACAGATAAGTAGGTCAGTATTATGTAATGACTTGTCATGTTTTGCTCTCACTTATCGTATAGCATCTTCGTAGACCTGAAATATTTCGGACGTAGTATTTCACAGCAGATTCATAGATGTCTAGGGGCTTGATAAATAGTTGAATTCGACTCGGCCGAAGCGCCCATATGGAATTGGTGGGATTGACTGTAGTTGAACTTTGGTGATAAATGCTTCTGATTGAAAACTCGCTGGTATAGAAATAATAGGGTTTTAATGTCTAGAGTAAAGCATAGTTTCTATATACAGAGCACATTAACTATGTACAAGGTTTGGGAAGATGAGGGGAATTTCTTACGGCAGTGTAACCGCTTTTAAGATACTCCGACGCGCTCTCGGCAGCCTGACTGGAACGTCTTTCCAAGTCAGCTCGCAAAACAACTCTAACGTTAGATCGAACCTTCGCTCTCAGGCTGCGGTTTAGAATTACTAACTCATCAGGTTTATTGTCTTTTAGAATTTGTCCACTCTGTTAGTTCTTATGGGATTTAGCTGCACCTTCTTACTGCGGCCAGGATGTGGTTTAGAATGTTTTGGGAACCGCAGGCCACATCCACATACCGGGTGTCCTAAAAAGGACTGACTGATTTTAAAATTCAATAACTTGCAAACGGTGACAGATATTTAAAAATTTTTTGCAGGAGGTTTATGCATAAGGTCAAAAGTTTTATTACAGTGATTTTTGATTTTAGTTCGAATTACAAACAATAGATGGCGCTGTAAACAATAGTCGCTAAATACAGGCTCGATTTTTGGTCCTTTCTCTTGTTTCATGCGGAAAAAGGAGATGGAAATGTATTATCCGGGCCATGAAGTACCAAAAATCGAGCCTAAATTTAGCGTCTATTGATTGCAGCGCCATCTATTGTTTGTAATTCGAACTAAAATTGAAAATCACTGTAAAAAAACTTTTGACCTTATGCATGACCCTCCTGCAAGAATTTTTTAAATATCTGTCACCGTTTACAAGTTATTGAATTTTAAAATCAGTCAGTCCTTTTTGGGACACCCGGTATATGTCTGCGTGCAAATGTGTATTGAGTGAATATCGCGCGGATCTAAAAAAATGACTGAAAAACAATTTTAAATAAAAATATCAATCTATATAGTCTTTTAACAGTTACTTCATTTCTTAGCTTGCTGATTAACAATACAAAAAAAAAATTGCATGAAAATATTAAATATGCATCCAAATTTAGTTTTGAAATTTAATTTAAAAATTTGTAATTATGTAATTCTCACACGCTAGTGGTAAATAGAGGAAAAATCTCCAAGATTTAGATAGTTACAGCACTTTTGCTTTATTCTGATTATTTTAGTTTTTAAACTCATATTTCGACTACATAGATGTTAATTTCGTTGTTTTGTTTTAGTTAAATATTTATTTATTTGTTTCGTAAGGATTTTTTTAATTTATGCAATATTAGTCGAAAACCATGTTTAACTATTTAAATTGTCTTAAGGGGACCAAGTAAGCAAAATTTGGGATAAAAATCGATTTTTACTTTTTTATATCATTAAATAGTTAAAATTTTTATCTTTCCAACGATGTGTTTTACATGATTACATATATATATATAAGAAGTGTTGTAATTATTAATTCTTTCTAAAAGTACTTCACAGCTTAATGGCCATTTAAATCTTTAAATGACTTTTCTCAAAACTTGGATTTTTCATGTTTGTGTTCCTTTTTTTCAATATCTATTAAACTTAAGAACTCGGATTTTTATAATGCTTATATTAAGTTATATTCTGTACTTTTACACATCGATTTAACAATTTGTTGAGAATTATTTATTTTAGGCAGTGAAATCTTATCAAAAATGGTAATTTAAAAATGTCTTACAATAAAAAATTAATAATTAATTTTCAGTTTCACTTAGAAAGAAAATGACCTGTTAAAATACGTGAAGTATGAAATTCTAACTACTCTAAAAATTCTAGATCTCTATCTTTCACTATTTTTGAGAAAAAGGTACATAAATTTGATGAATTTAACATGGCGGAGATAGGGCATTCCCGTTTAAGTTAAAGCAGGGTTATTTCTGGAATACGGCTACACGTCATAAAATAGATTAAAAAAAAACATGCTTGTAAATTATTTTAAAAACAGTAAATACCCAGTAAATTGATATTCAGTTTAAAAAAAATGCATTCAGGAGTATATTTGCTTGTCTATTCCACTGATTAAAAAAATTAAATTATTAAAATTGTTTAGAAATTAAAAACATTGCTTTTAAAGAAAAATGTATTTGTCTGAACATTGGAGCTCATAGTATGTCGTCAGCAGTACTCACAGATTTGCTTTTGCTGTATAGGATACGTGTATTAATAATTATATAAAATATTTGCAAAAAAATATCAGAATATCAAGGTGATAAATATAAAATTCGTTACATAATACATTAAAAGCTCTTTCATCCGGCATTCTATGGTTCGGAACATTCTATAATCTGGCACGCTAGCTCGCGGTTTTTTATTCTTATATTTACGATCCTTTTTGAATGGGATCGCTAGGTTGCGAGCAGTTCGCTCAGGGTTCAGACGCCTGCTGACCTTGACCACTAGGTCGCGGTACTGTGTGTTTAGTTTAGTTTGCTCAATGTTTATCGTGGCTCAAATTGTGGCCTAATGGCGAAGATGGTGGTCAAAATTCAAATGTTCGAAGTGTTGACCAAAATATAGCCCTAGATTTGGTAGAAGCCGTGCCAAACAACCCTTTCAGAGATATACCCCATGAGGAAGTTACAGACTGGATTGAAATCGACGACAGCGCGCCAGTGGTCGAAGAAATCAGTGACGCACTGATACAAAGTGTTTTGAACCCACAAGAAGCGTAGATTCAGGAGGTGGAATCGGATGAAGAAAGAGCCGTGGCAGATTAATCTAATCTCTTGGAAATAGAAACAGGCTGCTGATGCATGAGATACATTCATAAAATTTGCGGAATCGAACGAAAGCTACAACTCTGCAGAACTCATAAATCTGTATATAATCTGTAACGATTTTTTGAAGAAGAAATCCGAATCGTGGAAGCATCGTTACATTAGAGACTTTTTTTAAAATGTAATGTTCATATTAATTTTTTACTACATGCGCAATGATCAAGATTCAAATGTTCATAGAAAGTATATATTAAATAATTGGAATTTAATTTTGTATTCTGTTTTTATTTTAATTCTCACAGTTGTTCGCCACAGTTGTCACCTTCGAACTAAAGAACTACGAATACGAAACAGTTAGGCGAAATACAGAACAGTATTTGTCAGATATTTATACAATCTGCACAGGTTCATAATGTAGGTAAACAAAAAAGTGAATTGACATTCGACAATCCGGCTAAATCGCTAATTCGGCACGGCTGTGGTCCAGAACGTACCGGATTAAAGAGCTCTACTGCAATTATTAATAAAAATTTTAATATTGCTTTAGATCTAGAGATTGAATTATCTTTTTTAACTTCGCCGTAATTAAATTAAGTGAATTTTCATTTGAAGTTAAAAATATTTCTGTCGAAGTATACTTCCATTAAATAGAAGTTAAAGAGTTTACTTATATATTCGGCAAAATAATCCACATACTATTTGAAACCCGTCGGAAGTTTTATTCAATTTATTCAATAAACTAAAATAAGAAAATTCCAATATTTCTTCTAACTGTCTATGTAATATCATGTTTGTATAAGCCGTTCATAAGCAACCACTTAAAATGGTCAGTTTCATGAGTAATGTACGATATCCTGGAGATTATCTTAAAATGAGCCAAGAGTTTCCAAAAAAAGCTACCTAATAACTTATTCATCAAATGAAAAGAAAATATATTTTGTCTTACCAAAAATTGACGTATATTGTGAAAAACTTTTTAATACGCGTTTCTCTTTACTACATTTAGATGTTATTTTACTGTTATAAGAAGATGTTTTGAAACTGTAACCTATTAAACAAAAATTGCGAATATTGATAATAATGTTGGTGTTTATAGTCTAAGTAATACAAAGATATAACCGTCTTACAATATCGAACCAAAGATTTTTTTTCGAGGTTCGTATTAAATTCAAGGATGCCCGAACCAGATGTTCGTTTAATTCAAGGCCCCGCTGCTACTTACAAGAATGAAACTTTTGTATAGTTTTATGCAATAGTGATTTCAGAAAAGAAAGGTTCAGAAGGTGCACTTAATTATAATCCTGTAGGATTCAGATGTAGTTTTATAAAATATTTTTAGTTTTTGGGATTATAAAATTATTATCAAATATACACTTATAAATCCGAGCAGCAAAAAACTATTTAAAATGTGTAGACCAGAATGTCTGCATATTTACGTTGATTTCTTATCCAAATCTTAATTTTAGTAGTCTATTATAAGTGATAAACGTGCATATCATCTATTTAAAAGTAATTGATTTATGAAAGAGTTAAACATTACAGAACGTACAATCTTGAAAAGATTATGAAATGATGGCATTTTGACCAAAATACAAAAAATTAAAATTAGGTTTTCGATTAGAAATTAAAATATGGATGTATATGGGCAAAATTTTATCATTATTTGTATTGGTGACGACTCGGAGCGCTGGAGAAGTTATTTCTGTGTCACAGCATCAAAATTAATTTGAAAATCAGAAAAAGCGTTTGTTTGAATGCAAACATACAGACAAGTGGCGGCATCTATGATTGAACTTTGGAACTAATTATTTTCATTCGCTTGACGAAAACTTTTCATACTGAAAAGCATTTTACGCCAAAACATAACATATGTATGGTAATTACTTGCTTTTATATTCAATTTTAAAATGTGCCTTTGCATTTTCTTACACCCTGGGTAAATCTTCTTAATATTATCTATAACTTTTGTAGTAAAACGTTTTTGATAAGATGAACAACTATAGAATGATATTACTTAAAATATTCTCAAGAGATGAAAAAAAAAAAATAGGTGTTCAAAAAAAATATTATCGTATTAACATTAATCTGGTAAATCCACCTCTTACAGAAAAATGAAATTAAAAGCTAGTCGAAAGTGGCCAGATAAAATTTTTAAACTGGGTATATCTCTACTCTTAAGGGGACGGTGGAGCTTAAAATCCTTAAAAATATTTTCTTTATTTTTGTAAATTTACACTTAAATATTATTCAAGGGTACATTATATACATTATAACATGCATTTATTCCAAAAAAAATGTAAAAAAAATTTTATTTTTGAGAAAAAAAATGAATTTTACGCGTCGTGTTAGAAATCTTCGAAACGCTCCATGCGTCTTCAATATCAATGAAAATCCCCAATATTTTTTATAAAAGTTTGGTTTATATATAGAAATAAAATAGAGCATCGAATTTTACATATTTGAATTTAAAGGTTAAAAAAAAAAAAATTGAAAACATTTGAAATTTTTTCGAAAAATTTTCAAATTTTCAAATTTTTTCAATTTTTTTTTTATTTTTTGTAAATTTTATCTTAAATATTATTCAAGGGTACATTATATGCATTATAGCATGCATTTATCACAGAAAAAAAAATATTTTTGAGAAAAAAATGGAATTTTACGCGTCGTCTTAGAAATCTTCGAAGTGCCCCCTGCGCGTTCCATATCAATGAAAATCCCCAATATTTTTTATAAAAGTTTGATTTATATATAAAAATAAAATAGAGCATCAAATTTCACATAATTGAATTTAAAGGTTAAAAAAAAAAAAATTGAAAAATTTTGAAATTTTTTCGAAAAAATTTTGAAATTTTGAATTTTTTTTTTTTTTTTTTTTTTTACCTTTAAATTCAAATATATAAAATTCGATGCTCTATTTTATTTCTATATATAAACCAAACTTTTATAAAAAATATTGGGGATTTTCATTGATATTGAAGACGCATGGGGCGTTTCGAAGATTTCTAAGACGACGCGTAAAATTCCATTTTTTTCTCAAAAATAATTTTTTTTTAAATTTTTTTTTGGGATAAATGCATGTTATAATGTATATAATGTACCCTTGAATAATATTTAAGTTGAAATTTACAAAAATAAAAAAAATTATTTTTAAGGATTTTAAGCTCCACCGTCCCCTTAATTTAGTTTTTGTAGATGAAATAGGTACTCTATTTCGATGTAATTAATCTATAGGCCGATCATGCAAAAGCTTTTTTAAATAAAATAAATCCATAATAAATTTTTAAGTTAAATGTTTTATTATAAATAAATATTATGCAACGGGTATTAAAATGCGACTAAAATGATTACAGTTTTTTTTTTTTTTTTTTTTTTTTTTTTTTTTTTTTTTTTTTACATGCATGATGTAGTTTTTTATGCAAGTGAACCATTAAACAGACTTTTCAAAATTAGTGATTTAAATTGCATAATACATCTTTTCACAAATTATAATTCGGTTATGATAAATTATAGTAATTTTGATAATATCATTTGCCAACACAATTAACAAAGTTTCACTGGTAATTTTACAACTTAAGATTAGCAAATACTGTGTAGAAAAATGGATAAATACATTTCTATATTCAAAATTAAAGGATTTTTCACTCCAAGTCCATTTCTGTTTTTCGTTCATAAATTTTATAATAATGTATTAGGTAGATTTTGTATACTACATATAATTTTCGATTTCGTATACTAAATACTACCTATTGCAGTCGTTACCATGGTGCCACTTTTGAAAAATTCCTTCATAACTTTTCTTTATAGAACACCAGGAACACAAAAGCGCCCCCACCTAAAAAGTATATATATATATATATATATATATATATACTAGCAGGCTATGCCCGCTGCGCTGGTCAATATTTCCAAATGAACCTTGGATTAGACTAAATGGTGAATTTGAACTTGTATTTTAAACAATATGGATCTTCAGCTTGACCTTGCACATTACTGAAAACGATGCGAACGCCATTGCGATATAATGTTATCTTAAGCGTTGGACAAAATTTAGCAATTAAGAAGTAATTGTTTTAGTTGATTATAAACAGCGCACTTATGGTCGGGTAATGAGACCGTTATGACAACAGGAATTAATACCTCTGTAACTAATCAACATATAATGAAATCGTATATACTAACACCATTCCTAAAAGTCATGCAACAGGGCCACTTGTAACAAAATATGTTCTGTAGATTTTTTTTTAAAGGCTAAACTTTCATAATCAGGTTCACTTAATTTTTGAACTTTTACTGTTGCTCTATAACTAAGTACCCTTGAACAATATGTATACACTAAAACCTTTCCAAAATTATTACCTAACTAATTGTGGTATATCCTACGAAAGTATTATAAACAATCGGAATGAAATACAAATTTCCGTTGTAAATATATAGTAGATGATGATGATGCGATTTTGTGTAATAGAATTCATAGTAAAGTTTTCGCTTCAAACAAAAACGATGCTTTCAACATTAAAGCTAATACACCAATATGTGAAGTATCCGATTACGGAAGGTTAACTTGAATTCTCATGAGCAACTACTCAAAGAAAAGTGAATACGTGGCTTTTGTGATATTTTTATGTCAGGCGGGCGCAGGTAATAAATCAATAAAGATTGTTTTCATAGCATATTCTTATTTTATTATTTTCATTTAAAACACAAACCTTTCACTCATTTAATTTAAAATGCATGCCTTATACTAATTTCATTTAAAAAACTGAAAAGATAAACAATAACAGGAAATAATGCCATAATTAAAAGCAAAAAAATATTTTTAATTTACATACGCAAAATGTAACTACTGCTACTGGGAATTTTAAAAATGCTATCAGCGAGATGTGCGCACGGTTGTTATAAATGTACCCATTTTTTCTTCTTATCGAGGAGCAATTTATAAATCGCACAATATTATTCCAATTCCAATTTAAAAAGACTCTTGTAGATTCTTCGGATGACGGCATCTGACGCCATAAACCGAGTTTATATATATGATAATAATTTTTAAGTCGTTACAAACATTGGTTTCATACTTAAATATTTTCATTGGTACTACTTGTTATCCCGTCCACCAATTTCGCCAAGTTATATAAATTGCCAAACCATTCGCCAAATTATATAAATTGGCATAATCTTTATTTTAAATAACGAAATAACAAATAAATTAGTATAACATAAATAAAAATACAAATAAAACGTCGAAATTAAAATCACTTGGTGACGTAAACACGTGTAGTTTGTTTAAATTCAAGTGAATTTGATATTTACGATCAACCATTATTGGCATTTAATCTTATAGTTTGACGATAGATTTTTGGTCGACGGAATATCTAAGTAGTACCTTTTCCATTTTTGTTTTATAACGCTAAATTCTCAGTAATTTTTTCCCTTTTATTTTACATAAAATCACTATTTTTTTTTTTAAATTAAGATGCTTGCATTTTTATTTCAAACTCATAGAGCCGTTTTTATTTTTTAGCCAAAAGGGTTGATTTGAATTTTTTTTCCGTTGCTAGAGTAACGGATGTAATGATAGATATTTTGAGGTTTAGATGCCAAAGACACCGCCAAATTAGAAAAATATGAAATGTGTCATGAACTGTTGGACTTATAAAAATTTATTTGGTAGCATTCGAATCAGCATACAAAACTACATTAAAATATGCTATCATTTGACGCATAATTTTGATATTCGATTTTTCCCCCTCCCCTTGCAAAAACCATTAGGGGTGACACTTTAGAAAATCCCTTCTTAGCAGAAGTTTATGTCATAAGAAGTATTTTTACCACTATTTTCAAGATTTTAGGTTTAGTAGTTTGCGCTGTGCGTTAATTATTCCCCTAATCCATACTTTATTTTATATACTATATTAGATATGCGATTTTGCGGTGAATCGATGATCGAAAATTAGTCCAATATCATTTGAAATATTACATAACAGAGGAGAAAGTACGAAGAAAGACGAAGAAGAAATGACGAATTACAAAAGACTTGTAATTTTTTTTTTTTTTCAAAATGTTGAATTTTTCCATAGTAATAACGTATTAAAACATAACTTTCCTTAAAAATTATCTTTATTTCCTAGATTTCGGATCTGTGAAATTTCCTATAAATAAAATTGGCGATATGACTTGAGAAAATAGATAATATTTGCTTAAATAAAATGGGTAATATTCGTTGATCTGAGTTCGAGTTTATAAATATCACATGCTTTCGGAATTACGGCGAAAAACATTTTAAAAAGTATGAAATTATTTTACAACATGTATGTGTGGCAGAAATTCAACCTGAAATTTAAGTATTCGATTCCATTTTTAAAATATTAACTGATATCTATATAAGTTACAATTGAATATGAAAATGTACTCAAAAAATGATCTCTTTCACCTAAAAAACCCCATTTGTGAGAACATCCTCAAGCTAATGTCACGCTTATGCATTTTTGTCTTAAAATCACATTGTTTGGCGACAAAAGAAGAATAAAAAATTGTAAAGAAACAAATAGTAATTACACATGTGACTCACAATTACATCTGTTTGTTTCTTCTATAAGTCACGTGATGGGACAATTAGATATAAAAAAAAAAAGAAAAGAACAGAACAGAAAGAAAATGTCGTTAAAATTTCATCTAATCAAATTTTCAGATTCGTTTCCATATCTAACGCAAGCGATAAAGAAGCCAAATATTGCGTATCAAGTGTAATATTTCTTATTAAATAAATTTTTAAGCATTACAAATATTTCTTTCAGGTTTCGATTAAATGTTTCCGTTTTTTAATATTATCACTCATTAAAACGGATTTTCTTCTTCTTTTTTTCTGTTTTTTTTCATTTAAATAAAATTCGGAACAATTTTTCTTTTATTTTTCGAGGTTTAATAGCCGTTTCAATTTTTTTTTTTTTTTTTTTTTTTTTTTTATCAACGATGAATTTCGCCAAGAAATAAAATGGTAACCTTATCGCCCAAAATAACAGAATTTTCCATAATAATTCTTAACTAATCTAGGTAGAATGATGTGTTATAGCTTAAAACCTTCCCTGGAACGATACCTATCTAACGGTATAAGTTCCGTAAAAATCCATGCGGTAGAACTCGAAATCTAGGCGTTCGGAACGAAATTTCCGTTTGGATTTTATATATATATAATAGATAATAGAACGGATAATAGATTTTATATATATATAATAGAATAGATAATAGATTATGTGTTATGAACTATCTCAAAGTTTAAAACAGATCGCATTGTTAGATTTCCTCATTTTAACAATATCGCGTTATGTTAGTTCCACATTCCACCACCAGGGAGCGCACTCTATTCTTAACAAAAGCGTATCTTAACGAAACTCCTTCATGCAACCTTTCCGTAGATACATGAATCGGGAAGGTGGCGGTCTTAACCAATAATTTAAGATAATTGCTGAAATGACTACGAAAAATATTTTAAAGGGGCTCTACGCGGGCCCCTAATAGAGTTAGAGGAAATCGGAAGACGGCAAAATAATCGCGGGGAAAAGTTTGCTTGGATGCTTTGGAGCTACTTTTGGCGCGAGATCTAAGCTCTACGACCAATAGGAGCCCAGATATTTAAGGAAATATGAAGTAACAAAGTCCAAAGTAATAGAATTTTCCGTAATAATTCTATAACTAATCTAGGTAGAATGATGTGCTATAGCTTAAAACCTTCCCTGGAACTATACCTATCTAACGGTATACGTTCCATAAAAATCCATGCGGTAGAACTCGAAATCTCGGCGTTCGGAACGAAATTTCCGTTTGGATTTTATATATACTAGGGGATCGAACCCGAGCTCCTCGGGTTACAGAGTATAGGTAAAAACAATTCTTTTTTTTCTTTTTTTTTAACTCTAATTATTATTTTTTTACATGTAATATATATTTTAGATTGTCCACTAACATAAAAAACAATTTTTATATGAAAAATATCAATTATGCAATCAAATAAAGTTTTAAAATTTATTAAAAGCGTTACTTTTACATGCCAGGAGTTCTTAGCCTAAGATTTTGCGACTTAAGGCAGTCTTTCCGATCATTTCAGTGCTTTAATCGCGTGGTTCAATCCCATGTTTTTTAAATTTGTTTCTTATTTACATTATTTTATTTATTTTTCTACAGAGGAAGTTTTAATTTTGTTATGGGACATCAGACGGAAACAAATGCTGACATTTTTACATTGTTTTAAAGGCAAGCGGATTAATATTTCATAATCGAGCTACACGTGATAGAGATACATTTGAAAATAATTCATGCTTGAAAATCTCTCTCTCTCTCTATATATATATATATATTACGCTATCGCACGTGGCACAGAAATCTCAATTATTTGTTAATTGTTTAATGGCAACCCCCGAATAAAACGCATCTCATTGGTTATTGTGTAATAGTTTTCAAAAGGGAATAACAATAAATATAAAAAAGTTTAATTAATAACTATAGAAAAAACAATTTATATAATAAAAAAAAGAAGTAAATAAACAATTTATTAATAAATAAACAACAACATCCGGGTTACCATATCAAGCAAAATAACGACACTTTGGCGCCAGTTAAGTACCCCGGTGCGTATATGACATTGGCGTCAGAAAAAAATCGCGCCAATGTGGTGCGTATATGACATCTGTGCCGTCTTTTACTTATTTATTTATCGAACAACAAACATACGACTTCATCTCATTTAAAATACAATAAATAAATAAATAAATAAAGGTACTTTTCCAGTATAGGTACTTGGCGAAATAGAGAAAAGGTCCATGGCGAGGAAAGAAATTTGGCAACGTACTTTCTGGCAACCTATTTAATCAAAATATTTTTTTCGAATAAAACTACATAAAAGTTGCCATGATCAGAAACAGTTTGTACTTTAATGTTAGCTGGGCGCAATTCTCGCCAATGGCATTTTTTAATTCGCCAGCACATTTTTTTATTTTTCGAGGGGTAAATTAAAACAATGCTTTGATGTTGAAATTAAATAGTTTACGGTATTATTTATTCTTTTTCTTTTTTAAAGATTTTCTTTTTAAGTGAAATTCATGAATTTCAGACGTTTCAGTTTTAAATTAAAGCTATCCATTTTAAATAAAATCAGTGAAAGGATTATATTTTAATCATGAAATATGAAAAACGGGTACAATGTTTGGCGATTTATCACCTGTGCCCCACTAACATAAAAATACCGAGTTCTTGATTTCTCTATCAGAATCTTCCTCTTTGTCGAAGGATCGAGCAAGTAAATTAAATTATGAATAAAAGTAACATGATACAATGGGATTACATGACATTATACCTAGGATACATTTAAGGGAGACCAAACTGGTCGCCACGGGCGAATAGTTATTTTAAAAACCATAATACTGTCAATTAAGATACAATTTTCAAACAAATTGCATTTGAAAGTAGGTCTTTTTCTCTATTTGACGGCGTAAAAATTGAAAATGCGCGATATTTAGAAATTTAAAAAATCGCTGACATAGCAAGCATTTTTTTTTTCAGGTTTTATGGGAAAATGACAACAAAATATACAGTATCTCCTATTTTCGACTATTTTCCGTTTACTTTCAATGACTTTCAATAGAAATGGGGTTCTTTTGTTGCCACGATTAGAAAAATGATATTAAAAACTACAAAAAAATTAATATCTCAAAAATAAATTGAGATACAGCTTTCAAACAAATTGCATTTAAAAGAGCATTTTTTTCCTCATACAACGGTGTAAAAATTTAAAATGTTCGACGGTTAGAAGTTTAAAAATTTGCAGTAAGGAAAATTGCAAAACCAAAATTTTATTTTAAATTTCAAAGTGTTGCCATTCGCAAAATGACGTATGCGTTACGCACAGATATGTTTGTCCTTTATAATATAGATAATAGATATATATGTATGCATGTATGTACTAAATTTTGTTCGCACGATAAAAGTCGCAATTATACTCCGATCGTCTTCAAACTCGCCAACAACTTTGAGATGGTTAATATCTCGGCGGGGATTCAAAATGGGCAAAATCGGCCATAGGGAATGGAAATGGGGAGGGTTAAACATTTTTAATAACGTCTTAATAAGATTCTGATAAAACCAGCTCTTACACAACAATGACAGGGGAAAAAAATATTTTTCGTTATGGCAGTTGCCAACAATTAAAAAAAAAACAATAAAATTCTCACCACAAAAATTGCTTTTCTATTGCAAGATTGTCACGTGAAAAAATAAATTAAATAAATAGTTTGAAGAATTGAAAACAAATTGAATATTACGTCATAAGTTTTCTAGAGCAAGATTTCAGCATGGAAACTCAAAATGAAATAAATAGTTTGACGAATTAAAAAATATATATATATTGCGTCATATTAGAAATATAATGGACCTCAGCAGGTGTATGTAACGTCATGTGAGTTTGAAGAAACGTATTAAAACATGATAAAAACACGACTATGGAAATATTAACATATTTTAACACTTTGAGGTTCTCTGAATTTGTTTTAGCCATTTTTAAACCTATTCCATATACACGCGTGTGTGTATTCGTGTATATTAGAATTTTCACAAAATGTTTAGCTCCCTAGAGCTCATTCTTAGGGAAGGAACTGGGTTTATCTCTAATCTTGATTTAAGTTTTGTTGGTGAATTTAGTACTTAATTTCGAAATCTACCTCGCCTGTAGGCATGAGCCGGCAGGGATTTTTTTTTAAATATTCTCAAATAACATACTTTGTTTTTTTGAAAAACTCAAGGGTATCACTAGATGTTTTGAAAGCGTTCATCATTTGCATTCGAAAATTATTGTCTTAGATGCCCCAGATCTTCTCTGCTGCAGCTGATGTAAAATAGGAGTTAATTATAAAATTATATTGCATCAAACGTATATTAATTTATATATATTTATAATTTATCTATCGAAAATTATAGAGGTAGTTCGGGTATTATGAAATGGTCAGACAAAATGGATTTACTTAGATTCCTGCGCTTCATCAGAAGTAGCGCTTATGGTGTTGCAGCCAAGAGTGAAACTGAATAAAGATTTTCTACTGCCTTAAGGCATTGTATACAGTTCTGTTTAAATACCTATTGTGAGAGCAATGCGGTGAAATAAAATTTCTTTCGTAATTTTTACAATTTTTTAGCAGGTAAATTTTATAAAATTCGTATTAAATATAAAATTTCATTCTCAGTAATATTAACCAAGTTCAGTATAAATTTGAAGAATTATATTTATTACTGTGTTAGTCAGTTTTCCTCCATGCTAACTTGTTGACGAGTGACGAGTTTATATATTTTTTCAGGATTTGTGTCTGGTAATGTGGAATATCAGCTAGACAACGGTTTCAGGACGAGTCAAGTGAAGACGATTCATCATTCCGCTCGGACGTATCATTTAAGATGAGCATTTTTACCAGATTGTACACCAGATGAGGAAGATGCAGTGTGCTGCCTTGGAATGCAAAATATTCGGAAGATGAATAGGAAAGGAGTAGATGTAATGCCTGATGTGTGTTCATGTGGATTGTGGTGGTGCAGAAACTACAGACTGTGTTTGTGTATTTGTGAAAATTAAAACATTTTCACTCAGAATATGATGATTTATAGATGATATATTAATATTTAATAATTAAATTATTTTGATTATCGTTGTAAATAAAGTTATATATATATATATCTTACAACCTTATCCCATATTACACGACTGGATACCATTGCATGAAAAGTATAACTTTATTTTTAAAGCTAAATATTGATAATGCATTTTTTCTTCCACATTAAATGAATTAAAATTGTATTAAGGAATATTTAAAGTTTGTTCTTAACTAACTTTTAATTTATTTCAAAAAATTTTATGTTGAGTTACAGATAAAAATGTAAATGGTATTGCATAATACCCGAACTTCCTCTATATCCCCAAACATATTTTACTTTAACACCTCTTGAGATATGAAGTTAAAGCAATACTTCAAATACACATTCATTTCTTTAGCGTAAAGAATAAGTCACCATAGATGACAGACAGAGACCTTTTTCATGAAATTGCTATTTTATGGGACTGGAAATTTGTGCTCGCAAATATGGATCTAAAGTTAGAAGCCCTTTTAAAATATAAAATTAATTATAAATAACCTGAATTTACGCAATGACGAATTTAAGAGTTTTAAACAAGTCTATGATCTGCAAATCAAATTTTTATTGTAAAAGGTTTAAGTTAAATAATTATGAAAATTACTTACTTCCTTGGCCACACTGTCTTGAAGGCAATTTACAAATTCAGCTGAAAATTAAATTTATTTTATGAGAAACTAAGCATCAGTGCTGCTATTTAGTGGCTTTATACCAAGCAAAAACATTCAGTTAGATAGAGGAAAAGCAAATATATATATATATATATATAATAATTACTAGAAAACAGGAATTCTGCTTTTTCAGAATTTAGTGTCGCCCCCGATGACAAAAAAATATATGTATATAAATACAGTAGAGTCCCGATTATCAGAGTTAATTGAATTTACACCTTTGGAATGGAACATTTTCTTCTGATGGACTGATGGCTTTTATTATTATGAAACAGTCATTATAAATGAAGTGTTAGGTGAAGATGAAAGAACAGTCGTAAAAAGTTAGAACTCTGATTTTCTGGTCAGAATAGTGGGGGGGGGGGGGGGATTATGGCCATTCCCCCCCATTCTGACCAGAAAATCAGAGTTCTAAAACTTTTTGCGGCTGCTCTTTCATCTTCACCTAACACTTCATTTATAATGACAGTTTCATAATAATGCAAGACATCAGTCCATCGGAAGAAAATAACTCGGTGAAAGCGGAAACTCCGATAATCGGGACTCTACTGTAGTTCAGTTTAAGACTTATAACACGCGATTTTATTTTACATAAGGTAACGTCATCCACATCCGCTGAAGAATTCATCATTTGGGATCCAGTGTTAAAGAACATCTACAGTAAAGTACGCTTTGTACGTCACTATCGCTTAATAATACACAAATAACAAAAAAAAAGGGGATTTAGTCATTCAAAAAACTCGACAAAAAAAATTGGCTATCTAAAGATTCACAGGCTTTCATTTGTTTGTATTATTAATATAGATATTTAAAATTAAATTTAGTTTCTAATACCGCAATGTTTTATCAGAAATCCTTCATTTATATTTTTTTCAAAATAACACGTATTTTAAGTAAATATTTTTCTCAGTTTCTATGGGGAAATGACAACAAAAAGATATAATTGCTATTTTTCTTTCACTTTCTACAGAAATGGAGTTCTTCTGTTGCCAATGTTACCACTACCCCTTGAACACGTTTGAGATAATTTTTTAACACATAAACTTAAAAAAAAATTAACAAATAATTTCAATGATATACTTAAAGGGAAAAAGACCCTCTCCCTCCCCCCGAATTGAAAGAAAATTCCTCTCTGCACTTTCTCTTAGCATTTAATTCTTTTAAGTTTCTCGAAAAGATTAACTTTGCTATGTTTATTAAAATCAGAGAAAAAATATTATTTTGTTAAATTTCAAAATCCAGGGGCGGTAGATTTCCTTTTTCGAACCACTGCAACGTAAATTCAATACTGCCTTCGTCTACGCGTTTTAGATAAAATCTAAACACATAAATCTAAAAAAAAAAAAAAAAAAAAAAAAAAAAAAAAAAAAAAAAAACTGGAAATTAATTTCTATAAAGGGTTTATTGGGAAAAAGCGCCCACCCCCCTGGTTTAGATAAAAATTTAACACATAAACATATTTAAAAAAAAAACTGAAAATTAATTTCCGTGAAGGATTTTCAGTAAAAAGCGCCTCCCCTCCACTCCCCCATCATAAAATTCTTAGCTGTTCATTCTCTCAGTGTCTAATTATTTTAATTATACAAAAAAAAAAAAAAAAAAAAAAAAAAAAATCCGTGCTTTTCAAAAGGAGAATTTAGTCAGTTAAATTTCAAAATTCAAGGAGCACTGTTTCATTTAAGAAATAAGTTTATAACAATCGAATTGAAAATATGTACAATTGACCCTTCCCGTCCAATAAGGACTAACTTTTAAAATTTTAACCCCATCCTAAATTGATAAATTCTATCCTAAATACACTTCATAATCTTTTATTTTTCTGCTACAAATAATTATGACCGTATTCAAACCATTCATTAAGCAAAGAAAATTCCACAAATGAATTATAATAATCAAGCCATATTCTAATTATCCATTAAACATAGAAAAAACCCTAATAATAAATCAACCTTATTAATTGAAACTTGGTGGATAACAGCATCGATAAATTCTATATCTTATAAATAATCTTATAATAATCGATAATCCTCTATCTTAGAAAAATATCAACACACAGCAGAATCAGCTCTACATCGTTTGCGAACACGACCCCAGTGGCAAAGTAAGTAAAGCATCTGGCTTCTAAACCGGAGATAGTGAGCTCTGTCCTTCTCAGAGGAAAAGAAAAGCCGCCCTAAGTTTCCCCTTCTAAAAGCTGTAGGCACTTCAGAAATTCTCCAAAGATGGCTCCACCTGCGTCATTTTTTTCTAACTGGGATAATAGCAAAAATAAAAGCAAGTGATGCTAGAAAAATAATGCTAGAATAGCAAAAAATAAAAGCAAGTGATGCTAGAAATGTAATGCCAGCATAGCAAAAATTAAAAGCAACTAATGCTAGAAAATTAAAAGCAACTGATGATAGAAATGTAATGATAGACTGACAACAAAAAAAAGTATCTGTTGCTGGTGAATTACTGATAGAAAGCAGAAATTACAAGCAAGTGGTGGTCTTGATTGCTGCTAGCCCAGCAACATATTCAAGCAACACAAGCTGGAATATGTATGCTGGCCAATCAGTAAAAGTGTTCCAATACACACCATGACATGATGGTAATTATGGTGGAACCAGCAAATGTGTTATGGTAGTTTATGCTAGTTAACTTTGCTGGGATACAGCATTTAATGCTTGTCTAGCAAACAAATACCAGCATGAATTTCGACCTGGGCGTACCGGGGGCTAATAATCAAACAGTATAGCTTTGTATGAATAAAAAAATAGATTTCCACATTCTTTTACCTCGGTGTCGGAAGTGGTAAGAGGTCTTTCATAGCTGTCATTGCATTTAGTATAAAATAAAATAATTCTAACGAAAGTTTTTATTTTATTTTTTATTTATTTTATTTATTTATTTATTTATTTATTTTAAATGTCTTAATCAATTTGATAGTAAATTTTGTAAATATAAGTTCGAGCACCACTTGCAGTGATATTTCTTGTATTCTTTAATGAACTTAGAGGTCTATAGGGCAACACCAATTGAGTCTTCGCAGCTTTAAAAAACATGTAATTTGCCTTTTTTTTTTAAATATTACAAGGTTACATAAGAATGAATTATATTATTACGAATGGCGTTTTTGTTCTGTTTTGGTTTGGCAAGCTTTTCACATTTCATAGGACATTTTTCGTTTATCATGTCTTCATCCTCAGCTTATGCAACAGCTGATGGCAGTTTTGGGGTGTGATAAAAAAGATCAATTACACATTTGAAAATAAACGTGCACAAAAGGGTTAGGTTGAGAGTGTTGCGGCTCCCTCCAACTTTTATTACGACGTTATAGACAATATTCATCCTTCGAATTCGAGGTTAAAAACTCCGTCTGCTGGGGAATAACATTCATAACCACGGTATTAAAAAGCATCGTATTTTGCAATTTTTCGCTTATCTTTTGTCGAGTTTTCAATTTTTTTTCAGGAACATGTATAGGTTATGCATGAAACGTTTTCTGTATTTCATTGCATCATCATGAATATTTCCACGTTATTTTTAAAATGAAAATCGTTTATTTTCACAATTTGAATATACGCATTTTTTAATATGTATTTATTGAATAGTGTATTCGTACACAATAAATCGAATGTAATTTGTACATGCATTTACCTGTATTAATGCTTCTCCATGGGATGAGACATATAAAGAAATTGCTAGATGCGTTATTTTTACACCATGTGATTCTCAGTGTGACGTTACATTAGTACTGTTCATAAGAAAATTGTTTTGACTTATAGTTTTAATATATGACATAAGTTTTACTTTAAATGCGCTTTTCATGTAATAATTTAATTATTTTAAAATTTTTTTCTCTTTTTTTTTTAATTTACCTTTAAATGTATTATTCAATTTAAATCGCCTGGGAATATTATTATCTGAGGTTTTAAAATATGACAAAATTTTAACATTTAAAAATTTTTCAGGTGTAATAATTTAATTAATTTAGGCATTTTACTCGGTTTTACAGATTTTTGACGGTATTTAATTTTTAGGCATATTACATATGGCGCAATTTTCCCCATTTTTCTAGTGTAATAATTATTTTTTTTATTGCCTTACGTTGTTATAATTCAAGTATAAATACAATTTACGAAATTTGCCCTATTTTCTATTTTTAACATATGCTCATTTAATTATTATTTTAAACTTTCATTTCTGTCTTTAATATTCACGTGTTAAAAAGAAATATGAGAGAAAGTACAATTATTTGGGCTGTTTTACCAGTTGGCTTTAGTATAAAAAAAAAAATTAGCTTTTCTAAATATATATATATATATATATATATAAAACTATTGAAATAATGTAAATTAGGATTGAAATTTGAAAGAAAACCCTCAACAAATTAGTCAAATTAAAAAAAAATCCCTGCCGGCCCGGCCTACAGGCAGAGGTAGATTTCGAAGTTAAGTATAATAATTTCACCAACAAAAACAAAATCATTATTAGATATAAATCCACTTTAACAGTTTTATCTGTCTGCTTTTGACGAGTTTTTATTTCCTTTTTATAAAATAGCTGGTTGTATCAGAATCATGTTAAGGCAATATTAAAAAAATATATTTTTCCATACTCAACAACTCGAAACTTTTTGGCACATTTTCAGATTCATTTTTAATAATAATAATAATAAAAAAAATATGAAACATGCTGACGTGATTTTTGAAAAGATTTATAAGCCACCTGTGTTTTAATTTTTCTTTCAATTAATTAAAACTTGATTAATAAACAATTATTTTCTCAGTAGGGCAATATTTTTCGTTTCTAACAATCGCTTAGGGAAACTCTGTTCAAAATGCCCACTTTGACATCATTTTTTGAAATATATTCTGCCTCTATCAAAAAATCGATCATTACTGTACATTATATAGTTTCTGAATAAGAGAATCTAGCAATTGGATGCGTTTGAGAGCAAAAATGAATTTAAAAATGAGTAAGAAAATAGACAGTTTGGATTTGAATGCACCCTTAATAAGATGATTTTTTTCTTCAATGTATTTTTAATTTGCTTTTGCTGTAAGAATTGGCTTTATCAAAAACTTCCCTATATTAATATTGAAGACAATATTAAGAAGATATATGACAAATTCATGGAGATTTTATATCTTGTGAATTGACGGAGTTATTAAAATTTTTCTTCTTCAACCCCCCTTTTTTGTTTTAGTTTTTAATTATCTTTTTTTTGCGGTACGAATTGGTCTTATCAAAAACTTGTGAATATAAAAGTTGTAGATAATATTAAGGAGATGTATAATAAAATTATTGGATTTGATATCTTGAGAATTGACGAAGTAAGGAATTTTTTTCTCCCAAAAACCCTACTTTTTGCGCTCCTTGAGCCTATTTTAAATTTTATCAAAAATCTGTGATGCATGAATTTTTGGCGCTATTTTTAAAATTAATAAAAACTTTAAACTGATTTGATATGTACAAAAATTAAGAAGTTGTGGGTTTTTTTCGGTTTTCACAAAACCCCTCCCTATTTCCACCCCCTTTGTCCGCTTTTGCCCATTAACGAACTTGAGCGAGATTTTATGTCCCTTGATTTTATGTATCAGTTTGAAAGAGATTTGTGCAGAATTGCGGAAGTTATCGTGTCCAGAAGAAAGTGATAGCACAATTGCTTCGGGAAATTTCGTTCAAAATGCCCATTTTGACATCATTTTTTGAAATATATTCTGCCTCTATCAAAAAATCGATCATTACTTTACATTATATAGTTTCTGAATAAGAGACTCTAGAAATTGGATGCGTTTGAGAGCAAAAATGAATTTAAAAATGAGTAACAAAATAAGCAATTTGGATTTGAGTGCATCCTTAATGCAATGATTTTTCCAACACAATCCGCTTCGGGAAATTCGGTTCAAAATGCCCACTTTAACAGCATTTCTTTAAATATATTCTGTCTCTATAAAAAAATCGACAATTTGGGTACATTATATTGTTTCTGAGTAAGAAGCCGTAACCATTGGAAGCCTTTGAGAGCAAAAATGAATTGTAAAATGAGTCAGAAAATAAGCAGTTTAGATTTGAATACACCCTTACTTAGAATTTTTTTCTTCAACCGTATGTATTTTTATTTTTTTTTTTTATTTTATTTTTTTTTTTTTGCTGTAAGAATTGGTCCTATCCAAAACTTGTCTATACAGATGTTGTAGACAATATTAAGAAGATATATGATAAATTCATGGGGATTTTATATCTTTTGAATTGACGGAGTTATGGATTTTTACTTCTTCAAACCCCTTTTTTGTTTTCGTTTTTAATTTTTTTTTTTGCGATACGAATTGGTCCTATCAAAAACTTGTGAATGTAAAAGTTGTAGATAATATTAAGGAGATTTATAATAAAATTAATTGGAATTGATATCTTAAGAATAGACGAAGTTATTAATTTTTTTCTCCCAAAAACCCTATTTTTTGCGCCCCTTGAGCCCATTTTTAACTTTATCAAAAATCTGTGATACATAAAATTTTGGCCCTATTCTTAGAAGTAATAAAAACTTTAAACACATTTGATATGTATAAAAATTAAGAAGTTATGGGGGGTTTTCGGTTTTCGCAAAACCCCTCTCTATTTCCATCCCCTTGGTCCGATTTTGCCCATTAACAAACTTGAGCGAGATTTTATGCCCTTTGATTTTATGTATCAGTTTGGAAGAGATTGGTGCAGAATTACGAAAGTTATCGTGTCCAGAAGAAAGTGATATATATATATATATATAGATAGATAGATAGATAGATAAAGTTTTTTACTGAGGGTGGTTTTGGGTTCTAGGAGTCATGATCGGTGTAGATCTGCAAAAATTTTTCAGAAATTCCAACATGGGAACGATCCCAATAGGTAGTATTTCATACGAAATCTACCTAAAATATATGAAGTCTGCACACCGCGAGTTTATAATGTATATCTTTAGGAAAAAACATATTAAATCTTATGCATAATTTTTGCTCCTATAAAACGTTTTTAATGGAATAATTTTGTTCGACTTTAACATTATATAGCTTTTAAAATATTTATTTTGTTTAAAAACTGTCTGCTTCAGCGTGTATATCAAAATTTGCTCTATAATACTACATATTTTCTATTTTTGTATGCAGTAGTTTCCTTATTATAAGCGAAGAAAGATCGCTGTTGCAAAAAATAGATTTACAGCGGGGACGGTGACATCGTTAGTTACTTCCTTTAGAATAGAGAGAAAAATACACTGTTCGGCCTGTATTGCTCGGGAATAACATTCATAACCACGTTATTAAAAAGCATCGTATTTTGCAATTTTTCGCTTATCTTTTGATCGAGTTTTCAATTTTTGTTCAGGAACATGTATAGATTATGCATGAAACGTTTTCTGTATTTCATTGCATCATCATGAATATTTCCACGTTATTTTTAAAATGAAAATTGTTTATTTTCACAATTTGAATATACGCATTTTTTAATATGTATTTATTGAATAGTGTATTCGTACACAATAAATCGAATGTAATTTGTACATGCATTTACCTGTATTAATGCTTCTCCATGGGATGAGGCATATAAAGAAATTGCTAGATGCGCTATTTTTACACTATGTGATTCTCAGTGTGACGTTACATTAGTACTGTTCATAAGAAAATTGTTTTGAATTACAGTTTTAATATATGACATAAGTTTTACTTTAAATGCGCTTTTCATGTAATAATTTAGTTATTTTAAAGTTTTTTTCTCTTTTTTTTAAATTTACCTTTAAATGTATTATTCAATTTAAATCGCCTGGGAACATTATTATCTGAGGTTTTAAAATATGACAAAATTTTAACATTTAAAAATATTTCAGGCGTAATAATTTAATTAATTTAGGCATTTTACTCGGTTTTACAGATTTTTGACGGTATTTAATTTTTAGGCATATTACATATGGCGCAATTTTCCCCATTTTTCTAGTGTAATAATTATTTTTTTATTGCCTTACGTTGTTATAATTCAAGTATAAATACAATTTACGAAATTTGCCCTATTTTCTATTTTTAACATATGTTCATTTAATTATTATTTTAAACTTTCATTTCTGTCTTTAATATTCACGTGTTAAAAAGAAATATGAGAGAAAATACAATTATTTGGGCTGTTTTACCAGTTGGCTTTAGTATAAAAAAATTAGCTTTTCTAAATATATATATATATAAAAAAAACTATTGAAATAATGTAAATTAGGATTGAAATTTGAAAGAAAACCCTCAACAAATTAGTCAAATTAAAAAAAATATATATGAAGTCTGCACACCGCGAGTTTATAACGTATATCTATAGAAAAAAAAAACATATTAAATCTTAGGCATAATTTTTGCTCCTATAAAACGTTTTTAATGGAATAATTTTGTTCGACTTTAACATTATATAGCTTTTAAAATATTTATTTTGTTTAAAAACTGCCTGCTTCAGCGTGTATATCAAAATTCGCTCTATAATACTACATATTTTCTATTTTTGTATGCAGTAGTTTCCTTATTATAAGCGAAGAAAGATCGCTGTTGCAAAAAATAGATTTGCAGCGGGGACGGTGACATCGTTAGTTACTTCCTTTAGAATAGAGAGAAAAATACACTGTTCGGCCTGTATTGCTCGGGAATAACATTCATAACCACGGTAGTAAAAAGCATCGTATTTTGCAATTTTTCGCTTATCTTTTGATCGAGTTTTCAATTTTTTTTCAGGAACATGTATAGGTTATGCATGAAACGTTTTCTGTATTTCATTGCATCATCATGAATATTTCCACGTTATTTTTAAAATGAAAATTGTTTATTTTCACAATTTGAATATACGCATTTTTTAATATGTATTTATTGAATAGTGTATTCGTACACAATAAATCGAATGTAATTTGTACATGCATTTACCTGTATTAATGTTTCTCCATGGGATGAGGCATATAAAGAAATTGCTAGATGCGCTATTTTTACACCATGTGATTCTCAGTGTGACGTTACATTAGTACTGTTCATAAGAAAATTGTTTTGAATTATAGTTTTAATATATGACATAAGTTTTACTTTAAATGCGCTTTTCATGTAATAATTTAATTATTTTAAAGTTTTTTCCTTTTTTTTTTTAAATTTACCTTTAAATGTATTATTCAATTTAAATCGCCTGGGAATATTATTACCTGAGGTTTTAAAATATGACAAAATTTTAACCTTTAAAAATTTTTCAGGCGTAATAATTTAATTAATTTAGGCATTTTACTCGGTTTTACAGATTTTTGACGGTATTTAATTTTTAGGCATATTACATATGGCGCAATTTTCCCCATTTTTCTAGTGTAATAATTATTTTTTTTTATTGCCTTACGTTGTTATAATTCAAGTATAAATAAAATTTACGAAATTTGCCCTATTTTCTATTTTTAACATATGCTCATTTAATTATTATTTTAAACTTTCATTTCTGTCCTTAATATTCACGTGTTAAAAAGAAATATGAGAGAAAGTACAAATATTTGGGCTGTTTTACCAGTTGGCTTTAGTATAAAAAAATTAGCTTTTCTAAATATATATATAAAAAAAAACTATTGAAATAATGTAAATTAGGATTGAAATTTGA
The DNA here is from genome assembly GCA_963932465.1 of Maratus speciosus. Lineage (NCBI taxonomy): Eukaryota > Metazoa > Arthropoda > Arachnida > Araneae > Salticidae > Maratus > Maratus speciosus. The sequence continues at coordinate 56,353,571 of OZ010790.1, forward strand.
AAGAAAACCCTCAACAAATTAGTCAAATTAAAAAAATATATATATGAAGTCTGCACACCGCGAGTTTATAACGTATATCTTTAGAAAAAAAAAAAAAAAAACATATTAAATCTTATGCATAATTTTTGCTCCTATAAAACGTTTTTAATGAAATAATTTTGTTCGACTTTAACATTATATAGCTTTTAAAATATTTATTTTGTTTAAAAACTGTCTGCTTCAGCGTGTATATCAAAATTTGCTCTATAATACTACATATTTTCTATTTTTGTATGCAGTAGTTTCCTTATTATAAGCGAAGATCGCTGTTGCAAAAAATAGATTTACAGCGGGGACGGTGACATCGTTAGTTACTTCCTTTAGAATAGAGAGAAAAATACACTGTTCGGCCTGTATTACTCTATTTTTTTACGGTTTTTTTTTATCATATTATCACCATTTAGAAACATCTCTTTTTTCTTTCATATACAGTATTGCGCCGATTATCCGAACAAGTTGGGATCCGCCTTAGTTCGGATAAATGGACAGACAATTTAAGGGATGCTCCTGTTTATACTAAAACATTCACGCTTTATCCAGGCTTAGGACTGGCCAGTTAGTGTTGGCGCTTTAATAATTCTTGTTTATTATTTTTTTTCTTTTTTTTTGTTTACCTTTTTATAATTTAAAATTTTCTTTTTCTCATTTTATGAACTCCAGAGAATATAATTTATGCAAAAATAAATAGGAAGTTCGGTTAACAAATTTTTGGGTGAGAAATAGGCTATTCGGATAATTGGGAGTTCTGTTAAAATTTTTTGAGAGATATAGGCTGTTCGGGTATTTGAAAGTTCGGTTAATTGAAGTTCCGATAATCGGCGTCCTACTGTAATTTAGATATATTCCAGATGTTTTTGATCAATATGTATAAATATATTTTTATGTTTCTTTCTCTGTATATATAAATACATATATTCAATGAAAATTGAAGACTAGACTAAAACTTTTCTAGTAAAATAAATAAAAAGCATAGCTCTCTTTTTTGTAGTTATTCTGAAGTCTCTATATATTGATTTATTTTTAGATCAGTAACGAATTCAAAAATGCAGTAGGGATTCCACTGAAAGAAATTTTTGAATATGTAACCCCAAAAAGTACATCATAGTAAAAAATAGATACTATAAAATATAAAATGATGTTTTTTGAAAAATGAACTCAAACTTAAGGAATGCTATTATCGTGGAAGGAAATGTTCTGGATAAAATCTGTTTTCGAAATCTTATTGTTTTGTAAACATTTATGAAAAGCTGTGTCTTTACGCAAAAGTTCATTCAGTTTCTTTTCGGCTTTTAGTAATAAAATACATAATACTATCGTCTGCAATGGAAGTTTTTTATTTCACCTTAGCTTGTACAACATTATACACGAAAAAAAAATGAATAAGATACTGATTTTGTTTTCAAAACATGGAATAAAGATTTTTTTTTCCCATGTGAATTTTCTTAACGAAAGAATATTTTTCGATTTTTTTTTTCAGTTTTTCAGAAAATATTCAACTGAAACCACTAAAATTACACAACTTGAAGTTACTTATTGCTATCTCTAATATCTGTGTTGTGTAAAGCAAAAAGTGCCCTATTAGTAAATCGAAAGTTTCGAAATTTCTAAAAATTCCCGTATCAAAGAAAAAAAAATAGTGAATTACAAAATAGGTTAGAAACAGCAATTGCTAATGAAGAATTAATTTGAAATCTTCAAAAGAAGTTTCTCAAAAGAAAATATTACACAAGCCTACAATGATTTTTTTTCTTAAAAATTATGAGTATGGATATTATTATTTTGACTTCGTGAAAGGTACAAAAAGTTTTCAATTCCCAAAAAGATTCGAAAGAAATCAATAATTTCTGTCTTGTTTGTAAATATGTAGTTATAAAGGTATAAGAGTTTTTAAAATGTATACGTAATGAACTTAGTAATAAAATTACCGGACACCCATAAAAATGATAGCTTAATGCTGACTTATGAATGCCATCTTCGGATGAAAACTACGGCCACAAGAAGAGGAACAACAAGAAAAGTACTTAATAAAAGCTCGGGGTGGAGGATTTTTGATTTTGTTTTGCAAAAAAAGTGTATTGTTTTTCATTCGTTACGAGGTCGAATTTATCGAAAAGATACATTAAGATTCCCGTCGAGACGGTACGGGCAATGCAACTCAGCTGCAAACACACTTGTTCTTGGACAAAGGACGAAGGGTGTCCAGCCAAACAGTCCGAAATAGGCTTCATCAGGGTGGTCTCTATGCACGTAAGCCAATGGGCTGTATTCCGTTGACCTCAAGCCACTGTGCGGCCCAAACAAGTTGGGGAACTGAACATCGAGTTTGGAGGCAACGTTGTTGGAGTGATATTCTGTTTACAGACGAGTCCCGATTCAGTGTTGATGTGACATCTGATGTGTTTTGGAATGGAGAGAAAGATGCACTCAAAATAATCCCACATTCGTTCGTGAAAGATCACATTAAAGGCGAGGTGGGTTGATGCTATGGGCTGGAATCAGCATATGTGGGCAAAGGGGCCTGCATATCATTCGGAATGGCACTTTGACGATCCGAAGTTATACAGACGAGATACTGAGACCTCATTTCGTATTTTATGTTGCAGCAATTAGTGATTTCCTTTTTTTCCATACATGATAATGCCAGACTTCATAAAGTTGGTCTTGTGGAAAACATGCTTGAAGCTAAAACAATATAGCGTATGGAATGACCAGCATGCTCTCCTGATCTAAATCCGATCGAGCATGTTTGGGACATACTCATACGATGCATTGCTGCGATACCAAGGCCTCCTTTTACTGTACGGGACTCGAAGATTGCAATTCTTGAGCAGTGGAACAGTAATCCCCAAATTCTTATCGATAACCTCATGGCATTCATGGAAAGCAGGTGTGCAGCAGTCTTCGCTGTTCGAGGAGACAACAAGCCATATTAAAAATTTTGCATCATTTCTAAACAATACTTTTTTTTTTTTTTATCATTTACATGAAACCAAATTGTTACCCTAAACCATCTTTTCATGTCCTTTTCATCTTTTCAAAGAATAAAAGCTCTCTTACAATTGTTTTCGTCTTTTTTTCTGTATTGCGCATTGATACATGTGTACTATGCATTTTCTGCCCATACATGGCTGTCTTGCACTGTTCTCTTCACTTTTTTGCTTGCTCCCCTATTTTTTTTAGCAGTGTATATTAAATAAAGGCGAAAAATTCTGAATGCTGTGCCTTTAGTTCAAAACTAACTTTTTTTGTACACTGTAAAAAAAATCTGTGAAGTTACTAAAGTTTTTCTAGGAAACTGGGATTCCTAGAACTTTTCATGTAACGGCAACAACAAAATTTCATGTAACAGACACACTTTTGCGCCGAAAATCAAAAAATCTGTAAAGTTACTAAGAATTTTTTTGGAAACTGGGATTCCGAGAACTTTTCATGTAACTGCAGCCAGGGTTACATATAAAAGTTTAGTAAGATTACTGAAATTTTAGCAGATTCATTTGTAAAGTTACAGATTTTTGTAGCTTTACAAAAACTAGTTTTGTAGATTTGCAGCTTTTTTCGTACAGTTACAGTTGAAAGTTTAGTAAGCATGTAACTTTACATCTGTAGACCTACAGATTTTTTTTTTTACAGTGTAGAAATTGAATCATTATCTGTAATGTAAGTCAACAATATACGATCTTAGCCTTTACGTAGTTAAAATTTAAAGGAGATATACAAAGTCATAAATATGACATACATTTCTGGTTAACATAAAATATTAATTTAACTGTTATAGAATTTTGAATTTTTTAATAAAAAGTTGATGAAAAATTGAAAGTTCAATAGTGTATTTTTGAACTACTTAATATAATGATAACTTTATTTAATAATAACTTAGATAATAAAAAATAACTTTGAGATACATAATAGTATTAAAATTAATATTTCAGACATGTTGCGCTAAATCTCTTGCTTTTCGGTTTGTTTTTAACTCAGTTTGCATTTTTCTTCATTGTAGACCACATTTTCTTCCTTTTTGTTATCTGAATGGTATTAATCTAAATATCTTTGAGGTCTAGGATACTTCGTAATCTCTGTTTCTGCTGAACGTACATAAAAATTGTTTTAGCAATTGACTTTGATTGACTTCTCCAAATACGGGTTTATAAAGTCGATTTCCTAAGAAATCCTGCCTATTACTTTCTCCTCTATGTCGGAATTTCTCAAATATTTTTGCAGATCTGCACCGATCATGGCCCCTAGAAACCAAAACAACACCCAGTTCAAAACTTATATATATATATATATATATATATATATATATAGGGTAGATGTGCCAGTAATGGACACCCTTCCAGTAATGGACACTCCTTGATGTTTTTGGTTCCCCTTGCATGTTTTATAAAACTGGTTATTGTTGACACTTTTAATCAAACCAATCAGGAAGCAGAAAATAATATTTCAAAGTTTCGCTGTTTTTTTTTTTTTTTTTTTTTTTTTTTTTTTTTTGTGAAATCTTAATGAAGAGGCTAAGAGCTGGCTTCGTTTAATTAATTTATATATTATTTATTTTCTGGCAAAATTTGAATGTTTTTGTTTGAGTAGCAATAGAAAACTTGGAATTTTATATACAAATGGTCATTTAGAAAATATCATTTATTTTTAAGGTTTTAAGAGGGGGTTGTCCATTACTGGAATGGTTAATTAGTCATTTTTCAGTAATGAACACCCCATATAGATATTGTTAAAAATGCAATTTCAGTAATGTTTATAGTGCATAAAATATTTTGACTTAACTGCAAACTTAAATAATAAAATCTAATTTTTAAGTTATACTTACCAAAATGTAATAACACCAAAACTTTTACAAATAGCTGCTTTTAAGTTATTTTATGTGATTAATAAAATCTCAATATTTTATTGTTTTTCATTGCTTTTTTTAATGTACATGTACCTTGCATATTTTATAATCTGGCAATCAAACCAGCCAGAAAGCAGAAAATATTTTTTAAGAGCACAGTCAAAGAGGGGCTCATAGGGCTTAATCCCTCTCCGTTTAAATAAAAACAATTAAGCTACAGAAGTTGTTAAAAATCTATTTTCTGTCTTAAATGTTTCCTTATTCACCTCTGATTGAAAAAAAAAGTAATATTAGTGAAAATTATAGGTAATATTCATGAAACTAGTAAATCTGCAGATCAGTGGCTCCAAGCAAGAGTTCTACAGTTTTATTTTGAAATTATTTTATTTAGTAGTTAACATATCCGACTCACTATATCATTTCTTTCATATTTGTAAGATTAATTATTATAAATGATATATCAAATAGTCTCTGGAAGATTAATTGTTAAAAATAGCGAGATAAAACTAAACGCTAATGTTCCAAAACTTTTTTTTAATTACCTTTAAAATCTGCCGCTGTTTCAATAATTTGATAGCTGTAATTGCCTGATATTTAGTATTTTAAACTATCCATCTAAAATAATTAAAACATCGTTCTTCCGATAATTACAATAACTGAAGCAAACATTAAAAAACAACAAATGTTTTATTCATTACTCATATCCTAATTATTAAATTTATTTCAAAATAACTATTTTCTTTCATTAGTATGTATTCATTACATTCCAGTTCTAAATACAGTCATAAAAATAATTATATTTATTACTTTGTATGGGGTGTCCATTACTGGAACAGAAGGTGTCCATTACTGGGATAGAGGGTGTCTATTACTGGGCTTTTGGGTGTTTTGATATATTTCTGTTATTTAAAATTATATTTCGATTCATATTAGAAAATGAGACTATAAGAATGGTTAAATACTGTTGACAGGTTAGCATAATATTGAATAATCTGGAATATAATAATTATAACTATTAATAAAAAATAATTTTAAAGAAATTCCTTAAGGGTGTCCATTACTGGCACATCTACCCTTATATACATATTTATATTCATAATTTTCATCATTTCATATTTCTCAGTTAAAAACTACATAATATATATATATACGTACACGATAATTTCCACAATTCTGCACAAAGTTCTTCCAAACTGATACATAAATCAAGAGGCAGAAAATCTCGGTCAGACTCGTTAATGGGCAAAATCGGACCAAGGGGATAAAAAAAGGAGAAAAAGGACAAAAACATGTGAAAATCGAAAAAAAAAACCCTCCATAACTCCTTAATTATATTACATATCAAATCAGTTTAAAGTTATTATTACTTCTAGGAAACTGGCAAATATTTATGTATGACAGATATTTGATATAATTAAAAATTGGCTCTAGCTTCGAAAAAAATAGTAATTTAAGACGAAAAAATTCATAACTTCGTCAAAAGATATCGAATCCACTTAAATTTACTATAAATCTTCTTAATATTATATTCAACGTATGTATTAACATTTTTTCATAGGACCAACTCTTATTAAATGAACTAATAATAATAATAATAATACGAAAAAATGTGGGGAGGGAGAAGGAAAAAATCATAACCTTCTCAATTCACAAAAAATCCACTTAAATTAATTATACATCTTCTTAATCATATCTTGAACTTTTATTTTGAAGTATTAGTAAAAAAAAAAAAAAAAAAAAAAAAAAAAAAAAAAAAAAAAAAAAAGTTAAAAATAAAATAGTGATTGTAGAAAAAAATATCGTATTAACGTGATTCTGATGAAACCAGCTCTTACAGAAAAATGAAATAAAAAAACTCCTTAAAAGCGCCCAGTTAAAATTGTGAAACTAGATTTATTTCTAATACTGATTTAGATTTTTTTGTGTGTGTGTGTGTGTGTGTGAGTGTGAAATTAGTATTTAACTTCTATCTGGGCCTCTAGAGCTAGCCGGCGGGGTTTTTATTTTCGCACTGTTTGTTTGTTTGTTTGTTTTTTCGCTTTGTTATTCTCTTTTCCCACGTCTGCTTTAATTGCTAAGCATTAAGTAACATTTTTCCGTACAGCTTTTCGCTTTCTCGCTGACAATAGACATTTATCTTCTAAAAATTATTACAGTCGGTATAATTTTTTTAAATATTTATTATTAACCAACTAATTAGTTTTGTACACTTCTAATAGTAATATTCTCAAATTTTGTAAATAATATTTAACTAATTGCTCAGTCATTTTCAAAATACTTTTCCAAACCTTAAATATTTTTTAAGCCTTCGAAAGACATATTTTGAAGTGTACGAATATAATCGGTTTGTTATTGAACGTATTAAAGAACTTTTTTTTATGTTTAATCACTTTTAGCTTCTAAATACAAGAATGATAAAAAGTTATTTTTGCTGATATAATTTTTTTAATAAATTTTACCAAATTTAATAAGAAGCTCGTGTATATGGCGACACAAAGTTATTCTCAATTTAACACGTGTAACTTCTACATTAAAGTATTCAAAGTTTATGTTTGACATAATATGGCAATGTTATATAAACTAAAACTTCTCAGCTATACAAAGTTATTTGTCAGATTCCATTTTCCATTAGAATCTTCCGGAAGCCACATTTATCATTTCTTCCGCCTAAACATGACAGGATGATGAATGAAGTATTTCTATCAGAAGTTAATAATATATATGGTTTCATACCGAATATCTAGTTTCATTACAAGAAATTTGAAATATATCTTACTATATTAACATTATACGTAATGCTTGCACATTGCGTTAAAGTTTGGCGATAAAATTATAATGATGATGTTATAAGTTATTTTTCAGATTAAATTTGCCGTTGAATTCTTTAGTTGTCGTACATATTATTTTACTTACACCATATAGCAGAAGGGTGAAAAAGATAATTCTCTCTTTATACAATCATCCGTAAAAATAACATTTTTACGAAAATTCTAAGTGTATGATTATATATTTATCACGAAACAATATACTTGAAATTAACTTACCTTTTACGCAATTTGGACGTAATAATTTACGTAAATTTTTACATAATAATTTTTTATTATTTTACTGATAAACAACCTAGCAACCGAACATGGGCTGGCCGTATTAAAGATATACGAAGTATTACAATTTATAAAGAAATGTGGTGAAATTAATTTTTAATTTAAATTGCTAAAGATACTTTTAAGTCTATCCCATATATATAAAATCCTAATGAAACGAATTAATGAAACGGATATATGAAACGACTGAAATGAAACGAATTTGTGAAACGATTCTTTGAAATTACTGAATAAACAACTGATTATGTTTCACAGCGATTTCTCCTAAAATATGGAACATTTTACGATGTAATTAACACCAAAAATCCGTATTGTTCCGCAAATCTCAAAACTGGTATTACAATTTTTGAATTCTAATTAGTTTTCGAAATATTATTTTTTTTTCTTATTTTAAATACTGTTCTCTAATGATGGCATCTCAAATTTTAATCCTAACAGATATTTGTTTCTCATATTTTAGTAAAGGTTATTATTTTAAACTAATATGGCGGCCAGTTTGGCCTCTCTTAAATGTATCTAAGAAATACACCATGTTACTTTTATTCATAATTTAATTTGTATTTCATTATCATTTTATTTAATACAAAATTTTTATTTGAAGCTGAAACATTTAAAATAAATGCTTTTCATTTCTTTCTCTTTTTTTTAACGAAACGAAAAGAAAAATATTAGGCACAGATGTCATATACGCAACGGGGTACCTAAAAGGCTCCAAAATGGCGTTATTTTGACTGACATGGTAGCTCGGCTATTGTTGCTTATTTATTAATAAATGTTTATTTGAATTTATTTCCTTTTTATTTACAAAAAAATGTTATAAATTGTTTGTCTATAGTTATTAATTAAACTTTTTTTTTACTTAATGTTATTTCATTTTAAAAGTAACGGAAAAAAATTAAAAATACATATGTAATTGGAATTCGAAAACGAGGATTTCGCCAAATTGTTGTAAAAAAGAAAAAAAAAAACATTACGCCAAACCCGTTGCGTATATGGCAATGCAACAAATCATGACATTTGATTTCCACTTCAAACCAATGTTTTAATGGTACTACTTCTCCCATCGACCAATTTCACCAAATTGTGTAAATAGCCAAATTACACAAATTGACATAATTTTTTATTTTAAATAACGAAAGAACAAATAAATTAGTATAACATTAATAAAAATACAAACAAATCATCGAAATAAAGATCACTTGATGACGTAAACACGTGTAACTTCCCTAAAGTCAAGTGAATGTGACATTTACAATCAACCATTATTGGCATTTAATCTTATAATTTGGCGGCAGATTTTTGGTCGATGGGGTAGCCAAGTAGCACCGTTTTAGTTTACCACTCGAAAAAAAAAAATGCTAACTAGCGAGTTAAAAAAAGCTATTGGCGATATTTGCATCGGCTAATATAAAAGTACCAGGAATTCTTTTGCGAGCATGGCAACGTTTATGTAGTTTTATTCGAAAAAGTAATTCAGATTCTTATCAAAATGGAAACCTTTCTTATGAAAAGCGAAGGGATCAGCCCGTTGTTTATGGCAGTTACATGACATGGACTATTATAATATAAATGAAATAATGGCTATAGAATAACATTTGGCGAGTTATCACACCTGTGGCTGGCTAACATTAAGGTACCAAAATGGCTGCCTCTAATATAAAAAGAGAAGGGATCCGCCTGAAACTGTTGATAGATATGAACTCTTGATAGATAGAAATATTCCTAACGATTAAAAATTTATTTACACGTGATTATTAAAAACATAAAAAAACTTTAAAATTACTATTAAATGAGTACGTGTTAAAAGCAAGAAAATATTGAAAATTATGTCTTGAAAATTGTATTTACATCTGAATATTAAAAGAGAGAGGAAATTTTAAATAATAAATACATTAATATGCGTTTTACCCTTTCAGGAGCCAGGACTTCCATTCGTAAAATGCTGAAATCAGTGAATGGCACCAGAATTTACCAACAAATTTCGAAATGCAAAAAGGCTTTTGTTCACTTACTTGGTCACCTGGCCAGACGCCAACCGTGAGGTTTATGGACTGAATGTCCTGGCAGGAAAAAACCCCTCTACCATCCAGCTTCACCCTATCCAAGAAACGGGCTAAACAAGCGACAATTATTTAACATAAGAAAAAGAACAGGTGCATAATCTTAATTATGCAAATAGCAGCTCGCTATGACAAAAAGTACAAATCATGCAAGTTTATAGGATTCTTGCAACAAAACTAAATTAAACAACAAATGTAGGTTTATAGGTTACCTACAACTAACATAAAATACCAAAATAAGGACAATTTACATAGTTTGAGGGTTTGAGGTAACCCACAACTGAAAAGTAAAGTTCATAAAGTTCATAAAGAATCAATAGCCCAAACTTCCTCAACAGGTAGCATGTCAGAAAGTCTCAAGTAAACTGCAGCTTCTTAGTAGAAGAACATTTCTGTAGAAGATGTCTAGTAACAAGCAAACTGAATGAAGTTTTCACCAATCGAAATATCAACATCACATGTGGAGAAGAAGAAACAGTATTAAAAAAAATTCAGTATATATCAGGCTTTTCCAAAAACAGTTAAACTTAAAATCTGATATTCATATAGATTCTAAACAAGTGATTAAGGTTTAAAAGAGAATTTTACCACTTGAGTGTTGAAAAAAAAAGAAAAAAAAATCAAAGTTAAGTCAATAAAAATGAAATGTCCAGACACCCTCAGAGAATATTCCCAATCAGGAAATGCCACTATGAAAAAAAAAAAATTCATAATACCAAATCTTCTTATAAAGGTTCAAAAGGATTAAGTGGTAGGTTTGTAACACTTTCTCTAACAAAAACATTGCAACTAGAAATCACATGATAAAACATATTAAACTGCTGTTAAAATGGTTCACGTTCCAATAGTACAAAGCAATAAAAAGATAATCCAATAAATCCCAATGATAGGGAAAATGAATAATCTGTTCTATTCTAATGATGAGGTTCACAAAACTAATCAAAAGAAAGTGCACTAAATACTTGGTGACTGCTAACAATGATGTCTACCAACTTGGTTACGGTAAACTTTCCAACAAGAAACAAGTAATAGGTTCAAACTTATCGCATGTAAAAAAGTAGTCTTATACTTTAAATAATAAGGTAAAAGAATAGTCCATCTATCCCAATAATATCATATGATAGTTTCAGATAGTATCACTAATACAGAAGATGAGACACTGATACCAGTAAGAACACTGTAGGTAGTAGACCATCTGACATGTATTACACATTATATTATAGTTGAAATTGTTCTGACTCCAATAATATAGAGCATTAAAATGGTAGTTCAATATATCCTAAAGATAAGTTAAAAGAATAGTCCATTGTATTCAAATGAGAAGAATCTATGAGTTATGCGAAAAAAGGAAACACCACATACTTGAAAACTACTATCAATCAGCTAGATAAATGTCAAAATGTATTTTTTTTTTCTCTTTTTTTCCCTTCTTTTTTCTCTAATACTCATACAACCGTTCAAATATTGAAATTAATAATATGCATAAATCAAAATGATCCCCAGTTATAGACTTTCCAACAAAAAGTAGGTAAATGGTTCAAACAAGAGGTACGTCAGTAACGACTTTTATTTTCATAAAGTAAGGTAAAAGAATAGTCCATCTATCCCAATAATTTTCATGATGACTTCCAATAAGTATAGAACTTTAAAAAGGTAGTTCTGTATATCCTGATGATTAAGTTATAAGAATAGCTCATTCTATTCAATCAATATACCCACAGCAACATATCCGTACTCTTAGTTAAGCCTAAGATACAGAATGCGAAACTAGTAAAAGAGAATAGTCCCATTACAACACTAAAATTTATATTTAATAAACGAATAATGTTCGTTTAGAGAATTATAAATGTGGCACAATTTTCGATAATTATCTTGATTAAAAAGGACTCTTTTAATATTTGTACTAATACTTGCAGAGTTGTCAAAGTAGAAAAAGTAGTGGACCAGAGGGCATCTTCCAAAAAGGTAGTGTGTTGTATCACCTCTCTTGCCACAATCGCAGTTTGGGGTGCCACGCTTACCAATTGTATTAAGAAAAACAGGAAAACTTCCATGTGAGGTTATAAAGTATTGTACGATCTGATTTGCGCAGATATATTTAGTGTCTACTCTTTTCATAATACTATACGTATCTCTACCCTTGCCAGAATGTTCCCAATAGCTTTGCCAATTCAGGATCGCTTTTTCACGACAAAACTGCTTAATTAGTGAAATAGGAAAATTCTGTATATCAACTAAGTCGGATTCATTTTCATTAATAGCATTCTTTGCAAGTTCGTCTGCTCGTTTATTGCCAATATTTCCAATATGCGCCATCGTCCATCCAACTGTAATCCTTTTTCTAGTACTCTGTATTAACATATCAAATATTTCTTTAACTATGCTGTTAACCGGAAAGGTTCTCTGAAGGACCATAAATGAGGCTCTGCTATCCGTAAAAATCACTGCATCATGAAATCTTGAATTGATAAACCAGTTAATTGCATAAAAGCCAGTAAATTGCATTTGTTCACTTACTTAATAAAAGGAAAATTTTCATCCCAGTATTCTGGTGCCAATGTGGCATTTAAGAATTAAAATTAAGTGGTCCAAAAATGAACCACCGCCCTTGAAGGGGATAAAGCAGCAAATTTTAGTAATTTTAGTAGATTGTATTATGCCAATCGTTTGATAACGCTGTTAAAATATACCGGCAGACAAAGACTCTGTTTACTTAATTCATTTTATTTTAGCTTCTTTTCAAATATTTAACTGATCTTCTTTAACCAAACACGAAAACAACCATTGCTTGTCTTAACAGCAACTGATTCTGCCTTAAAGTTTTGAAATCAAAGGGAATTGAATGGAAACCCTTTTACAGGGAGATCGCTACAGGTTTTTTCAGTATAATTCAATCTTCTCTAATATTTTTAAAACCGATCAGATTAGCGTGCTTTTAGATTCTGCAGTGTCTGAACGAGGGTTCGAGAGCGTAGCTTGCAGGGGGCGGAGCCCCTTTGTTAAATATATATATTTGACATATATTTTTTATATATTTTTGAAATATTTTTCATTTGCCACAGGCGATTATTTTCTGAATTTTTTTTTCTGGGAGCTGCACCGTTGTTTAGAAACGTGAACAACTTTGTCAAAATGCATGGCAGAATATATAGCCGGAACGAATTTTTGGCAACGGCGACAGAAATGACAGCGTGAAGCAGAATTTCCAGGCTTTCACATTTCCTGTGAAGTGGCTGCAATTTATGATCTGATTGCACACACAAAATCAGAGAATTAAGAATCGAAAAAATGGATATGGATGATTGGATAAGCAATGGCGAAAATGCATCAAATACGAACAATTTAACGGACAGCGAGACTGTTGACGCTGTGCTAAATAGAACCGCCGATATTGCTAGTAGCAGCTCAGAAGACGAGGTTAAACAACTGGCAGAAGAAAAAGTGTCACTAGAAAAATGCGTAAATTTTAATAGGAAATTAATATATGCTTTAGAGAACCAAGACTTTTTTTCTGAAATAGGCATTCTTCAGTTGTATAAAATACAAAAAAAAAAAAAAAAAAAAAAAAAAACTTGTTAATAAACTCCCAAAAATGTAAGTAAACAAAATTGACATCGATGTTTCCGAAATTGCACGAGCAGAAATAATTTCATACTTAGATTTATATATATATATATTTCTATTTTTCTTATATAATTATCACTTAATACTAAATTAAATTATGGACAAAGGCACTATTAAGAATATAGTACTTCTTTTGATATTCCTGGTTACTATTTTTGATATTCCTTCAAAGATCCGGAAATTAAAAAAAATATCCGGCATAGTGTCGGTCCCGATGATACCGGATTTTTGAAGTTATATTGTAATTTCTGTATTTACTGTAATACTGTATTTTTGTAACATATCAATTAAAGTAAGATTTTTTTTCTCTTTTTCTTACATAATTATCACGTAATACTAAATTAAATTATGGATAAAGGCACCATTAAGAATATAGTACTTCTTTTGATATTCCTAGTTACTATTTTTATATTCCTTCAAAAATCCGGCATAGTGTCGGTCCCGATGATGCCGGATTTTTGAAGTTATAGTGTAATTTAAATTGCATAAAAAATAAAACCATTCATATATTAACAAATATGCGCTTTAAGAGATATTGATTTTACAGGTCATTATGGCGACCACTGACTCGACTTCGATATCAGCAGCCGATATTTAATCATTTATCATAACGTCAGCGTTACTGACGAACATATTTTTGCTTTAAAATGTAGATTCTAAATGTATAGCAAAATACAACATAAGATGTTTTAGGAGTTTTTGTTTAAAAATAAAACTCCTGTTATTTTTATTTTTATTATTTTGTAATTGTAATACAGATTTTTTTTTTTTTTTTTTTTTTTTTTTTTTTTTTTTGTACCATATATGCTACTGCTTTTTGTGCTACTAATGTACACTACTCTCGTACTGCTACTAACCTTTCGGAGTTTTCCGTGGCTTTCTTCGAACCTTGGGTATTCTCCATAAATATAGTTTAGGTTCCCTTAGAAAGACCCCCACGGAGGGCACCCCCCCCCTTCGGGCACATATTTCTCGTGTAGATAATTGGCCCTCATAAATCACACCAGCTCCCTGTTTGGTATGGAAAATATGTTAGGTCAGGCCTAGCCGAGTCTTCCGAAAAAAGTCGCCACTCCCGGCCCTATAATACAGATTTTTTAACGACCTCGCCGGGACGATAAAAAGCTTGAAGTTGTGAGGGGTAAAATTATGAAAGAACTGTTAATCGGCATGTCAGAAAAAGCATTGTTTTAAATTACACATTTAACATTTATTTACGGACATTTAAATAGTACAGAAAGTAGGGGGAAACGGCAAGAGTTAACTGAATCGGAAATTTAAGCTACAGAAGTTACCTTTTCACATGAAAATTTAAAAAAAAAAACATTTAAACAGCCAATCTATGTTAAAAACTTTAAATGCGTGTTTCTGCTTGCTGTTTTTTTTTTCTTAAAAAAAAAAAAAAAAAAAAAAAAAAAAAAAAAAAAGCATGTCTTATCTTTAAAATATTATAAGTCAAAAATCGTTAAATAAAAAAGGTGCAAACTTGGAACATGTCTTTTTTTTTATTATTTTAAATTAATTTTGTTTCGGCAAATTTGAAAAAAAAATTGCTTTTGAAAATATGATTTTTTAAAAAATAAGCTGTATAATTATTTAAAAAGTATTTTTAATATTTTTTAAAATAATATTTAAAAAAATCCTGAAACAAAACTAAAATGATACTTTCCTCTTTAATTAAATGAAAAGGATTTGAAATCCGATGACTAATGTTTCGAGTTACAGCAACTTTAAAATTAAATCCATTTTTTAAAAATACTGATCATTTAAATATTTTTTAAACTTTATGAGAAATTTTAGGGTGTAATTTTGTTTGCAAATTATATTTTGTTTGCAAACCATCACAGAAAAGAAAAAAAAAATCAAAAATTCTAACTCAACAAATATATTTGATACATGTATCTTACAACTCTAACGTTGTTTCTTGAATTGCCCGCATTTCAATTTGTGTCTAATCCCTTGAAACCTGATGTATTATTTAAACGACCGTAACTCTGCGAGTTTTTCAGATATAAGATGCATTTTTTTTTTTTGTGTTTAATTCAGGAATAGATAAAGAAAGTTTTCTTTAAGGGGGCCGTATAAAAATTTTATTTTAGTATTTTTTCAAATAGACCCCCTATGGAGTTGTAACTTATGTCATCATATTTAGCACCTTTTCTTTATGAAACTTTGCAATTGGAAGTATGGGTCTATGGGCAATATTTAAAGAAATATCCTATGAATTTAAAATTGACATTAAAAATGCAGCTTTTTATAAACATATTTTTCTCCAACTCCGGTTACCTCGACATTCCGCTTATGACGACACTTTTGTCTGGACATTAGAGAGTTGTGATAACGAGGTTCGACTGTATTTCGAGTGCACACCTCGATCGGGATAGAACGCTCCTTAGTACAACTTGTAGGTTGCCTCTTAAAGATTTTTTCACCATCTGGAGGAGTAGCTTGCAGATTCCTGCTGCTTATCACTAAATTTTCCGTGACGATCCGCTGCAGATTAATAACGAGATTAGGACACAGACTGATTATGTCATTTATAATTGTAGCTTTTATAGATTTCAAATTTAATACACCTCTTATAAAAATGTTAGCGTCAAACTAAAAAACGCTTTAAATGTAAAAATTATGTTAGAATTTTATAGTAAAAGCAAACATCATTATATTCTGTACACAGGAAAGTACGATTGGTAATCCCTGTAGACCAGACTAGATTCATTGATTATAAATAAAATCATCGCTGTGTACGGAAACTAACTCCCTAATGAATGAGGTTACATTCCAAACAATAATAACATTTAAATACCATAATTATAATTAAAATTTTCATAATTACAAACGCAAATAGATAGGTACTCGAAAACACTGTGCAACAATGAAATTGTTTCTGAACGGAAAATTGCAACTATGTATGAAACTAACCCAGTGAACACGAATATCACCATGAACAACATTCGTTGGCTGTTATTTTTGAAGTACAGATGCGAAAAGTTAAGATTATTTATTTTAAAAATTGTATTTTTCATTAATATTTAAGAAATACATGAAATATAACCTATAATTTTATTAGGAGACATCCATCTATAGAAGCTTAAATATGTTAACCTTAAAATTACAGCTCATTCCATTTAGTAGTTTTTAACTTGCCGTATATTTCCGTGTTTAAGCTGAGAATTTTTGGCCATTTTTTTTTCTTTTGGCTCCAAAGTAGGGTGATCGGCTTATACACGAGTCTAAGAAATTTTCCAAAATTGATATTCTAAAATAAAAAAGTTAGTAAATACAGAAAACATACAAAATAGTTGCAAATTTCAAAAAATATTTCAATACTCCTATCTTTTACAATAGACAAGCCAACAATTACTATTCACTGTAACAAAGTCATCATCAGAATTTTTAAGCAACTCCTTAATATCACTTTCTTTCATTGGTATATCTGGATTAATATCGCCAGTGCCTAAATCATAATTTATCTTCATCCAAAAATGGCATCATCTTCATTTTCATCCAATCGATTACTGATGCAACATTTCTTGAAAGATTGGACAATCATTCCTTATGGCATTTCAACCAATATTCTTTCACTCATTCAGAGATAGTGACGATGTCATTTTTTTTTTTTTTTTTTTTTTTTTTTAATTTCCGCAATTTGTCTCTACAGATTATATACATTCAGACAATTTCGAACGGAGCTGGCATTAAATGCCTTATTTGTACAAACTGCCAGCGGAGCCCAATTAAACAGATTTGGCAGAGGACTAAAACAGAAAATGAAAGATAAATAATTTTTGAGAGCGAATTTTTTTCTATTTAGTGTTTCTAATAGTTTTCGGTCACATAATTTTTTTAGCATTTTTTAAACATCGGCTTATATACGGGTTTTCGATTTTGGACGATGTATCACTCAAAAGTAGTATACTCGGCTTATACACTGATTGGCTTATACATGGTGTACAAATATACGGTGTGCTTTAAAAATAACCCATATTGCATTTTGCTTCGGAAAAATTTGGAAAAGGCATCTAACATTAGAATTTCCAAATGTTACATATCCTATACTTTACCATATGATTTCCTGTTTGATATCTGAAAATAAAATTTATGGAAGAATCCAAATATGATGTCAAATTTAGGTTTTAATTCTTAAAACGTCATAGGGATTTTATAGATTTTGGGGCAAAAGAAGATATGACAGCTATGATGAGTTTAAAAACAATCTGCTACAAAAGCATCAGCAGCTTCTTTGCAATAACTTCTAGATTCATGATAGCCGGATAATGTTTTGAATTATTCATAAAACCTTAATACTATGTAAAAAGGTTAAAAAAAAACTAAATAATGTGACTTAAACAATAGTTAGTGTTATTAACCATGTGGAAAAATGGTTATTGTCATCCGTCAGGTTAGGAAATCAAAAACATATCTGAAGCATTTTATTGGTTGAATCCGCATTTTATTCGTTTTCTGAATGGTCTATACAGTAATCTGTATTTTTCCCTTACTTTCAACATAGATGGATACTTCTGTTGCCACTATGACAAGAAAGTAATAAAAGCTACAAAAAAAATTAATAACAAATTGAGACACAGCTTTCAATTAAATTGCAATTAAAAATGCATTTTTTTCTGTATACGACGATGTAAAACGTAATATTGTGGGATGTTTAGAAGTTTAAGAACAAAATTTCATTTAAAATACGTCCAGGAATATTAATGTTTAATCCATGGCGCACGTAATGTATGTCCAGCTCCGCAGAAGTTTAAAAAATTATAGTACCGAGAAATGTAATCCATGGCGTACGTAATGTATGATCAACTCGATTTTTTATGTCTTAAATTTTAGTCTTTGAAAATATCATTTCCCAAATGGTCTTTCTAATTTGCTAAATTGCATTTTTTTTTTACATTGTTAACATAAATATTATTTTTAAAACTTAAAATCGTACTTGTTCATACTTGCAATATTTTTACACAGAGAGCTAATACTGAAATTGTAATGGTTAATTGAAATTCTGTGACCCCATTAAGTATAAAATTATATCGATTATTTCAAAGGCTAAAACGTGTTTTATTTTGTAGAACAAACTTTTTTTTCAGTATTCATGCATTCCGAACATAATAGTACACCTTCAAAAAAGATAATTAAGTAATTTGCCACACAAAATATTGTTCTCTATAAGCTCAAATGTTATGTTCGGATTATTTTTCATTTTATGTTTAGATTTTCAGCTATATTTTCCTTTCTTCGCTAATACTATACACAATCTATCACAACATAATTTTATCTTTTTTTGAGACTCTGGGGAAATTTTGTATATCAAAAACAGTCTATTTATCGCTTGGTTAACTATAGTGTTGCACATAAAAAAGAAACCATCCCTTTCTTTTTTGCCAATGGAAGAAAATCTAATAAATGTTTCTCTAGATATAATCTTAATATATGAAAAATATTTTGGAGTATATATCTTTTAAAGAAATTATTACATTTGAATTATTACATTTTTTGTAGGAAATTAAAAAAACATAATTATTAATATTTTAACGTTATCTAAGAAAATTACTACTCCTTTATAATAATTGGGGATCGCACCCGGGCTTCCCGGGTTACAGAATATATGTGAAAACATTTTATAAAATTGAAATCTAATATTTTTTTGCATGCATTTTTTGCATTATTAGATTCCCCACTAACAATAAAAAAGCATTTTTCATAGGAAAAATATGAATTATACAATCGAATAAACTTTTGAAATTTATTAAAAGCGATATCAGTTGCATGATAAGAGTTATTAACCCAAGATTTTTTTACGTACAGCATCCTTTTGAATTCCGATAATTTCAGAGTTTTTAAGAGCGTACTTAATTTGCATGTCTCTTAAATTTGTGTTTTGTTTATAGTATTTTATTTATTCATAAAGGAAGTTTTTTTACTGGAATATTAGCCGTAAGAAAATGATCAATTCTTTATGTTGTTATAAAGGCAAACGGATTAATCTTTGGTAATCGAGCTCCACGCAATAGAGATAAATTTAAATATATTTCATACGTAAAAATTGTTTTTAACACCATTGACAACATGCAAACTGAAATGCACTTTGCAGAAAAATCCCAAATGAATGTTTTTTTTTTTTCTCTTTGGCTGTCTAAATATTTAAATTGTCCAATTACAAATGTGTGTTATAAAGAAATAAAATTATTCTTTTATTTCTTATAAAGAAATTCCCTATAAAGAAATAAAATTATTCTTTTATTTCTTTATAGGGGAAGTATTAACTTTGCTGTGGAAAATTACTCAGAAATAAATGCTGAACAATTTTTATTGCTTTATGTGCAAAATGTTTATTATTATTATCTATTGAAGTCCACTCGTGATAAGATAAATGAGGAACAATCATTCTTGAAAATTATTTTTAAAAACATAATAAATCAGTCAATTAAGATACAGTTTTTAAACAAATTGCATTTGAAAGTAGATTTTTTCCCTAAACGGTCGTTCTAAAAATTGAAAATGTACGATGGTCAGAAGATTAAAAAATTGCAGTAGTGAAAATCTCAAAACCGTAATTGTATCGTGAAGTGTTGCCAAAGAAATTGAAGCGTGAAAAAGGGAAACTTTCATAGACGCAATGTAAATCCGCGACCCTCAGTGAAACAGTGCAAACAGCTAAGCGGTAGAAGCCGCATAAAGGGGCGAAAGATAACACGGGGTTTACTTGGCGCGCTTTTGTGTGCTCGCCAGTAGCGATAATTATGAAAATAAGGAGTAACGCTGTGCTCACCGCTGTCCTCTATCCGCGCGAAAGCAGTGCGCTCCCCCCCCCCCCCCTATTTTCGTGGATGGAGCTTCTCTCCGAGGGAGAAACCCCTTGAAGGTCAAAGATCATAGAATACGTTAGATGAATCTGTTAGTTGTTACGTTAGATTTCGAGTGAGAGTGGAACTTTCGATACGTAAAATTTATTATTTTACAGAGTGCTGTATCACTGAAGATTTTTTCATTGTATGTATTCATCGGCTAGCTATTTGCAATACCGAAAATATATCATAACAACAGAACAGGAACAGATCATATTAAAAAATCTGTCCCAATCGCAGTTAAGTCACAAGTCAAACTGACCAAGAAATGTCGTTTTGAATTCTCGCGGGGCGTTGGCGCGAAGGTGTTATCTTAGGTTTATTACAAGAAAGTTTGGCGAATTGGTAGATGCAATGAAGAATGAGTATGACTGGATCTCCCCTTTGAGTGTGTTTCCCAGCATAGCTGTTTGCACTGTTTCGGTTTGTTACGGTTTCCAAAGCCTTCCCTTCTTTTCCTCTACATTCTTTGGTGTTGCCATTCGCAAAATGGCATCAGCGTTACCCACAGATACGTTTGTCCATTATAATATAGATAGATAGATAGATACGTAATCAGTAAAATATAATAACGATCAGTTATTATGATGAAGTTATCAATTGAGGCTCTTATTCTTGGTATTCCGGAATGAAAAACAGCAAAATTTATTTCACTTTGACACGATCATGGATTTTTTTTCCCATGAAATCTCAACCCGACATCATTTTCAAATGCTCAAAATTTACATACGCACTTCTCATGTCCGTTTTCACATTAAAAAAAAAAAATAATAGTTTAATTTTATCATCTTAAAATAATTTTAATTCAAACTTGAAATCACGATTATCAGCAACATATTTGTATATGAACAGCTACGCTCTTAACTTCAGATTCTAATCTCAGTACTGGATAAGTAAAAATTGCCTGATTAAAAATTGCCTGATTTATGTTTTTATCGCATTTGTGTTAAAATGTTTAGCTTTATCTAAGAAAATGATCTTTTTCTTTTAAATATGACGTCATTTTCATTTGCTTAAGCATTTCGCCTAGTCTCTGAAACTAAGTATCAGTAGACATGCAGAAGGAAAAAAACATGAACAATTTTGAATTTTTATCAGAAAATGGCACGAATAAAGATGAATAAACATCATTATTTCTCTCTTCTGTGCAATAATGAAAGCTACATAATTACAACCATTTTGAAGAAATTTCTTAAAATACTCTTAAAATTAAAATATAAAAATGGAAATATTAAAAAAAAAGTCACTGCATGTACATTTACAAATGAACAGCTTTCAGTAAAAAAAAAAAAAAAAAAAAAAAAAAAAAAAATATATATATATATATATATTAGTAAACCTGGTTCAGCAGAAATCTCAGGACTGATGACTAAAAAACACCCTTGTGTTTTAAATATATATACATTTCATAAAATTATGGAAAATTAAATTAAGTAAATTATGTTATTTTGATAAAATATTAGTAGAATGTCTTAAAGAACAGCAATAAATTTTATTAGTGGAAAGAATTTTGGACAAAAACTTTGGGAACCTGATATTATTTTAAACCTCGAATTATTCCCAAGATCTGTTTTATTTGTTTGTCTAACTTGGCGAAGCGAATTCATCCAGGAGAGAATCATCAAGTTTTGTAATATAAATTGCTATATTTTTGGACAAAGACTTCCGATATGAGTATACACAATGTATGTCACTGCTCTTCTATAAAGGCAATCTAAGTTTTTGTAAAACATTGCATTTTATCAGTGTGTCATTTCGATTACATTATTTTCAAAAGTGAAGCCTTTTAACCTGTGAAGAATTTCAAAGCAGCTAAGGCGAAAATGCCGCACTTCTATAGAACATATTTCTGTTTTGAGGATTAATTACACTCTTTTTTTTTATCAAATCACGTCATTTGCACCCCCTAAAGCATTCCACTATTACGATCCAGTCTTAAACAACATCTGTAGAAAAATATGCATATGACGTCATTATCGGGGAATAATGTACAAACCCAAAAAAAAGCAATAAAACTTCCATGTTTTATCAGAAATCATTCACGTATAACTTTCCAAAATTCGAAAAAAGTTATTATACACGGAATAAAAAAATTGCATTCATTCGCCATTGTATAGTTTGTAAAGTAAGTTTGCAATAATTTACAATTTATTAAATTCATAAATCGAAACGAAATAAAACCAAATTTCACCTGATTAATTAATAGACGATATTCTTGACATAAGCACGTACTTTAATTTCAATCTTCTTATTCAGTTTTTATGAGAAAATGGCAACAAAAAGATGCAGTAGTCTTCTATTTTTCATTTTCTTTCAATATAAATGGAGTACTTTTGTTGCCACGATTACAATTTTTTTTTAAACTACAAAAAAATTAATGTCTCAAAAATAAATTGAGATACAGTTTTCAAACAAATTGCATTTAAAAGCAAATTTGTTTTCCTGTACGTCGGTGTAAACATTGCAAATGTGCGATGTTTAGAAGTTTAAAAATTTGCAGTAACGAAAATTACAAAACCGAAATTTCTTTTCAAATTTCAAACTGTTGCCATTCGCAAAATGACGTATGCGTTACGCACAGATATGTTTGTCCTTTATAATGTAGATAGAAATTTTTTCTGATAGGGCAGAAGAGAGGGGTACATTACTGTCTAGTAAAATCGGTTAACATTGGTTTTAAACGATAGTGCTGAAGTTATCTTTTTAATGGTATAATAATAATTTTCAAACATAGAGATTTTGTTATTTGCGGTTTATTACATTGCTTTATTTGTTATTAATAATCCTGTCATCAATTTCGATAGAAAATGCACTATAAGGTTACAAGTACGACTAATTATTTCAAATTAAGAATGCTAAATTAGGACTAATTGATTATAATTTTTGAAAAAAAAATGTTGAATTGAATAAAATTATAATCTAAAGACATTTTGAGGATATTTCCCTTGGGAGAGATGTCAAATGTGCAGCTGTTCTGTCCACACTAAGTACAGTGGTCAGATAAATGTTAAAGGTCAGTCATTTGATTATGTATAACATTAAAATTTCAACATTAAAACATAAAATTTTCTTTAACCGTAATCTGAAATATCAATTATTTAATTTCGATTACTAACCATGTTTAATTCCCTTGTAAAACAAATTAACGTTTTTAATTATGTTTACTCTTGGAATAAAAATGGATCCTGCGATAAACAGTAAAGGCAACGGTTTAGACATTTTTTCAGCTTATTGAGAAAACGTTGAAAATGAATTTTGCAAAGGCTAATTTTTAAAGATAGCCACAAAGATGCACAAAGGAATTTGAGTTGGAATATAACTTTTTTCTTTTAGCTTCAATATACAATGTGTCTACTTATAACCTGACCAAACTTTATTTTCGCCACCGTGGGTCCTAGGTGCATACTTCCAATTACAAAAGTGATCAAAAGTAAGTGCAGAGTTAAGATAAAATAAGTTTGAAGCGAAGAAACAATTTAGTGAAGAATTACAGAATCTAAATTTTTATACGGTCCCCGGTCCTATAAGTTATATTTTAAAATTTTCCTGTCACACTAATAATTAAGGCAAAAAACTTCCGTTTTTCTACGATTAAAATTGACCGAGTAATAGCTGTTTAAAGTTGGATCATATTTTTTGCTGCAAATTAGGGGTCATTCACAAATTTAGTAGAAATATAACTTCGTGAGATATATTAAAGAACTGGTTGAGAGTGAAATTAGCATTGCAATATAAATTTGAAATCTTTAATCATTCTGACATATTACTGCAAAATCTACAATTTGTACTGAACATATAGGAGGATACAAATAACAGAAATTTTGTTAAATAAAAGGATGAAAAACAACAGCCCCAATTCTTTACAAAATATACATATTCTTAAATGCCGTTACATTACACTGTCTTTCAAATTTTGGGTTATGCCATGTTTTTTAGCTTTTGAAAATTGATTCTTATGTATTTTTTAGCGTTGAATCTGAAAATGACCTTCATTTTAAACAGTTACGGCAGGATTTCTTTCAAATCGCAAATTTCAAAGTTAAAAAGCTCAGAGTTAAAATTGATCCCGCATCCCCTCCAAACCTCATCGGACCCCTGAGCTCTTTAGCTCTAAGAAACCCAGTATAAGCCAAAAATTAAATAAATTATTGAATTAAATGAAATTAAACTGAATAAAAAAGTCTTACATCTATTTTATAATATCAGATTTTTCGCTATTTTTTAACCTTGAAATTTGCGATTTCCAAAAAATCCTGACATGATGGTTAAAATCGAAGGTAATTTTTTTTTTATTCAACATTAAAAAATACATAAAACGTAATTATAAAACTTAAAAAACACAACCATCGCAGTTTTATGTTGTCTAATCTAAAATTCTTTCTTAAACTTGTTGACGGTAATCTGTCGGAATTTTTTTGTGTTATCCTCTAACATATGTATAAGATGGTAAGCGTCGAAAATAATTAATGTTACATTGTCATCGGATTTAAGTCCGTATGTAAAATTTAACTTCGATCGGGCATTTGAAATTGGGTTACAAATTTTAAATTGGAAAGATGACGGTTGCAAGTTAAATAAAACCTTATGAAATTAACATAATTTTTTAAAAAAGAAATCTTAGCCTCAAATCCTTACAAAATAAAACATATGTTAAAATACAATTATTTTAACTAATCTGAAACTTAAGTTAACTCATTCGTAATAGTTGTATGATTTCTTTCAAAGCGCAGATACCTTGAAATAAGTTTAAGTACTTTATATACAACCCCCGAAAGCATGGCTGAAATCATCTGTTTTCATATGCAAAAAAGTGGTGTAACTCATGAATTTCAAAGTTTCATAACTCGGTCAATTTTAATGTTATATGGATGGGACTTTTTTTGTGTTACTTGTTAGTGTCACAGTAAATTTTTACTAAATATCACTTATAGAACCGGGGGACCGTATAAAAATTTAAATTTCGTAATTTTTTACTAAATGTTTTTATTGACTCAGATCGCTTTAAAAATAGTTCTTTACCTTATTTAAACCATTTTTGTAGTTGGAAGTATGCATTTAGGGCCAACGGTTTCGAAAATAAAGGTCGGTTCGTTTATACGTGGACACACTGCAGATGTTTGCTAGGTCATCTCCCTAATGTCAAGTATGTTCACACATTAGAATAAAACCGTTTAAAAAAGGCCGCACCTTAAATTTTCGCATTGATAGAAATATGCCGTGACATATCTCTCAGTTGTCAAAAATACATACTGAATGATATGGATTAACCGAAACTGAATTGTGCTCAAAGTTTTGACTAAATTCATCAATAATAGTCGGATCATAGAGTCTCAAATATGAATGAAAGATTTTGCCTCAAACATCTCAAGTAGTTTTGTCTGAGATTTCTCTTGGGAGATATAGACATACACAGATGGATTCAGGCCCATACTCTTATTCCATCTGTTCGATAACTATGTATTTCAATTATCTTACATAGTTATAACTGGTATGCTACTCTCTCTAAATATGTATAGTCATTTAAAAAAAAATAAGAATGAATGAAATGAATATAAATCTTTATATTTTGTTATTTTACTAACGAGCTCTCTTCTGTAACATAATTGAAATTTTCTCTATCATCAGTTATTAGGGATATGTACAAGTGCTCTTCTATCATATTAACTTCTATTCCGAATAAATGTTCTCACTGTAGTAGCTTACATATTTTGTCTGCTTTTTGAAATAGCTATCTGAACTAGTTTTGTCGAAGATCTGAAAATTATTTTTTGATAAGATATTCTTTGATCATTGCATTATCGAGAGCCTATGTTCAAGAACTACGTTCGAAAATAACTGGTTACTCTAAGTTATTTTCTAAGGGTTGTAAATGAGGCCAAGGGAAACAGAATGTCATCGTTCTTTCACACTTGAGTGTCAAAGAATTTGATTATAAATATAATAAGATTATTTAAAGTAACTATTAAAGCTGATGAATGCCATACAACTTTTTAAATATTACTCATCGGATATGTTTAATGAAGTTTTTCTTCCTTTCTAATGAAGTAATTATTATTATTATTATTATAAATTTGCGCTTAATATATATTTAATGTTAAATTCTTTACGTTAGTTTATCACTAATAAATTATTCCCCATTTGTATTCTTATATTAGTTTGTTTGTATGTTACCTAAAATACAACGTTGTGTTATAAATAAGGCATAAAGGACGTACAGTTATTTTTTATTGTCAGTTAGCATCGATTTCATTTATCTTTAAAAGAACTTTTTTTAGTTCAAAATAATGTTTATTTTTCTATTATATTTTTGAAGTGTCGTTCAGACAATGTCAGTTAAAATAAAAGTAATAGTTTTCTTAATCATAAATGATATTTATTCTTAAAACAACAGACTATTTTGATAGATACATGTGTTTTTCCATGAACGAATGGTTCCTATAATTAAATAAAAACAAAGAATAACTAATATATTTGCATTTAGGAATGTACTTTATCATATGAGTTATTTCGAAAAATCGTACTCTTAAAGAAATTTCATTCAAATAAGTATTGTATGGTAAACTTAAAAAAAAGATTCTATCTATTTAAATGTATTTATTGAACCGCAGGGCTTGTGATATTTCGCTTCAACGGAGAATGATTCCAAAGTTGTAATTGTTTGGGCGTGTACAATTTACTTATTAACGTAATATAATTAAATATGCTGTAAAAAAGCTTTGTGGATAAATAGTTTTAGGGTAGTTTAGTTAAAGAAGTTCTATTAGCAGAAATAAATCAAAGAACTGCCTTGAAATCTAACCTTATCACATTTTATAATGAAGAAAACATTATTTAACTTAAGAAATGAAAACATATGTACGTGTGTGATTAATTTTAATTAAATGTTAGTATCCTTTAATTTTATTCATTGTAGAGAGAAAGGTATTAAAATATTTTGATCTGATTTATTTTTATAAAATGTAAGGTGGATCAAATTATGGTATTCCCGTGTTTGGACGCCCTGGAGAGAGAATCAGTGGACGTAATGTTTTTATATTTGGAGTGTATATGTTACTGTGAAGGACCGAAATCTGGAGAATGTCGACTTTCGCCGGTGAATGTCAACATTCACATAGTCGTTTGGCGTATGTACGAAATATTTGCTAAATATCCATATTTCTGACTTATACCGGCAAATGTCGACATCCACTATGCACTAATGGAGAATGTTGAATATGTTGAAGATTTGCATTTTCTTCTCCGTATTTTAGGCGAAATAAAACGTCAAAAAAGTGACGTAACTTTTTCGCTTCTCTTGCTAAAAGGAGTGACCAGATACGATGTGGAGATGGGACCTTCACTCTGTGGAGGAGTTTTCACTGCGAGACTAACCTCAGAGAATTTAAATGCCGGGATAGATTTAAAGAACACACAGGAATTGTTTTTTTTTCTTTGTTTTTTTTTTGTTTTTTTTTGAATATGTAGTTTTAGATTCTATCGTGAGAATAAGAAGGGTTGCTCGATATTACTTGTCTTCTTAATAATGATAGCAGTTGTACTTGAATAAATGTTAAGAAAGAGATTTTAGTTTTACGTTTAGCCAATAAAAAGCTTGGCCTTTATACCGTACTGGATGTTTTTTTCTAATTTATTGTAAGGAACCCTCTGAGTGCGAGTGGTACTCGCACTTGACGGTTCATTTAAACATATCATGAGACAGATAGGGAATAATTCGATTAAACATTCAAATTCAAATGAAAGAGGAAAAATATTATACAAATATTAATTCTAAAATTGAGAAGGATTTTTTTATTGGTTCTTTATTTCTTTAAAAGAAATCCTTTGATGTCTTTTTTAAAAGTTAAATCTCTATTTTGAAAACAATCTAGCACTGCAGTTTTAAAAGTGATTTGAGAAAAATATATTTACTAATTATCAACGAAAACAAATTTAAAATATGAAATACTCTATTATGATCCTAAAATATTCTTAATACATCTAAGATGACTTAAACTATATGAAAAATATATTTAAACAAAAAACTGCGTTGTGATTTCCGCTAAATAAAAATTCATCTTAAAGATTTTCATTTTTATCTCTTTTAACCTTGTTCAGCCTCATTATCTCGACAAGCTTAAAAAACATTTTTTCTCAATTGGAAGAATTTTTTGAAAGATCTGTGAAGTAAAAGAAAACTGAAGATTGATATTTGCACGAAACAAAAATATCCCCCAAAAAAAAGAAAAGAAAAACTGAGAAGAAACTGTGTCAGCAAAAGCATTTTCTCTTAGCTTTTGTGTGATAAGAATAAACTACTAGTTATTTTGATAAAGAATATACCTTCTATGTTCTTATATTGAATTTCTTATTTTAAATACTTTTTCGTATATAGAAAAAAATTATTTTTACTCAATTTTGCGTTTTAATAACAAATATTCATTGCTTTTCAATCATTCGAAAATTAGAGTTAGATTTATAATGAGTGGTGTTTCTCAATTTTTTTAGAGACAAATAAGCTCTTATTTTCGCTTGAAATATATTTTAACCAGAAATTGTAATGCACAACAAAGATGACTACTTCTCAACGCAAACCTTTTCTATTTAAATATCTATTTTGTGTAAATAGTAATTTTTTAAATAAGAAGTAGGTTACAAAGAATGAGAAAATGCTCTTTTTAGTTTAGAAATATTATTTTCATAATTACAAAATATTTTTATTAAATTTTGTGCTACTCCAAATGATTACTACATTAACAAATTACGATCACTAATATAAATATATTAGTGGCAAACACGTTTGTGAACAATATGAGAAGGAAAATGTAAGAAAAAATGACAAAGCGATTGTCAATAAAAAACTTTAAACTAAAATAAAAATTATGTCTCAAGCATAGATAATAAAACGCTTTTCAAGACTACCAGAATATTGTTCTGAAACATCATATTTGATATTTTGGGAAAAAAAAAAGACATTTTGATAAATTATATATGAGACGCATAACGCTGTCTAAAATCCAATTTAAGCTGTTACTGTAGATTGAGGCATGTATTCAGTTATTTTGCGCAGTCTTTAGCATGTTCCATAGTTTCGCCATAAAGCATGCTAAAATTTAATCTATTATGTAAGCACATATCATTCAAATTTCACTTTCAGCAATTTTAGCTCTTCGATGGTAATTTATTTGGACTATTTTGACCTGTGTACGAAAAACAAGGGAAATAAAAAAAAGTGCCCAGTTAGATGGCATTGAACTCACAGACTATTCACACTAATTGTATATTATACTCTTATTTCAAAGAATAATGCCCTAAAAAATAAATGAAGGGGGATTAGCCCCCGTTCCCCCACATTAAACTTAATCAATGAACCTCCATATCTAATCAGGGAAGCACCTTAACTTAATAAACCGGTATACCAAATTTGAAACAAATTAGATTATTCTGCATGAAAAAACCATATCCCTAAATTGAGGAGGGGGACTAACTCTCCTTTCCCCCCTTTATACTTAACTAATGAACCTCCAAATCTAATTAGGAAAGCACCTTATCAGAATGAACATAAAAAAAAAAAATTAGATAATTCTGCATGAAAATCCATTTATCTAAATTAGGGAGGTGGGGGTTGTCCCCCCTTTCCCCTTATTATAGTTTACCAATGAACCTCCAAATCTAATAAAGGAACTACCATGTCGGAATAAACCGGCATATCAATTTTGAAGCAAATCGATTAATTCTGCATGAAAAACCCATTTATATAAATTAAGGGGAGGGGGTTTAGTCCCCCTTTCCCACCTTCATACTTAACTAATGAACCTCCAAATCTAATAAAGGCAGTTTCTTAACATAATAAACCGGTATAAAACATTTGGAGCAAATCGAATAATTCTGCATGAAAAATCCATTTATCTAAATTAAGGGGGGTCTAGCCTCCCTTTCCCCCGTTTGTACTTAACTAATGAACCTTCAAATCTAATCAAGGAGGCTTCTTATCACAAAAAACCTGTATACCAAATTTGGAGCAAATCGAATAACTCTGCATGGGAAACCCATTTGTCTAAATAAAGGTGGGTCTAGCCCCCCTTTCCCCCTTTATACTTAACTAATGAACCTCCAAATGTAATCAAGGTAGCTTCTTAACATAATAAACCGGTATACCAACTTTGGAGCAAATCGAATAACTCTGCATGGGAAACCCATTTATCAAAATAAAGGGTGGTCTAGCCCCCCTTTCCCCCCTTTATACTTAACTTATGAACCTCCAAATCTAATCAGGGAAGTTCCTGAACATAATAAACCGATATACCAAATTTGGAGCAAATTGAATAATTCTGCATGAAAAACCCATTTATCGAAATTAAGGGAGGGTAGGACTAGCCCCGTTTCCCTCCTTTATACATAACCAATGAAATCCCAAAACTAATCAGGGAAGCGCCTTATCAGAATGAACCTAGACAAAAAATTGAAGCAAATCTGATTTTTCTATCAAGAGTTATCGCGTTACGTACATACATACATACATACATATATACATACAGAACTGGCGGGCACATTAGCCATCAAGCTTTGATAGACTGTGAGCTAAAAACGCACATGTTAAGCTTTAAAACTTAAATTAAAATACATACGAAATGTTGTAAGGAGAAAACAAGTTAAAAATAAAAAAATCATAAATGATAAAACAGTAGATTTTAATTCTGAAATTTTTAAACCTATTTTATACAGTGAAGTAAACGTCAGTGAAGGCTGATCTGTTTTGTCAATTCATTTGTCAGATTTTTTAAATTAAATGTCATTTTTTTTGTGGAATTTTATAGATGTGTTTCAATGACATAAAGCATTTTGTTTTTTACATTTACTTATTCAACATGATACATATTTAATTTTTGTCTTTTATCAGTTACCTAGCAACTGTGTTTCATATTCTATAAACAATCATTCATATATTCTCGATTACGAATGATTGTCTATATGATGGAAATATACATTTGTTAATCTTTCGTAATTTGGCTTGCAACTTTGATTTGGGTCAAATATGAACAATGATATTTCTTTAGGATAGTCCCCAAATACGCCTATTTTGGGGTGAATTTAATAATCGAACGCTGTCGAGTAGATTAGGATGTACTCTTATTTAGATATTACATCTAAATATTATTGAACTACAGTGACAACTGGTTTTCGGAAACAAAAATGGTAAAAAACATCAGATTTCTAAATTAGATGACTCAGTTTATATTTCCTTATCCATCAGATGCAGGTGTTTGTGGTTGGCAAGTAAGAAACTACTGCTAATTGTATATCAGGTGACGTAAAATGCTTGTCCAAATTGTTTCCCATCTTTATAAAATCAAATTGTAAATAAAAATTACAAGTTATATTATAACCATTCACTCAAACAATAGAAAATTATAGGAATTTAATGATACTACGGGGGTTGAAGGGACACAGTCTACAAAACAAATGTACATTATCTAAAATATTATCTGAATAAGCAGCTCATGAGAATTTCCGAATATCATTGCTTAACAACGTGCTTAATTTAACACTTCTAATTCTTAAAACCTTCTACTTATTTTTTATTCGTATAAATGTTTATGTAATTTTAAAACAATAAGTTGCGGTTTGTGGGAAGTTCAATATTGCGCAAAGTGAGTTAATACACAATGACTTTCAGAGCTGATGTTGGCGTTCTTTATCTGCAGATTTACTAATTAATTTGAACTTTGAAAATGCAGTCATAGACCTAATTAAAGTTTATTTTTCTACATTTCGTTTCGGTATAACCGGTATGTATAGGTACCGTATAACGTGCAAAAAACGCTTTCTCTAGTACATGATTTTTTGTTTCGTAAAATTCTATC
Source organism: Maratus speciosus (assembly GCA_963932465.1). Lineage (NCBI taxonomy): Eukaryota > Metazoa > Arthropoda > Arachnida > Araneae > Salticidae > Maratus > Maratus speciosus. The sequence goes on from OZ010790.1 coordinate 56,385,932, forward strand.
ATTTGAACATTTAACCATAATAAACGATACCAAAATTGTGGTGCTAAAAAAATATTAGAAGTGAGCATAAAGTTTGCTGTGAAGGATTTAGGGTAAAATTTAGTTTCAGTTTTATTTAAACCGTTAAAATCTATCAGCGGAACATATAATTTGTATTACACAAATCATTTAAAAGTTACTTATTTTAAAATAGATAATAAAAAGTAATCAATTCTGAACATACTCAATTGCATCGTAATACATTAACATTTAGTGATCCTTCGAACAAAATATTTAAATTGTCATACAATCTATATGTGAAAAAGGAATTCATAATTAAAGTATTAAATCTGATTATTACGGACGATAAATCGAAAACCATAACTTGTCTCCATTCTTTACAATTACCTAAGTAGGTCGATATGCTTCATCTAGTTGAAAGAATCATTCTGCTGAAAGAAATGTTGATACGTAAATCGTGCGTAAAAAGATAAATGACCTCATTATATTTCAGATACCCATTTTTAGAAATCAAGTTCATTTAGGTGACTTTGATTATTCACCTAAACATTTTATAAATTAACACAGGGCGGGACAAATATTCCCTTTCTTATAAAAAAGGTCAATTCTTATTGATTTCGCGATACTTAATGAAAATAGATCAATGAAATTAATACGTTACATGCGATTTGTAGACGGCAGAGAGGGATATTTCTTTTCAAAGTGAGATATCTTTTGTCGCACTTAAATATCATTGGGAATTGTATTAAGATTAAAATGTATATAATAATAAATAATCGATATAGGAAAATATATATCTAAAACAATAGTCGCGTTACACAAGAAAAATTATGACTACATACGGTTGGGTGATTGCTGCACATCCAAAATTATGGATGACTAAATGAACAAGGGGCCGTTCAAATATTACGTAAGCACCTAAGGGGGGGGGGGAGGGGGTTAGCGATTTGCTTATTTTTGCTGACAAGGGGTTAGGGGGGGGGGTTGAATGATGCTTACGTAAGACATTTTCAGAATCTCTAACTTGTAAAAAAAAAAAATTATAAAATTTCAAATTGAAAGAAAGAAATAGCAAAAGAATATTAAACTTGAAATTCTGATGTCAGCTATTTTGACCGCACAAGGAAAACATAAACGATCTCTTTTATCTAGAGGTGACTGTTCATGTTTGATGCATGAGGGCTTATTATCTCTGAGAACTTACTACTATTTCCAATTGTGAGAATAGAATAGAATAGAATTGAATGGACCGATGCGATATGATGTATTGTGATAATATGAGTTTTCCGGGAAAGCTTCCAAAACGTAAGTAAAATTCTATCTTTTTTGTTTCCACCCTTCCTCTGTCAAGTGGTTGAACCCCATAACCATAGTGATCGACTGCTCTACTGTCTGGTGTCTCGTGAGTTTTGAAAACCTCTCAGTACAGATCTGCACGGGCCGGCTCGGGCCTATTTTCATTCACGGCACTCGGGGCGGGCCCGGGCCATACATTTTTCTGAAGGCTCGGGACGGGCCGGGCGTAGTTACTACTCTTTACGGGACGGGCCGGGTTCGGGCCTTACTTTTTTCCTGGGGGATCGGGCTGGGCCCATTTTTTTCTGTACAGAGCCGGGACTGGTTTCATTCCAAGTCTTCAAGGTCCAAAATTTTAAGTCCTAGTTTTGACGCAGCCTGTATGAAAATCATTGTCTCGGCGTAGCCTGATTCGTTCAAAGGTCAGTAAAATTAGGTCAGGCTCAAAAAATTTTGAAAAAAATGTATACATTTTTAAATTGCTATTATTCTACTATTAAACATTCAAATTTATTCTTTTTAAAGAATAGTAGATTTCTACGCTTATCAAAATATAGCTAAATGAAAATATAAGAAAACATGTGAGAAGGAACTTGTCTATGACGAAATCCTGTTATAAACTGAAAAACGTGTTGATCCATACAAAATTAATATACTAATACGTAAGAATAGGATATATAATACATTTAAAACTTGCTAAGAAGGGCACTTGTCTATAACGGATTTTTTTCTTTTTTATGCAATTCCGTTTTAGAAGATTTTATTGTATAGCATTTTTCAGATTTTTAGCACTTCAATACATGGAATATGGATTAACGATATTAATGATAACGGATTCATTTACATACAAGAAATAGAGATTGATTAAAAGAAAAATGTCGCAGCCTGCGCCACTTATATAAAAATGAAGATTATAAACATAAAAAAATATTTAAGACATGTTTTTGGCCAGAACTCCTTGTACGAGACAAATCTTTCACCAAATCGACATAAAAATCAATGTTTTGTAGAAATTCAATCGGGCCGGGCCGAGATTTTAACTTTTTTTCCGGGTCGGGCCGAACTTTTAACTTTTTTATCGGGCCGGGCCAATAATTTTTTTGTACGGGCCGGGCCCGGGCCTGGAAATTTCGGCCTGTGCAGACCTCTACCTCTCAGTACTGCAGTGTAGTGGTGTTTAAAATAAATAAAATCAGAAATATGTCTTCATTTCGAGAAATCTTGTATAAAAAACTTTTTGAAAGTTTCAAAAAGTCTGCATCAGATAAACCTTTGAAGGATATCCAATGTAAAACTAATGATGTGTGGCGGCAGTACAAAAAGTCTTCTAAAGCTGACAAAGAGTTAGAGGTATTGGTGCTAAAAAGAATTGAGGACGAACTGCGTAAGGCAACCAAAAAGAAATCAGTCTTTCTTGATTATTTTATAAAGATAATTATAATCAATTTATTCTTAAAATTTTAAATAGATTTTATCATAACTTTAAGTTTACATAATTACTTGTAAAAATTGGAAAAAAGATAGATAAGATAAAATGACCGTGTAGCCTTGGCAAAACATGGTCAGTATGGGAATAAAAAAAGACCAAAAAAACGTCAAAAAACTAGTTATTACTTTTTAAATATGGCGTAGCCAAGCTAAGCCTTATTTTTTCTTTTCAAATAACTCAAAAATTAATGCATCCATGGGGGAAAAAAATTAAAAAATATGTTAGTTTTGTAGCAGATAATCTTCTAACTGTTTTCAAATTTTGAACCTTACTAAAAATGAAATGTAACCCAATTGAATTGAAACCAATGTATCTCAGATTCAAAAACAGATTAATAAGGTTTCCAGTGATCTCAAAAAAGGAAAAACAATCCTTAAAAAGGAAACGACAAAATGCTGAATACCAAAGGAAACATCGAACCACCAAACGAACAAAGCTTGGAGAAATCTGCCATGATAATCCAGACATAAAAAAAAATAGCTTTGAGGGAATCAGTAGGAAGACCAAGTTTAAACAACCATTATTACTTAAAGCAATAGCAGACATAGCTATTATTGGAAGCGCTGCAGATGCAAAAAGAAGAAACAAGTCCGAAGTGTCAAAACTCTCGATGACTTGACTGCAAAACTGAAAAAGGTTGGTTTTGCAATAATCAGGAGTAGAAAATATCTTCGTTTGCTTCCAAAAAATTCCTCAACCATCGAGAGTCGAAGACATGTCACCACAGTGCCGATAAAACTTTCTTGGATCCTGGCTGATTATCACCGATCTCACATTGATACCCAATTTGCAGTAATATCCATCCATTATTTAAAAACTTTAGCTTCAATTTTTGGACCCATGCAAGTGTTTCTTCTTTCACATGATGACAAAGCGCGCGTACCTTTGGGAATTACAGCAGCCAATAAACAGGCTATGATACTGATGCATATGGAGCATATCACGTATGTATATCACGTATCCTTAAGCGATCACGACTGGGTCATCGCTGAACGCCGCAAACTTATCCCATGTGTTTACGCTGGTATCGTGATTGCTCCTGGCATGGCAGGTCAAAGTAAAGCCATACATAGGTTATTCTGGTCCAACGTTAATAGCTATAAGAAGTGGGAAACACAGTTCTTCCACAGCAAATACTCATGCTCAGGATTTTGAAACTCTATTAATACTCAAAGATTTTGAAAAATTAGTGAAAACAGAAGAGGGTTTCATCAAACATGTAATCATAGTAACGGTTGATGGAGATCCAGACAAGAATCCCGCTACCAGAAAGTTATATCGTTTGCTATTAACCATTTCAAAAAGCATGATTTGGATGGAATTTTCATAGCGTGCAATGCTCCTGGAAGAAGTGCATATAATTGAGTAGAAAGGCGAATGACACCACTCAGTCGAGAACTGTCTTGTCTTATACACCCTCATAACCATTATGGTTCCCATCTCGATGAGAACGGTCGCACTACTGATGAAGAAATTGAGCAAAATAACTTAGCATATGCTGGTAAAACTCTCGCAGATATCTGGAACTCATTAAACATTGACAGTTATCCCGTTACTGCCACATATGTTGATTCAGGCGAACCAGAGTCTCTTGGTTATGACTTGGATTGGTATTCGAAGTTCGTACAAGAAAGTCAATACTTGCTGCAAATTGTAAAATGCGAAAAAAAGAATTGTTGCTCTCCTGCACGTAGTGGATTATTTCGTATATTAAAAGGACGATTCATTCCTCCTCCAATAAAAATGATACAATCGTCAAATGTCATCATTGCAAGTGAAGAGGGGGAATTTATAGATTTAAGTCTCCGTCTGGCCTTAAATCTGAACAGTACAGAAAAGGGATTTTTAAAGATGCTGTATGATTATTTTTGCTCTTCCATAAAGTTCACGCATTTATCCGCAAGAACTTGTGGAAGTTGTGGCCAATATCATGCATCTCAGAAGTCAGCAAACAGACACAAAAAAATTCAACAGAGTGAAAAAAGCAAAAAGGACCGCCTTATACGACTATTGAGAATTGCTGCTCGTTGAGCAAATGAACTTATGCGCTTCGTAAAATTTGTGGAAGATATGGAAGATGTTGAGTGGATCAATGAAGATGAAGTTGATAAAGATTGCATCCGAATAGTAAGCGATGAAGATAATCAAGTAAAACTGGAAACCACTATCATAACAGATATGGAAAAATGGCTTGAGCAGCCGTGGTCATCATCGGAATAGATATTGTCATGTTCAAATTTAAATTTTTCAAATGGCTAAGTTCTTCTAAAATTGTGATCTAAGAAATTTTCTTAAATAGAATTGTAAAGAAATAAAACAAGCGTTTATTATTATTTAGTAGTTATATTAGTCGAGTAGAGTTTTATAATTTGTATTGTGTCCTAATTTTTTTTAAGTAGGGGGGAGGGGGGTTCCAATTTTCGTACGTAATTATTAAGGGGGGGTTCGCGATTTGCTTATTTTTGCTGACAAGGGAGGAGAGGGGGTCAAAAATAGTCAAAAACATGCTTACGTAATATTTGAACAGCCCCCAAAGCACGAGACAAAATTCAACAAAATATTGTTAAATGATATTTTTTATAGCTATTAATAGAAAAAAGAGATTATACATCTTTTCCGTTTTCAATTTATTTAACATTATAAATGAGTACACCAATTTTCCATTATTTTTTTACTATTATAAAAGAATTTTCTTATAAATGATAATAGTTTGTGCAATTAATATGGAATGTGAACATTTAAGAATATCACGTGTATGTAGCAGGAATATTCTTAGTATTACGATCTAAATTAGTCGATTTTTATTTATTTATTTATTTATTTATTTTTTATTTATTTTTTTTTTGTAGGGATGAAAGTATAATATTTCTTGGTAGATCAGTTTAAAATAACTAAATGTACTTAAGATGTTTCAAAAATATTTTATTATATATTTGAAAGTACATTATGTATTTATAGGGGAAAAACTTGTTTATAGATTAAAAAAAAAAAAAAAAAAAAAAAAAAAAAAAAAAAAAAAAAAAAAAAAATTTTCTTGAATTTCAATTCAAATTCTTTTATTTATTAATTAAATATATGCTTTAACTTTAAAAAATCATTTAATTTTTAAAGAAAGACGTAATTAATAATAACATTGGGGAACACACATTTTGTTGACTTAGATCTGGCAGTTGATTTGGTTAATTATTGTCATCTAAATCCTAAAAAGAGCCCAGTTCCTTTCTATCACGTCAACTTTTAAAGCTACAGGGTACCTCAAAAATGATACTTAATATGGATACAAAGGAGAATAAATAAAAAATTACCAAATATATTATTCATACAACTGCTGTATATACTTACTATAAGGTACATTATGTTCATATAACTAGTAAAATCCTTTAACAAAACGAAAAAATGTACATATTCAAATAAAATTTTTCACTTGTAGCTTTCCTGGAGTGTTCAATTTGCTGACACTTTTGATTCATGCTCTAACAATAGGTCATCCATCATATATTCATTCCATCTACCTTGATACTATTCTTCCATGAGCTTCAAATATTGGTGGAATCGCTCATCCTGCTCATCACCGGCTGCACCAAGATATTCCGAGAAGTTATCAAGATGGCTATGCAGTAAATGAAGTTTGATGCTCATGTTGCAATCAAGCATTTTCAAACTCTCTAAAAGTTGCTAGACTATTTCGGCGTAATGGTTTACTCGCCTATTTCCGAGAAAGTCTTTGACAAGGTTCTTGAATGCCAACCAAGTGTTCTTCTGGCGTTCTGTCATTGTTCCAATGATAATTTCAACTCTAATGAGCTGCCGAATCCGTGGACCGTCCAATACACCTACCTTTATCTTTTCAAAAGACATGTTTGAGAATTTCAAAATAAGATACTTTAAAGAGTCTCCTGCAGTTTACAAAGCTTTCAAAAACTCCTTAATTAGACCCATTTTCATATGCAGAGGTGGGAATATGATGTTTTTTCTATCGACAAATGGCTGATGCAAAATGTTTGTATCACCAGGTTTGAGGTCAGATCTTGGAGGCCAATGCAACTGGAATCAATCCTTCTCATTAGTACGCTGTCCACATACATAAAAGGCGGAGATACATGTTATATCCACGTTGCTGGAAAAGGACGTTGCCAAGAAGGAAGCAGATCATTTTAAGGTAAACACAGATGATACATTCATACATGTAATATTGCAATAAATCAATGGCTCTCTTTTTGTCCTCATATTCTTCGCGTAAATAAACTGGATGTCTTATTGGGACTGCTCCAAATAAATTTTCTTTGTGAGGGAGCAAGCATTGCAAGCTCCTCTTTGAGCTATCAATGAACAGTCGCCATACAGTTGCGGTATGGAATGGAATCCTGAACTCCTACATTAAACTATGTACGTTATGACAATAAACAAATCCACAGTCACTTCGAAAGTATCGAAGAACATTTTCTTGATCGAATGTATGATAACGTAGCTCCCTTTTCAAGCAAATTTTTCTCATGCAGTCTTGATGCTAATAGTTGTGAAGCCTTTTTCTTTCTGTGACTCACGCCCGATTCAACATAAAGTGGTCACATTAATATAAGCTGTAGAGAAAAAACTTGACGTGGTAGAAGAAAACTAATTGCAGTTTTGAAATGAGCATGCTTTTTTGACTTAAAAACAGATGAAAAACGTCACCAGAAATTGTGTTAAAAATTGTTCCCCAGTGTAATAATTCAAAAAAGCAAAATAAAAGAATTATATACAGTGATTTTTCTATTAATGCAGTAATTCACTGGCTGGTAATAATACATCCTAAGTTAGAAGAAAAAAATAATAATGAAATCTTCAAGCTGAGTACTGCCGATGATAAATCAGAAACTATAGCTGTTTGCATCCATTATTTACAAATGTGAAAGTATGTCTTTGATGCTAAATGTAGAAGGAAGAATTATTTAGCTGACAGAAATATTGATAATTAAATAGGGAGAATTCTAATAAATGACCCCCCTTTTAAAGGTAATTTTCATGTTTCTATAGCAAATTCTTACAGTTGACATTAAAGATTCAATTAAATGAATAAGAAAGCATCCATATACAGTAAAACCTCCGTAAAGCGACCACGTTCCGTTACAATAAAAATTGGTCGCTCCGAGAGGTGGTCTCTTAATGGGGGTCATGCTAAATCTAGATTTTAATTGTTGAAAAAAAGGTAACAGTTAATGTTACTAAAATTTATTTTTCACATTACAAAAAATATGAAAATTTAAGTATCAAAACAAAAGTTAATTACATAAGTTAATTACTACAGAGTTTAAAAAATGAATACACTGACCCTTTCTTTGATTTTATTGTTTTATCTTTTACAATTTTTATTTCCAAGTCCTTTTAAAGTTCAGTAAATAAATGCAATTATTTTTGTAGGGGGGGGGGGGGCGGCAACAAACGATGATAATTTCATTAATTAATCTATGTCTTTGAGAATTTCCTCACATAATAGAGCAGAGGGGTTTATTAACCGACATTCTTAATTTGTCATTAGAGTTCAATTCATTTCCTAAAAAGGCACAAAGGTGTTTAAACACTTAAAAGTTACCGGAATAAATAAACATTCTAACTTTGTTTAGCAGTTTGATGAATAATGCGATCTCCGGAATTATTTTTCTAATAAAATCTTCTTCAAGCGACCAGGAAAAAATGGATTTTGTTTCATTTTCTTCAAAGAAATGGGTCGCTCATGGACGGAGTTCAACTGGGATGGTGTCTGAATGGAGGTAAAATTAGTATTGAGCGTATGGGAATAAATTTCCTTCCATGACAAAATGGTCGTTCAGGGAGGTGGTTTCACAGGGAGGTTTCACTGTAACTGAAAGACGCAGAGCTTAGAAATATCAGTTTATTCGTTTTAAAGATTCTCATTATTCATCTAATTAGAGAACTGATCCATTTTCCTTCAAGCAAAATTTTATGTTAGTGTCCTGTAGAATGTAATAGATGTCAATGGACCGGCATATCAAATATTTAACATTTTATTTACTGGATAAAGGTATTTATGAGCTTTGAACATGTCTGCTATGATAGTGGAAATTTAAAGTACATAGGTGAAGGGCGGGTAAATCGGCCAGTGAGGGCAAAATGGACATTTCAATTCTTTCAGCTGTATAGTGCCCCGCCCCGCTAGGAACAGTGCTGGTAGTATTATAAATGATTTTGAAACAGAAGGCTACATTTTTCAAGTTCAGAACTCATTTTATTGCTTTTTTCGCATTTTTGATTTTAGTCAAGTGGTGCTTATTTCATTTTGGCTAACTAATATCCAGGGCTATAACTATTATTTCTGATGCTGTTTGATCAGTGTGACATAATCTTTTAAATGGTGTGTGTTTGAAAATTCTAAGTTATGAAGATTATGTCCTAGGACGCAATTTTTATAATGGCTTTATTCTGAGCAAAGTGGCCACAGACAGATCAGTCAAAATGGCCAGATGCTACGGAAACGACATTTTATTCATTGTTCATAACAAAATACAGTAAAACCTCCCTAAAGCGACAACGTTCCGTTCTAATAAAAATTGGTCGCTCCGATAGGTGGTCTCTTAATGGAGGCCATGCTTAAATCTACTTTTTAATAGTTGTAAAAACGGTAATAATTAATGTTATTAAAATTTATTTTTCACATTGGGAAAAAAATATGAAAATTTAAGTATCAAAACAGAAAATAATTACAGAAGTTAATTACTTTAGAGTTTAAAAAATTAATACATTGACGTTTGTTTTAATTTTACGGTTTATATTTTAGAAATATAATTTCCAAGTCCTTTCGAAATTAAGTAAATAAATGCATTTTTTTTTTTTGGACGGGAACAAATAATGACGGTCTCATTAATTTCTCTATTTCTTTGAAAGTTTCCTGACAGAATAGGGCAGGGAGATTATTGACTGTCATTTTTAATTTGTCATCAGAGTTAAATTCGTCGCCTAAAAAGGAACAAAGTGGTTTAAACACTTAAAAGTTACCGGAATAATAATAAATAAATCTTACTTTAGAAGTTTGAAGAATAATGCATTCTCCGGAATTATTTTTCTAATAAAACCTTCTTCAACCGGCAAGGAAGAAACGGAATTTGTTTCATTTCTTTCAAACAGATTGGACTCTCATGGAGGGAGTTCAAATGGAATGGTCTCTCAATGGAGGTAAAATTATTATTGAGCCTATGGAAATAAATTTCGTTCCATGAAAAAATGGTCTTTCAGGGAGGTGGTCGTGCAGGGAGGTTTCACTGTGCTACTCAAAAGTACTTTCTTTGAAAGAAAGAAGTCAGTTCGGGGCAATAACGTCTGGAGAGAAAAGCTTATTTAGACATTTGTAGCCTACATGTCTGTCACTTGTGGAACAATGGAACAATGTAAGCAGGTTCATGGATTTTCTAGTTGCGGGGCAACTTAACATCCAGTATAGAGGTAATGCGTGTTTCTTGCAATGGGGGCCATGAAAAGAGATGTTTACACGAGGCTGGTGGCCACGAGAAAAATAGAAGAATTAAAGTTTAAGAATAAGAGAACTTTCTAATAAAAATGTTAGTATAACAATAAGATAAAAAAAAAAGAAAAGTTCCATATGATCCAAAAACTAACAGTCCGTAGACAGGCGAAAAAGCTATGAAAGGGAAGCCCCAGCATAAATAATAAGACCCTTCACAGAGACCTTACAAAGTTTAACATAAAAAATAATGCAAAGCACAGTTGAAAACAAATTTGGAAAAGAATAAAAAAAAATATTTACATATTTACAAAAAGAATATAAAAATGCACAAGTTAAAGTAATAAAAAGTGATAATAAAAAGCATAACTGAGTAGAGCGCAGATTAACTGAACAGAAAAAAAGCAGAATTTTAAAGGGAACATGGGGAAAAGGGAGGATGGCGCCCTCCCAGTCTGGTAACTCGATGAAAAAAGATGATAAAAAGATACCATGATAATAGAGCAAAGGGATAGTAAGGTAATACAATTTAAATACTTGAAAAAAGCAAAATATAACAGTAAAAAGAGTTTCTTTTTTTTTAAATTACAAAACTGACTAAACAAGACACGGAAAAAAGGCAAATAGTTTAACTGGGGAAGAAATGATTCTTCATTTAAGTTAAGAATGTTAGCAAGTTTGTCGAACTCGTTGATAATAACTATCATTTTTTGCATGGGGTTATCAAATTTTTTGGTTTGAGTTGAAATATTTTTGATGCAGCTTAAGAAATTGGTGATTTGAAAGACTTCTTTGAGTTCATTAAAAGTATTAAGTATATCTTTGATGTCATTAGAGTAATTTATAGGGAATTTTAGATTTTGAGTGTTATCTGAATTTTCAGTAGTAGGGGAGGAAGGGTATTTGAGGTTTCCCTATCATTATTTTCAGAATTTAACAAGTTATTAGTAGTTGATGGTTCAGTGTACTTATGTTTTTTGGTGTAGTTGAAAATTTTAAAGATATCAGCAAGAATTTGATTTTCAGTGGAGGGATTGCTGACGCTATTACTTGTAATGTTTCGGTTATGTTTATTTTCCAGTCTGTATGGATTTTTGGACAACCGCGGTAATTTGCGGGATGTCCAAGTCTGCAATTGGCACATTTAGGTTTAATTCTGCCCTTGTGTTCACAGGCTGTGCTCAAGTGTAATTATCCGCATTTAACAGATTTGGCATCAAAGCCACATACCTCTGAGGAATGCCCGTAACCTTGACACCTGTAGCATTGCTTTACTTTGTATTTTGTAGTAAAGGCTTCGATTTTGACTGAAATGTAATGTATCTCATTTATTTTGTATATGTCCCCAAAGTTAAGTTGGAATAACATTAACCATATAGAGTGGCATAGGATTTCCTGTTTTTCTATTTTTGAGCATGGCAGCCTTCGTGACTGCAAACCCATGCTCTTTAAGGCTATCTTCAATTAGTTTAACTTTAGCATAACAGGGGAGGCCCCTAATGCATATTTTCTTAGGTCTCAACCCCCCTATATTAGTCATATTGATATGCATTGCTGTTTAATTTATCTTGTAAGAATTTGTTAATTAAGAAATTGCAAAACATAATATTTATTCTTAAGTTTTATGTATTGAATTATGAATACGTGAAAATTTTATCTTCTAACGCACTTTTCGTGAATTTGTGAAACTACGTATATTAGAACATTTACGTATTCATTTAATACATTATAGAAGGTTTTTAGAAATATTGAAGGATTTAGAAGCAATAATTAAATTTGAATTTATAGAAATTTTGTGCAATATTTATAACCCCACTCAAATCTTTTATTTTAATTATTTGTCTTAGTATTTTGAAAAATTAGGAAATGTACAAATATAATGTTCTTACAATAGAAATATAGAAATATTTCCGGATTGAACATCCCCCCCCCCCCCCAACGCCAAGAAAGCTGAAAAGATGAAAAGATGAAAAAGCAAGAGAAATCCTTTTAAAAATATTTTTGTTTTGTGTAATCAACAATATTTTTGGAACAAGATAAGGTAATGCATCTATAACTCATTCTAAACAGTATTACTAATCGATGTATTAAATTAATTTTATAACAAGCTATTTTAATGGTACTTATAAGCATCGTCAGTAGATAAAAAGTTAATGTAAGTTATTTTTGCTTGTGCTGAATAAATAAGCATCCTGGATCAAGATGATTTGATCATTTAAAAAAAAAATCTTTTAAAGTAACGTATACATTTCAAAATAAAAAAAGTAAAATAGTTGAATGAAACTAAAGTTATTATATTTGTTGTTGGTATTTGCTTCTAGTTATTTACATATTAAAGGAGGTATCATAAATTTCCATCTAACCTTATGCTGGAATCTTTACACTTCTCCTATTACACACGTAACATGAAAATTATAAATCATTTTTAACATCTGATCATTTATACCATTGCTATAAACAGCCTGGTTCAATGTTCTTGTTCGCCGTGGTCAGTAGACCCAATCGATTGTAAGAGTAATATTTCGATACTCTCACAGAACTACCTAACTGTCGAACCTGACCTAAATCGATCACATATTGCGAGTTGAATGTTTCATTCTGTCGTCAATGCAGTCGACGTTCTGTGTCACTCGCATTTTGTAAGACAAATATTGAAACCTCTAGTCAGCTACGGTCAAAGTTACATGATTTTTAGAACATTGTAGGCATGCAACTTAAAACGCCTTTGGCTAATTCCATAAAAACTTGTCATGTCTGACACACAGCTGAAAATTCCTATGCTTGTTGGCCACCGTTATTTTCGAAAAGTTTGCTTCGCGTTATTCAATTGATGAGTTATCTCCGATAAAACAAGGCATATTTTTTTTCCTTTCCAAAATACTGGTACCAAAAATGGTAGCATGTGACAGACATGACAACTTTTCATGGAATTAGCCTATTGTGAAAAAGGGAATTTTGTGACGTATGACGCTCCAAACGTTTATTACATCAGTTCATTTCGGAATGTTGAGATTAGAAAATTTACTCAATGGTTGTAGCAATTTCTCAACATATTGAAACAGATTCAAATGGACAAAACATGATACTCATCTGTGGTCTGTTTTGGATAGGGTTACGAACCGAAATTTGTTTCATGACCAACAATTGTACATCAATCCTCGATGACACCATGTAAAGTCCGATACGAAACACAAACCATTCAGGAAAATTCCTTCACTATATGGTCGTAATCACGCCAAAACACGATCCCAACAAAAAGTTTTCGGTAAAAAAAAAAAAAAAAAGCGCCAAGTTCTCCTTAATGTTTCGGCCAGAAAAATTAGTGATATCTGAAGTTCGCACAAGTTAAAATCCAAACATCCCAAATCTTTCATTGAAAATGGCTTCCTGCGACTTGGCCGTTAATGCCTTCTACAGCATTTCAAAATTAATGATTGGAAATTACGCATTTATGAATTATTTAAATATTAAAAGTAATGTTAGAATGCAAAGAGGCAAATTCACATAAAGACATTATAAGTAAAAGATTTCTGATAACTACCATTCAGTTTCAACAAACATTAGTTTTGATTACAGATCATTTAGTCCACTTGTGGTTTAATTGCCATTTTGTACGGTCTAAAGCTAAAGTCAGTAACGTAAAACCCAAGAAATAAAAAAAAATTACTTACTTCAAATCTCACAATATGTTACATTATATTTTATTGTATAATATTGAAATCTTGTGTATTGACGAAAGAGATTTTTTTCGTTTGAACATTTATTATAGTTTGTTTGCATACATTAAGAGGTATTCGATTTATAAACTATTAAAAGTGATACTAATTATGTTTCAGAAATTAGGGATATTATCTCCTGAATACAAGTATTTTGTTATTTTTTAATTCTAAGCATTTAAACAGACTGAAGTTGTTTAAATGCTTTTTCAAATGTGTATTTTATTTATGTACTCTGTGCAACAAAATGCCTAAAATAATCCAAAAATGTAGTTGGCATGTAGCTCATTTGAACATATTTGAAAATTTGAAAAACTCTCTCGAAGGCATTAACGGCCAAGTCGCAGGAAGCAATTTTCAATGAAAGATTTGGGATGTTTGGTTTTTAATATGTGCGAACTTCAGATACCACTAATGTTTCTGGCCGAAACATTAAGGAGAATTTCGCGCTTTTTTTTTTTTTTTACCGAAAACTTTTTGTTGGGATATCAGTGCTTTTTGTATGTTTTTTCAAGTTTGTTATTCTAAACTATATTAATAATAAAAAAACTTAAATTTCGGTACTTTTATGTTAGCCGGAAGCAATTCTCCCCATTAGCCTTTTGTTTTATCGCCAATAGCAGTTTTCATTTTCCACATGTGTAAATGAGAAACAATGCTTTGATTTTCAAATAAAATATTTTGGTTTAAGTTATTATTTCTTATTTATTTATTTAATTATTTCTATGTTAAATATTATATTCAATAAATGAGGGAAATTCATCTATTTTAAATGAGATGACTGAAAAGCATATATTTTTAAATGAAATGAATGCAATATGAACAATGGAGTTGGGAACAGTATTTGGCGATTTGCCACTTGCGCCCGGCTAACATAAAAATACCTAAATTAATTTTATTGAGCTTTAAAAATTTATACTTTATTTCTTTTTATATTAAAGTACTAGCCGCCTCTAGCAAGCAGTATTTATCGTATTAATTCCATGCTAAACGTTGCATCATGTTACTGTTATTAATAATTTAATTTACTTGCCCATTCTTTCGCCAAGTCGGAAGCTTTTGACAGATAAATCAAGAACTCTTTACGATCATGGAAGCACAACATATATTTTGTGTTGTTATGTATTTCATATTTCGTGACAAATAACTATTAACTCACTTATGCATGTTTCCTTAGCAGTTACGATTTGTTCTCTAATGCGGAAATTTTTAATCCTATTAAGTAATCTTTTCTAATTGGGCTAACTTCCAATTGTTGTATTTTAACTGGCACGACTGGGTTCAAGTGAAATGGTTCTTATGAAATCCTTTGACAATATCTGCATTTGCATTAAACCATATTGATGCTAATATCTTTTTGTTTCACGTTAACCTTTTCAATAGACTCGATTACGGAAGAATAGAAGGTCTACCGGCTCACTGCCATGGTCCATTTGAAAATCTATCATTCATCTCATCTGATCGTGTTGAAGAATTAGTCAATGTGCCATGGTTTTAAGATTTTAGCTAATTTTATTCGAAACCTGAAAACTAAAATCCGAGGAACCGGATTATAGGAGATTCATTCTAACGCACATATCTATTAACAGGTTACAAATTATAGAATTATAATAATCATAAGGAGAACTGGAAGTTTCAATGCTTTAATAGTATCCGTAATTTCTCTTTATATAATACAGAAGTTTTAGCGGTGTAAAGATTAACAACATAGTCACAGTAAGTGTAATAACTGTACAATATAATAACGATAGCAGAGGTTTGGGGCAGTGAAGAAACTATTAGCACTTTGGAAATATTAGTACGTTATATCATTTAACTTTTCAGATGATATGCGGAAAAATAAAAATAGATGGCTCGCATTAGTAATTAACTCATTGAAATATAGCCACTAGCGTCAAATATTCGCCAAGCTTGGCGGCATTTAGCAAAGTTTCGCCAAATTTGGTAATATATCATATCAATTCTCAAATTTGGCGACAAAAATGTTTTGTTTATTCTGATGTCATAATGGTGCATACATAGACTTCTCATATAACTGGACTCAGAAATAGCAACCCTTTCTTGACGCCGGGATCACTACCCACCGTTACGTGATGGTGGGCAGAGAAAACGCGCTAAACCGGTTTTTCTCCCCTGGTTCTCGCTGAAACTTTCTTGCGTCGGGCGTTTCTCACGCATAAATCGAATCCGACAGTTGCCAGTAATGTGATCACCGCCAAAAAAGACAACCTTTTGGGGATGAAAGCTGAAACATGTGTGCCTCAAGTTCTGACCGAAATAACAATGGGATTCGGCTTCTACTTCTTATCTTTACTCTGAGGGTGCATATGTATTATGTATTAGACACATACCTATAATATGTATGATGCAAATGTATTACGTATTATATGCATATGTATAATATGTATGATGCATATGCATATGCATAAGTTCATTAACATCACTAAAACGCACTTAAAGGAATAGTGTTCCATAAATAGTAGGGATAATTGCCAGATTGACCAGAGTGCTATTGAGGATAGAATTCAGACATTTATAATAGACCGGGAGGCATCTGCACACACCATCACCTCATCGAGTTTACAGCTGAAATTTTAGGATTAGTTAAAACTAGATTAGCATATTTAAATGCAACTAGCCTATTAAGTCATATCTTGGTAGAAACCACCTGACGTAATTTTAGTGGTTAACCGATAGGTTTACTATAGTATTTTTCTGCATCCAAAAGTTTGGAATCAAAGAGGAATGGGTGC
This sequence comes from Maratus speciosus, assembly GCA_963932465.1. Classification (NCBI taxonomy): domain Eukaryota; kingdom Metazoa; phylum Arthropoda; class Arachnida; order Araneae; family Salticidae; genus Maratus; species Maratus speciosus. The sequence continues at coordinate 56,402,642 of OZ010790.1, forward strand.
AGGAAAACACCACCAATTAAAACGTAAAATCGGGGGTCTGTTGGTGGTTTCCACAAAGATATGACTTGGCAGGCCAGTTTCATTTCAATACGCTAATCGATATTTAACTAATCCTAAAATTTCAACCGTCAACTCGATGAGGTGACGATCTGTGCCGACGCCTCCCGGTCTTTAATCAAATTTGTTTTAAGGAAATAAAAGATAGAAAGATGGACAGATAAACTCAAAGATTTGCCTTATTAAGATTTTTGTAAAAGCATATAAAAATTCATTCAGCTTGAAATCATGTAACACCTTTATAACTCAGGCTAATTTTCGGTAATCGGGTTTTGGCGACCAACATATCTTATCTATAACTATAATCTTTCTTTTACAGATTTAAAATTAACAATAAATTAACAGTAAGTAGGCTAATAATACAATATATTAACATTAGCAGCGGACTTCGGACGCCGCATCTGTCGCACATCGTTAAAGGCAGTTTATTGGTTACACATTTCATTTAATTAAAAGGAGATTTTTAAACTTTCATATGGAATTAGGATATTTTAACACTATAGGGACCTTGGCATTTTTAAAAAATCTTGTCGCAATTCGGACTTCAGAAACTTAGATATATTGCCAAATGATATAAACAACTATGAAAAAACAGACCTGCTGAACTTTTATGTTATTTATATATGCATTTATATACATATAAACATTTTATTTATACATGTATAAAATATTTTTTCTATACAAATTATTTATGTTGGTATATAAAAATAAATAAACGGGTTCCTTACATTAAATAAATTGTATACATATGGAAAAAAATTGCTTGCGTATATGATACAGTAAATGGGTTGCCAGAAAATACGTTATTATCAAATTTCTTTTCTCGTCAAGGCTATTTTCTGTATTTCGCCAAGGCTCAAATATCGGAACCGTACCAAATTGCGGTTTTATTTTGTTAAGGGGTCTCAAGACTCTTAAAATTTGAAAAAATGAAAAAAAAGAGCATTTTCAACATTTAATATCGTAAAATATATTTGATTTTAAGATACAATTTTAATTGGAATAAAATATATAAGTATGTTCTTTCATTTGATGTATTTAAAAAATATATAAGATGCATAATTAGCATTTACAGGGGTCTCCAAACTGCGAGACATTTGACGAGAAGAAAATTGTCATATCAGCTTACACGCACGATTACAAAATACATATTGCAACTAGAATAAAAATTTTAATGTATACTTATACTACAGATTTTTAAAATTAAATTGAATCTAAATAACTTTGTATTTAAAGCATTTTTATATTTTTAATACAAAGTTGTATTTACCTAATGGAAAATTTGGAAAATTTCAACAGTATAAGCACCAATTATTTTTTGTTAAACAATAAAAACGGAAATTTTAGGTTCAGTTTATACAGGCTAAAATGAAACATATGTTTTGAAAATTTCATGAAAAAAATTTCAGAAGTTTTTGAGATATCGTGTGCGTTATGCCCCAAAACGGCATTTGGAGAAAAATGACTTCAAAGTTTCGGAAACGAGGCTTCAGCTATTGTGCGTGTATAAATGTAAAAGCTATAACTTCTGTTCTAACAGGAATTTTAAGTAAACAATTACATCAAAATGTGCAGAAAAGATAGGAGAAATCTAAAATAATTAAAATTTCAAAATTTTTAAAGCTTTAAGAGTCCTGAGACCCTTAAGAGGGATATAGTATATTTCACTGCCCTTCAAGGGGTTAAATAAATAGCTAAAAATTAAAAGAAAATCTGAAAAATACACAACACTTAAATATCTTATTATGCAGTTAAAGGACTGATCTTAGAGATCTTATTATTCTTTTATATGGAGGACAATTTAATGTCTGTTTTTTTTTTTATGAATTAACATTTCGATTTAGTGTAGTTACAATTATTTAATATATCACTTGAACACACAATTAATGGTATAAAATATTCAAGAATTTAATTTATTGGAAATTCATTTATAATAATGATAGCTTTTAACATTGTAATTTATAAAAAATAATCTTAATTTAGTTATAATGTAGACAACTGCATATTAACGCATGAGATAATCTAACCGAGAGAAAAATTCATTCAAAGGAAAAACATTAATGTGTTTTCTACGGACGGTAAATCGAAAATAATTTCAGTCTGCTACTATTTTTCACATTCGTCTAAGTAGGTCATTTAAGTCACACCTAGTTGTAAGTTTTATTGTTGAAAAAAGTATTCATATGTAAATGGAATTTAAATTCTCATTGCTAGAAATTATTTTTTTTTCATATTCATTATATAATTAAATATATTACAAAATATAAAGTATTATTGTTGCAGATAATACTGGGTGCCCCAAAAGTCCCTGACACATTTTAAAGTTCATTATAAGAAAAAGTTATTGTCGTATAGGAGAGCGGTTTAGACTAAAATGCTTCTCATGATAAAAAGTTTTATTCATGCTAATGACAATAGTTAGTTCGAAACGTCGATCATATATGGCGCCAATTGTATGTATGTTTGTCCACCTTGTATTCCATACTTAGACTCAATCGATTTTTTCTTGTGCATGCTTCTGATGTATCTGACATTAAAGTACTGAAGACGAGAATGAAACGTGTTTTAGTCAATTCCGCAATCAATGCTAGCGAACACATGGATAGAACTGGAGATCTGTTTGTATGTGGCTCGTGCTACAAATAGTATCACATTGAGCGATGTTAAAAGATTGCACAGATTATTGCTCTGTAACTGTTTTTGACGAAATAAAATGATCTGTAATAATTGTCTTGAGCATTTGATACATCATTCTGATAATTAAAGCCAACGCGTCATCTCTGGGCGAAGTTTGGAACTATTTTTTTATTCGCTTGAAGAAAACTATTCATCATGAGAAGCATTTTATTCCAAACCGCACTTTGTACGATAATTACATGGTTTTATTAATGCATGGAAATTATTCCAGAGAGAACCATTCGCCTTGCATGCAATATTTGAAATGAAAATCAAATTTAAAAGTAATTGCTAAAAGATTCGAACCTGGGCTATCAGTATAGCGTACTGACGTTCTACCGACTAAACTACATGGAACATACAAAGGCTTGTAGCCTTGCCAACATATAATAGTGAGAAATTTTCCAGGCTGGGTATCGTTCCATGTGGTTTAGTCGGTAGAACGTAAGTGAGCTATACTGATGGCCCGGGTTTGAGTCCCGTCATGGAATCTTTTTCACTATGTTAGCCTTTGAGCCTCTTAAGCAATTACTTTGAAATTTGATTTTCATTTGAAATATTGTATGCAATGGGAATGGTTCTCTTTGAAATAATTTCCATGTATTAATATAGTTTCTATCGATGCTGGTTTTAATTAAGTTTCGTGTATTCTCCATGTCGGTGTCTCACGATAATTATTCCATCTTGTGCTGCGTTTGTAGCCTTGCAAACATATAATAGTAAGAAATTTCCCAGGCTGGGTGTAGTTAAATTTGATTAAGACGGTAGAACGTCAGTGCACTACACTGATGTTCCGGGTTGCTTTTTCAATAAGGCTCACGTTTTCAGCACCAGCCTTGGCGAGTTGGCGAAAGCGAGAGCGTTCATCCAGCTCTAACGCCAATCGTCGTCTTGTGTTTTGTTTTGAACCGAAATGGCGGAAGACGAACTAGCATATTTTAGAATAAGAGTCCTACCTAAATTAAAAAAAATATTTTCAGTTATGTGTTTTAGATGAAAAGAAATCTTCTTCGAAAGAAATTGTGTTACGAATTCTTATACTCTGTTTTATCGAAGGCCTTTATTACTTTTGACGATATAGACTAAAATTTTGATTATTTGATCCCCTCAAAAATCTAAATTTTCATTCAATTGAGCATTATTAATTCCATACTTCTTAAACAAAAACTCATTACCTTCATATATTTAGATATTTGATTACATATAAATATGGATTTATGGGGATCATGAATTAATGCAGTTTCAGTGCATTTTGATGTATATAAACACAGGTTTAAAAAAATACCTATGGCAGAAAATTACTATATTTTCTGCGATGAACTTATATAATTAATTTAATACCGAATCATTCTGCAGAAACAACCCCCAAAGTCGAGTGAAAATAGGCCAAACAAAGAAAGAAGAAAAAAAAAAACCTTTCACACCCCCAAACAGTATGTTTAGAAATTGCCTTTTTAATGTGAGATGAAATTTTTAAGGGGAGATGCGGTAAAAGGAAGATTGAATGACTATCTTTTGTTACTTCAAAGTAACAAATAAAATCATTAGAGAAATTTTTTAACTGTATATGATAGTGAGGGGCTATAGATTTAAATAGTTAAATTTATCAATTAACAAATAGAAAAAAACAAACCAAAAAATTAAAACTTGGAATATTTAACTTTTTTTTCAGGGGGGGGGATGAAACATAAACAAGCTTTTCTTTTTTTCGGGGGGGAGGGGGGGGGCAGAATTTGAATAATTGGTCTTTTACTTATAGTTACTTCAAAGTAATAAATTGGACAGAAAATTTTTAAAACTGTAAAGAATTAAAAAAAAAAAATGAAAGCTGCACAAAAGGTTAATCCTTATTATTTTTTTAATTTTTAATTCTATTTGTTTCCTTATCTTTTTTATGGTAAATTATTTATTTGTTATTTAAAAATCAACAGACAGAGCAAAGCAGTAAACTTTATGCACTGTTATGGATAAGCGAAGGAATAGTTAAAATTTCAGACACAATTTTAACTAATCTTTTCTGCAAGGCAACAATGAATTTTAAATGAGCAAAAAGTAGTGTGATGGGGGAGAGGATGGGGGGGAGAGAAAATTCGAAATGGGAGGTTGCCTCAGCCGATTGAGCATTATTTTACTGCCACTTCAACTTAATAAATAGAGCAATATGTGTGCAGAATGACGAAATGTAAAATGTGTGTGTGTGTGTGGGGGGGGGGGGATTTCATCTGAGAGAAGAATTTACATGATTTATTCAAATATGACGAATTATTATTTTTAAATAATAAATAAAACAACTAAGACGAAATAATATTTTAAAATATGGCAAAAATTTTAAAATAAAAAAACTGAAGAATTTTAAAGATATTTATTTTTTGTGCACTAGGGACAGACCGATGTCTTTTTCATAAAAACTCAAATAATGATAAAATTTTAACAATATTAAAATGTAATACTAATTGATTTAATTGCATGCATCAGCTTGCAATTATTTTAGCTCATAGATTTAATTGCAGGATATGGCTAAATAATTTATGCTTTATCGTTCAGTCTAATTATAATCGAATTGATTTTAGTTTCAACTTCCTTTTAATTTCTAATCGTAATTAAATTAAAAACAATTAATTTTTAATGAATTATTTCAGTAAAAATGTGTTTTATTAATGCAATCAACACGTCACACAATTATGCCGCTTAATAATAAAAAAAAACTAAATTAATTCAGTAATAATACTAATAAAACTATGTTCAATTGTGTCATAAAAACATGATCAAAACAATTATATTTATTAAACAAAACTTTTACGTCTGTTTTTTAAAATACGTTCTCTATTTCTTCGAACATATAGCGAATTAATGAAATAAATGAATATTATAGAACTGAAAAAAATAACTTATGTTTGAATTATATATATTTGTGCAACTAAAAGTTATTTTAATCCGAAAAAGATTTCTGTTTTAAGCAAGGTTCTAATTGCAAACCACGGCGAAATAACATTTCGTCTAGCTTTTTACATTTGCAGAAAAAACAAATGAAAAATAAAAGCACATCTCTTCCTCTCTGCAAAGGAATGGGGTTGCTGTTCGCTACGCCTACGACATCACGAACAAAAAAGGGTGCATAGCGTTGAATTCATCCCCGCGCCAACCCTTACTCTGGCGATAAAGCGCTCAAAACGTGAGCCTTCTTGAAAAAGCTTCCGGGTTCGAGTCCCGGCATGGAATCTTTTTCACTATGTTGGCCTTTGCGCTTCTTAAGCAATTACTTGAAATTTGATTTTCATTTGAAATACTGGATTTTATATTGAATTTTAAAGTGTGTCAGGCATTTTATATATTAACATGCCACACATAGATAACAAATAATTTTGAAATATAAACAATAAATAAATCTAATAAATGAAATATTATCAATATGGTTGTGATGCTCTCACGGCACTCCGGATTATACCCACTTTTATAACCTATCAGAGAGAAAACATTTCATAGTTAAATCATTATTATGTTTATTATAGACGTATATTGAAAATTACAACTATATGTCAGTATAGCATATTTGGTTGAAATAATTTTTTTGGTGAAAAAAAAAGCTAATAATTAAAATGGGTGTCCATAAATAATAAATTCTGATTATATTGCAGAATATCCTTTTTTTAACACTTTCCAACATAGTTGAAAAGTGTTTATGAATTTGGTTTGTCTGTCTGTGTTTCCGGTTGTGCTCTAACTAGCGTAAATAAAGTCAGATTGCCACGAAATATGTTAGAGGTGTGATATATGTTATAGATATTTATGGTGGCATGCTCGGATCTGTAAAATGAAGTGTGTAGCATAATTGTTCATTTACAGGGACACTGAAAATAATTCGTTACATTACTGACTATGGGGAAACGTCGTTTGTGGTGTATTTTAATCATATTACAGCATTTTAAACACATTAAAATTTGTATACATCACTGAGGTGTACAACAAAATGCTTACTCTAGAAACTGGTGTGCATATAATTTATCGTTAGCTTATTTATCTTTGGCTGCAGTACTGGTTATGAAGAAATGTTGCTGGAAATGCTTTTTCAGTTGTAATAAGCGTTTTAAAATTTAGCTTCGTTTTTTCATATTAGTAGGTGTGTATTAATTCTATAGATAATATACAGAGCTACACAAAAGATCTAACGTGCATGTCCGTTTATTGACGGAAATGGTTGAATGAGAAATTTCAACTGTGCTGTCCGTTCAATTGAACTATCTATTAGAATACTATGTAAAATACATGTGAATCCATATATCATATAGAGGGCTGGAGGAAAAAAATCTGATGTTTTTGTACTATTCAGGGCAATTGTGGAAAATGGGTATTCAAATGCGTTAAGAATTTTCTAAGTTGTTTATTTAAACATTTTTCGCCTTAAAAATTATAACGTTTTGTTATAGTATTCTGAATGTGTTGGAACGTCTTTCATAATATACGTCTGATGCATGGTTTTTGAGTTTTAAATTAAAATATGGGCGTAAAGTTAAATGGAATTGAAATTGTCTGTTATTGTTATATTTAGAATAACATTATTTAGTTTATTGTTACTTTTAATTTTAATAGAATTGAACTCATAAATAATGTTACACAGATATTTTTTATTTATATATTTTTAACTACATTACTAATAAATAATCATTTCTGAAACGATCTTTTGAATACACAACGCATAGATTCATAAATATCTTATCTAAGAAAAATATTTTTCTCTTTTAAATAGTTAATCTGTTTATTAAGAACGATAAATAGGAAACCTTAACTATCTGTCATCATTAACCACATTCGTCGAAGCAGTTCCTTTATGTTTTCTCTAGTGGAAATAAATATTGATTTGTAGATCGGATAAAAATCGGCAAATGGGATCATTATATCGGGAATATTTGTTTTTGACTACACATTTAATATTTCAACTTATAGCTTTAACTACATTACTAACTACTTTGAATTGAACTCATAAATAATGTTACACAGATATTTTTTATTTATATACTTTTAACTACATTACTAACAAATAATCACTTCTGAAACGATCTTTTGAATGCACAACGCATAGATTCATAAATATCTTATCTAAGAATTTTTTTTCTCTTTAAAACAGTTAATCTGTTTATTAAGAACGATAAATAGGAAACCTTAACTATCTGTCATCATTAACCACATTCGTCGAAGCAGTTCCTTTATGTTTTCTCTAGTGGAAATAAATATTGATTTGTAGATCGGATAAAAATCGGCAAATGGGATCATTATATCGGGAATATTTGTTTTTGACTACACATTTAATATTTCAACTTATAGATTTAACTACATTACTAACTACTTTAACTACATTAATAATCATTGCAGAAAAAACTTGTTTAGGTTACTGTAATTTAAAATTTAATGGCCTTTCGAAGCAGCAACACATAGATTCATACTATATCTTATCTTAAAAAAATATCATTCGCTGTTAAACCATCAATCTGTTTATTAAGAGCGATAAATCGGAAACCTTAAATATCTGTCATAATTAATCACAATTGTCGAAGCAGTCCCTTTATATTTTCTCTGGTGGAAAGAAATATTGATTTGTAGGTCGGATGAATCCCGACAAATGGGATTTCATTATATCGGGAATTTTTTTTTAAATCAAATTCTTTTAGTTCACGTTAATTACATACATAAATATATAAAGAAATATCTAAAACTAATGTCATCATATGGCATATATACAATCATCGCCATATAACATACATGTAGCTCATTATATAAGCAACTAGCTTTTGCCCGCGATTAATCCTACATAGAAAGTAAAATTTGGAAATTGAAAAGTTAATTTTACGTACAAAATTTAGATTTTTTGCATAATTTATGTAATTTATCTTCTTATTTCTCCCTGATGAAGACCGAGTAAGTTTTGGTTGAGAACAATTTGAAAGACTTTAGTGTATTTTAAATGCTTTCACATTATGTTTTAAGCACCTTTAAGTTTTTAATAATTTATCTATCTAACAGTGCAAACTTCCTTTAAAAACCTTCATTAAAAGTTTTTAAAAAGACTACTGTTTTATAACTCGGTTTACCTTATTGAATTTTATCCCATTTCTCGTTAATCAAACAATGGTGAACGAAATGTTATATATTAAAACCATCTATGATAAATTATCTAACAATTCAAATTCCACTGAAATCCTTTCAGAAGAATCTTTCAAAATCTCTAATTCTTTACAAAATGGTGTTTATTAATTAATGATTATAAAATTTCCTCGTATAATTCTATAGCTAAGCAAACATAGAACAATATGTTATTTACAATGTTAGTGAAAGGTATGTTAGTTTTAACAGTAAAAACAGACACATTCTAATTAGCTAGATAATTATTGAAAAATGTTTGACATTGCGTTCTTCATCAATACAGTATTTTTTTTTTTTTTCGAGTTTGCTTTTACGCTATAACATAACAGGATTTTAATAAAATACTGATCTTCGAATGATACTTAAGATAAACTTATGAAGAATGAAGTTGAGTATTCATCACTGCTTACGCCACAGTTAAGCTCTAGAATGTATGTTACAGATACGTTTTATTATCGTTTTCAAGATTAAGGCATATTGAGAGAGGAGTTTTCAGATCCAGAACAGTTTTAAGTAGTCCAGAAGAGTTAAAATTACATTAATAAAAAATAAAACTTAAGAGAAGATTCATTTAACCAGTTGGCGACTACTGTTGCGCATAAATTACTTAGAATTATTGATTATTCCTTTATTTAAAAAATGTATACTACTATTTAATCAGAGAAATTACATGATTAACTAAGACAAAGGAAATTTTATTTACATAAAACGGCGATGGAAGATTAAAAATTTTGTAACCGGCGTTCGTCAAGAAGGAGTTAATGGTATTTACGGTGTATTAGAATAATACAGTCAATAAAATGGAAAATAATCTGTACATTATTTGAAAATTAGTTTGGTACACTGTAAAAAACAAAAATCTGTAAAGTTACTAAAAGTTTTCTAGGAAACTGTGATTTCTAGAACTTTTTATGTAACGGCAACAACAAACATTAATGTAACAATTACACTTTTGCAGCGTAAATCAAAAAATATGTAAGGTTACTAAGAATTTTTTAGAAAACTGCGATGTCTAGAACGTTTTATGTAACTACAAACCGTGTTACAGAAAACAATTTAGTAAGATTACTGTGATTTTAGTAATTCTCTTGCAAAATTTCTGTAACTTTACAAAAACTATATTTGTAGATTTACATTTTTTCTTCTAGAGTGTGCAGTTAAAATTTTAGTAAGCATAGATATTTCTTAACTTTACATCTGTATAATTACAGTTTTTTTTTTTTTTTCCAGTGTATGTAATGGTACCGTCAGAAAAATAATAAGCTTAATTAAGTTTAATGGACGTTTTTCTATTAAAATGCATAGATTATATCCGTGAAGTCTATGTACAAATTCCGTATTTATTTTAGTGGTATAAATAATGAAATAAAAATTGTAAATTATTAGGGGTAAAAAATAATGATTTCACGTATTTCAAATTTGGGGAAATGAAAGCGGCTTTTGGCGACTTAATTTTACGTGCCGAAGACAACTGTAGCGTTAAAATACTTTCTGCGAATTAATGGAAACCATTCTGATTTATCTAATATATAAAAATGAAAATGTGTCTGTCTGTTTGTAATGCTATACAAATCCACAGTTTTTGAAGCCAGAATTGTGAAATGTTATTTAGGGGCGACTAGGCAGGGTTGACCCACTTTTTAAAAGATGATTTTTTTTTATTTTTTAAACATTGAACGTAGAATAAAGTTTTATGTATCATTTTTTTTGTTATACAATCAGTTATCAAAATAAAATTGCTATATAAGTGTAATATATAAGAAATTTGAAAAATGATTGATTTTATTCATGAAAAAATAGTGGGTCAAAGCTTCCCACATATCGCAGGGTTGCCCCACTGTATGGAAGGCTTGGCCCAGTTTGTTTTATATTACAATATTTGTGAAGAGAAATAAAATCAGTTTAAAAAAAGCAAAATAACTTTATGCTACATGCTTTAATTATTATAAAAAAATAATTTTTTATAGTATGATGCTTAAAAAAAACTTGTTGAAATGGAATCGTAAGTCAGAGGATAAACATTTTGTTTTAAGTAGGGTTTTTCTGAGCAGGTATAATTGTACAGCAGGGAAAACGAAATTTTATCATTTAAGGAAGTATTCTGTTAGAGACAGGTTCCGTTTTCATAGTGTTTCATGCTATTATGTCCGGATTTAGGAGCCGGTGTTTTGGTTCTTTTTTTGTCTCATTGTCCTATTTCTTATAACACTCGACCCGACCACTCTAGTTGTCATATTGTTTGGCTTCATCTTACTGTATTCACCTTGGTGAAATTTGTCTACATACCTTTCTAAAGTTTTTCGACTGATGCTATTTTCTTTCGCAGCCGCATGAGGACTTAACTTATCATTAGCAAGATTTAAACCTTTATGGGCAAAGTACTTTCAGTACTAAAATGTTGAAATAAATGACTAGCAGCGGAATTTACGAACAAATTTATTTGGAAATAAGAAAAACGCTATATTTCACATACATATTAAATGACAAAGATTTTAACAAAATTTTAGTGCCATTGTGACGCTTCGAAATTAAAATTAACTGGTGTTATAAACATACCACTGCCCCAGAAAGTGTTAAGACTGCTTCTATAATCCTTTCTAGTCCTTTCTAGTCTTTCCCACTGTTTCTATTTACCTATTGTAAGTAATATTCAAATGGAAAAAAGTTCGTATCAACTTTTCCATTTTTTAGCAATTTTTCACATCTTCCTTCGGTCAGTTTTAAACGTTTTCTTTTCCATCACACCATTTTACTGTAGCTTTACAGAATAAATTTACATTCTTTTATATATTCCATTAACTTTTCATTATGCACAGTGTATAACAAAAAGACTTCTAAAACTACTTAATTAAAGGAGCCTTGAGCATCTGCTCTACTCTTTCTTACATTGACTGGATCGAGCCTCCCTACCTTTTCTAAAGAATAGAACATTGTTATGTTAAGCCTGACTTACTGTACAATCTCTATGCCTGGAATTAAATTTCGATATTTCTGCATTACTTTAAACCTCCTTACTTAAATTTTCATGATATAATTTATCTGAAAAAAACTTACAAAATATTTCTAAAAAGACGCTATTTTTAGTTTGAAAACGTCTCGCAATTGATTTTTCCACACCTATTTCGATTAGCTGTATGAAACGAAAAATGTTTTTTGCGCATTCCAGTGGCTTTGGTTTACACCTATTGATAAAGTTCTGAAATAATTTTAAATATGAAAATTGATGGGTGGGTTAAGCCTCCCGTATGATCAACCGTCTCCCCTACATGTGTATTAAAACACGGCAGAGGCAACTAAAATAATCCGAATAGGAATAACTTATAGTTAATTTTTAATTAATAAAAAACCAAAATTTAAGAGCAATTTCCAATCACATTTAAAAAATCTTTCGTTACAGCTGTTGCCAACAATTAAAACTCCACAATAAAATTATTACCACAACAATTAATTTTCTGTTGCAAGATTTCCACGTGAAAAAATAAAATAAATGGTTTGACGATTTTTTTAAAAAAGGGAATTTTACATCATACCTTTTCTACTGCAAGATTTCCACGTGAAAATGATATTAAATAAATAGTTTGACGAAATCAAAACAAAAATTAATGCTGCGTCATAAGTTTTCTGTTTTATGATTTCCATGTGAAAAATTATAACTATTTAATTAATTTAGCAAATTAAAAAAATGGAATATTGCGTTATATTGGAAATGTAAAGGACGTGGTAAAAATATAACGTCATATAAGTGTGAAAAAATGTATTGAAGCATGATAAAAACTCGATTATGGAAATATTGGCATTTTTTAGCATTATTGCTCCGATGATGAATGGAAATAAGTCAATTATAGCTGTATTATTTTGCGTCTGCTACATAAATTTATACATTTATACATTTTTTTCACTTGATTCATGTGTACATAACTTCAACTGTTTATTTTTTATTTTTCTTTCTTTCTTTTTTATTTTATTTTATTTTATTTTTATTTTTTTTTTGTACGTTAAATTTTGAAATTCGTTTTTCAAAACAAACATTCTTAAAATTCCCGGCAACGCCGGGTATTTTAGCTAGTACCTGATAATCATTGATGTTAAAATATAGAGAGGAACTTAAAATTGAGATTCTACAGAAGAATGAGACAGATGTTTTTTGAGAATGAACTATTGATTCTTGATATTTAGATGTATAAAAATGCCCATGATTGGTATCAGATTGAGAAATAGGCATATGAAGTGCATTCCGAGTCATCCTAAATTTGAGGTGATGGGTTTTTAATTAGACCGTTAAAAAAAGCGATAATTGCCTTATTTTTACGGATTTTTTTTTTCAATTAAGGTGATTTCATGAATAAGTTAAAAAAAAAAAAAAAAAAAAATCCGAACATGGATTTGTGAGCAAGTTTCAGAAATTTTCATTTTATCTAATGCTGTAAGATTTATTTTCAGAAATGCAATGTAAAAGAACCAAACCCAATTAAAATACGGAAATTGTACTGGCAAAATAAGTAAATTATTTCTAACGAATAAAAATATGAAAAAAATTCAAAGCTTTAGCGAAACTGACAAATTAACCTGATTTTCAGTGCTATTTACTGTTAAATATATTCTGTAATTTTTTTTCAGTCCTTTATAACAAATTCACGCAATCATTTTTTTTTTCTTTTAGATAAAAAATTCCGTTAAAATATGTTCATGGCACCGGAAATCTTCGGAATTTATTTTTTGACCGACTAAACTTACGGGCCCTTTTTATATGTCTCACATGTCCATGTGGAGATAAAAAAATGTAATTTAATAGATTACAACGACCATTAGGAATTTATTTCGTGCACCAAATTCCGTCGCATCCTCTTTAACAACAGATCGCAAATATCAAAATTCAGACGACCAGAACCTTCATCGATAAACTCTCCAAGTCCCGTTTCGATAAGAAAAACATTTTACAAATCGAAAGCAGTTCCACTGAATCATCCACAGATTGCGACAAATTACCTATGTTAAGCTAAATTTTTCCCGATTAGAATCGAACGATTGTAAAACGCCGTGGATATTGGATTGGAGCCTCTCGAGACATGGTCTTTTACTATCACTTGATTAAACATTAGATTGTTTTCTTTTTCGCATTCGCCTTTTTTTCTGTAGTCGATTTTCATGGGCTACATAATAAGTTGATGACCTCAATTTTGATGGCCTACATAATGATATGAAGATTTCGATTTTTGCTTTGGAAGACGATTTTCATTTCAGCGTGGGTTTGGATTTTTCCATATCTGATAATTTTCGCCAACCCATTTTGTAACTTTTTCAATTTTTAACGATTTTCTGCCTTTCGATTACCTATTCACACAATTTTTAACGATTTTATGCCTTTCTATTACCTATTCAAATAAAAATTCTTCCAAAATTAAAGAACATCGTTAAATTTCGTTAAAAAAATAAAATGCGAGCATCATTTGGCCCCATCCTCGACCGAAAACAACAACCATTTCCAAATGGTTAAAAATTCCAGATTTTTGTAATAGTAGTAATCATTAGATTTTGAAAATATTTTTTCCTTTTAAAGTTTCGATTATTTTTGCCGAATCAGACTTAAACATACTACACAATAAAATTACCTGTACTAAATAATTTCATAAGTTTAGAAAGCACTTAAAGTGTAGCTTGTAAAATGTATATGCTTCTGTTTCACTGTTGTATCTCGATGGTAACTTTTTATTTATTATTTGTGATATGTATACATAAATAATATATAATAAAGCACATAAATTAACGTCTGAATTCCATTTTTAATTATTAAAGGTACACATATATTAAGACAGACTTTAAATACAATTAAATACAATAAACCCAACTGGAGTGAAAATTAGCCGGGGCCAGGAATCGAACCTGGGTCGACAGCATAATTATTAAAGGTACATAAATTATAAAAGTTGGGTTTATTGTATTTAATTGTATTTAAAGTCTGTCTTAGTATATGTGTACCTTTAATAATTAAAAATGGAATTCAGACGTTAATTTATGTGCTTTATTATATATTGTGGATCGATGGAAAAAGAAATTTATTCATCGATGTCACGTCATCCTGTGCTATCTGATAGATGGACGGTGACGTTCCCCAACTTGGTTTATTAGTGAGAAATTGCCAGGCTAGGACATCGGCCAGGGTAGCTTAACGGTAGAGCAATAGCACGTTATGCTGTCGACCCAGGTTCGATTCCTGGCCCCGGCTAATTTTCACTCCAGATGGGGTTATTGTATTTAATTGTATTTAAAGTCTGTCTTAATATATGTGTACCTTTAATAAATAAATAATATGCTATGTTACTCCTTAAATAAAACGTCTATTAATTTGAAGATTATTTAAAAAATATATTTTTATGAGATTTACATAAAATTTAGTGAAGTACAAAACAATAAAAATTTCTAATTATTACTTTAAAAATAAATACTGAGTAACAGATACACTCAAGGAACACAATATTTGTGTTACATTTTAATTTTGCATGTAATATTATCTCTCAAAATTATACACAACTAGGAGGCTCGGCCCCCTACGAGCTACGCTCGCCAACCCCCGTCCAGACACCGTAGACTCTAAATGCACGCTAATTTGATCGGCTTTAAAAAGATTTCGAAAGATTGAATTATAATTTAAAAAACAGTGGCGATCTCTCTATAAACGGATTTCTATTCATTTCTCTTTGATTGGGGAATTTTAACGCCAAATCCGTTGCGGTAGTACTTGATTATCCCGTCGACCAATTTCGCCAAATTATACAAATTGACATAATTTTTATTTTAAATAACGAAAAAAGAAATAAATTAGTACAACATTAATAAAAATACAAATAAAACGTCGAAATAAAAATAACTTGATGACGTAGACACGTGTAACAACATTTCAAAATAAGCTAATATAAAAGGAATTAAGTAAACAGAGTCTTTATCTCCTGGTATTTTTTAACAATGTGAAAAGAAAGTTCTTTTAAATGAGACATTTTAAATTAATCGTTTTTAATCTGACGTAATTTTGACCAAACTATTCTTTCTCTTTTTAATATTCACGTGAATGTACTTGTGTTAGAAATGAAATATTATTTGCGCTTTCCTAACAAAAATAGTTGAAAAGTATACTCTTAAAATATCAAATAAATGTCTAGCGCAATTCCTAAATTTAAACCGTTTTGCAATATTATTTTGTGTTCATTTTATGTAATAACTGTAATGTGACGTAAATATGACGTAATTTCTCCTATTTAAGACTTCTAACGCATGTTAATAAATTTATTGTTTTACAAATTCCTTTCTCTCTTAAAATTCACGTGTAACTATAGTTTTTATGACGTAATTTTCAATAAGTTCTTGCTTTTTGTACATAATTATTTAATTCTAATTCCAAATGTTTTTTTTCTGTTTATAATAGTCACGTGTAAATAAATTTTTAATTTATTTACACGTATAAATATATTTTTTTTTTGAAGCAAACATTATTGTTTCCGCTGTTTATACAGTTGGCAACAGTTTAAATTAATATCACTTTCTAAAATCTGTTAAAAATATCTCTAGAAATGCTGAAAATCTGAATTTAAAATAAAAATAAAACCTCAAAAAATTAGTCAAAATAAAAAAATTAATGCAATCTGCACTCCGGCAAATTCTAACGCATAAAATGATCTAAAAATGATTAAATTCCTATGAACAGTTTTTGCTCCTATAAAACTTTTTTAGTGGAACGATTTTGTCCAACTTTAGCATTAAATATCTCTTAAAATAATTCTTCGATCTGAAAACTGTCTGCATCAGCGTGTTTATCAAACATTTCTGCATAATACTACCGATTTTCATATTTTTGTATGCATTATTTTTCTTAATATTAACGAATAAAGACCTCCGGTCACAAAAGATTCAAAACCGGCGGCGGCGGCGGCGGTGACAGCGGTAGTTACTTTTTTTTAGAATAGAGAGATATTTGATTTTATAGAATTAGTGTGATATTCATATAAATACTTCGATTGAAAGAGCAATAATATTACACACACACATATATATATACTTATAAATATTTCGATTAAAACAGCACTATTATTATACATATGTATACGTATGAATCTTTAATATAAACACAAACAAAAAAATTCCTTTTAAAAAATAACGCAGATTGCGGTAGTAATGAGAATGGTGGGATTCAAATTAAAAGTTATTTTCCCACAAATAATGAAAATCCTTAATTCATAGATAAAATAATTTGGCATACAATTTTAAATTAATATCCATAGAAATGATGTATCAACATAAATTGTTTTCTGTATACCTAATTGATCACGTGACATTTGCAATTATGTAGCAGATGCCACTGCATTTTGATTTGTAGCAATTGATTTAGATATACATGTTCAATGCTATCAAACAATCACATTGCACGCAAACTTACTTGATAGCTGAATATATTGACATATACAGGTAATAAATGATCTTAGCTCTTGACAGTTTAGGAACTCGAATGCTTTGTTATCCAGGTAAATAATGGCTCTGTGTCAATTGTTCGTAGGAAGATCATATTTTCAGTCTGCCGATTTTTGAATATAATTACCATTAAGTATATTTTTGTCACTAGGGGGCTCTGCCCCCTACGAGCTACGCTCGTCAACCCCCGTTCAGACACCGCAGACTCTAACAGCACGCTAATTTGACCGCCTTTAAAAAGATTTCGGAAGATTGAATTATAATTTGAATCTGACGATTATAATCTGACGTAATTTTCACCAAACTTTTCTTTCTCTTTTTAATATTCACGTCAAAATACTTTTATTAGAAATGAAATATTATGATCATCTTAAAATGTCAGGTAAATGTCTCGCGCAATTTTTAAATTAAAACTGTTTTGCAATATTATTTTTTGTTCATTTTACGTAATAAGTGTAATATGATGTAAATTCTCCTATTTAGAACTTCTAATGCATGTTACTTAATTTATTATTTTACAATTTTATTTCTCATTTAAAATTCACGTGTAACTATAGTTTTTATGACGCAATTTTCAATGAGTTCATGCTTTTTATATTTTTGTTTACAATAGTCACGTGTAAAATAATTTTTTTATTTGAAGCAAACATTATTGGTTGCGCTTTTTATACAGTTGGCAACAGTTTAATTTAATACAATTTTCTAAAATCTCTCTATTCTAAAAAGAAGTAACTACCGCTGTCACCGCCGCCGCCGCCGGTTTTGATTTTTTTGTGACCGGAGGCCTTTCTTCGTTAATATTAACAAAAATAATGCATACAAAAATATGAAAATCGGTGGTTTTATACAGAAATGTTTGATAAACACGCTGATGCAGACAGTTTTCAAATCGAAGAATTATTTTAAGAGATATTTAATGCTAAAGTTGGACAAAATCGTTCCACTAAAAAAGTTTTATAGCAGCAAAAACTATACATGACAGTGTAATCATTTTTAGATCATTTTATGCGTTACAATTTGCCGGAGTGCAGATTGCATTAATTTTTTTATTTTGACTCATTTTTTCAGGTTTAATTTCAATTTTAAATTCAAATTTTCAGCATTTCGAGAGATATTTTTTACAGATTTCAGAAAATTGTACTAATTTAAACTGTTGCCAACTGTATAAAAAGCGCAAGAAATAATGTTTACTTCAAATTAAAAATTTATTTACACGTGACTATTATAAACAGGAAAAAAACTTTCAAATTAGAATTAAATAATTACGTATAAAAAGCAGGAACTTATTAAAAATTACGTCATAAAAAGTATACACGTGAATTTTAAAAGAGAAAGGATATTGTAAAATAATAAATTCATTAACATGCGTTAGAAGTCTTAGGAGAAATTACGTCATATTTACGTCACATTATAGTTATTACATAAAATGAATACAAAATAATATTGCAAAAAAGTTTAAATTTAGAAATTGCGCTAGACATTTATTTGATATTTTGAGAATTAATTTAAAATGTCTCATTTAAAAGAACTTTCTTTTCGCTTTGTTAAAAAATACCAGGAGACAAAGACTCTCTTTACTTAATTCCTTTTATATTAGCTTATTTTGAAATGTTGTTACACGTGTATACGTCATCAAGTTATTTTTATTTCGACGTTTTATTTGTGTTCTTATTAATGTTGTACGAATTTATTTGTTCTTTCGTTATTTAAAATAAAAATTATATCAATTTGTATAATTTGGCGAGTGGTTTGGCGATTTATATAATTTGGCGAAATTGGTCGACAGGATAATCAAGTAGTACCGCAGCGGATTTGGCGTTAAAATTCCCCAATCAAAGAAAAATGAATAGAAATTCGTTTATAGGGAGATCGCCACTGTTTTTTAAATTATAATTCAATCTTTCGAAATCTTTTTAAAGCCGATCAAATTAGCGTGCATTTAGAGTCTGCGGTGTCTGGACGGGGGTTGGCGAGCGTAGCTCGTAGGGGGCCGAGCCCCCTAGTTTGTAAAAAATATCTCTCGAAATGCTGAAAATTTGAATTTAAAATAGAAATAAAACCTCGAAAAATTATTCAAATTAAAAAACTAATTGCAATCTGCACACCGGGAAATTCTGACGCATAAAATGGTCTAAAAATGATTAAATTCCTATGTACAGTTTTTACTCCTATAAAACTTTTTTAATGGAACGATTTTGTCCAACTTTGGCATTAAATATCTCTTAAAATAATTCTTCGATTTGAAAACAGTCTGCATCAGCGTGTTTATCAAACATTTTTCTATAATACTACCGATTTTCATATTTTTGTATGTAACAGTTTTTTTAATATTAACGAAGAAAGACCTCCGGTCACAAAAAATTCAAAACCGGCGGCGGCGGCGGCGGCGGCGGCGGCGGCGGTGACAGCGGTAGTTACTTTTTTTAGAATAGAGAGATAAACATTTTAACTACCAGACATTATTTATATTGAAATTTATTTAGTCTCTTAGATTTTCTTAGATTTTTTTTATTAATTTATGGGCATTGTTAAGTTATTGATATGTAAAATTTTACTTTTTCGCCGTTACATATGCACTTCAATAAAATAAAATAATTTTTTTTTGAAAAATACTTACATTCCGCTCTTATTTTAATTACATACACATAACTTTCTTTTTACAGAAGTAAAAGGAAAAAAATTAAAATTTTCCTTTCACTATAAAATTCAAGTCCTAAATTTCGCATCTCATTAAAAACCTAGTTTAGGAAGTTTGCTATGCCCATGAATGTGTTGTCTGGGTTAAAGTTAAAAGTGTGTAAGACACGAGGCTGCGACTCTTCGTGGCAATGCGACATATTATCGTTCGTATCCCGAAAAATGTTTGAGATATGAAAAAAAAAGCAAATTAAAAAGTTTTATAGAGTCTGAGAATTAATATAATATACCCGTGTTAATCTAAAAATAACTTTTTTTCGGAAGTCCAGAGATGAATTATTTTTAAACCAATTTTCTGTGCGTAATATTGGTCAGTCGAGGCAACAGGTATAGTTGCTATAAGCCGCAAACAATTCTCCATCACCGTGGAAGTCAAGTTTCAAAAACGTTAAACCAATCTTCAATTTAGATATGCCACTAATTTAATTCAGATTTCTGTCATTATATAGTATATTAAAATTTACTTATAAAACTAACACATGGAAGGAAGAAACAGTTTAATGTATTAAAAAAAATAATTTTACCATTTCCAATGTTCCCAATACTGGGAGCAATGAATCATGTATTCCAAATATGTCCTCCACTGAGGCCCATTTAGGCTCCTTAAATTGATTTTCTCATTAAGTTAAATTGCACCTTTCTTTCATGTATTAGCTTTTTTAATGATGTGCATACGTCCTATCATACTTGACTATTATTAATTATTAGACTATTATATATTAGCATTAAATTAATGGCGTATTTTAGCTTTTAATTGAATATAAAATACTATATCTTAGGGATTCTAATAAGTTAGTTTTAGATATAAGGCATTTCACAGGAAATCGCTCTCGAATTTTGGACTTTATTCCCGTACCTCGTGCCTTTTTAAACTCTTTTCAACAAAATCCTAAAGTGTTTACAAATTCAGCTGGATCTATCTGCCTGACACTGTCTAACTGTTCATATGTCCGTGCTCAATCTCTCTTAAATATAATGAGATCGATATGTATTATTTATAAATTAATGGGGTTCACTACATAATGTTCGATATTGAAAATGAATTAACTTAAACAATGCTATAAAAAGTGATAAAATATCTTTATTAAGATTGACAATCGCACAAACGGCGATATTTTCAAAATCACTCATGATAGAAAATATTTTCACATACTTTAAACTAGTCGTTGGGGGCCACTGTAATACTTACCCATCATGGATATACATGATATGAAAATAAAACATGTGCTACATGCTAAGAACTGTATCATGTTACTTTATTCATAATTTAATTTACTTGGACTCCCTTAAATATAATTAATATAATCCCTTAAGCTAATATTACTTTTTGTTGCATTAACATATATCAATTTCTTGACTTTCTGTAAGCAAGTAAACACTATAGGTTTACAATGGAAGTCTATGGGAATTTGGCGAAATATTAGAGATACCGCCAATTTGGATTTACATTTGGCGATATATCGCCAAGTTGTCGACAAACGTGGCGGCATTTGGCGACAGCATAGGATCCCCCTATGGTAACCCCCCTTATAGGTGTGGAGATGCATAAAATGTTTGACATTTACGATAAGCCATTACTGGCATCTAATCTTATAGTTTGGCGATAGTTTTTTGTTGGCGGAATAATCGTGTAAAACCGAATTACGTAAAAGAAACATCCTTATAACTCGAAAAAATATAATAATATTAACTAACGGTTTACTGCGTCGGATTAAGCGTCTCATTTCCAATTAAAATATATCTTTGAATTGAAATTTGAATGAAATACAGGGTCATAAAAAATCGAATAGTGTGCAAAAAATAATTACAAACATATTGGCAACTAATTATCCAATCGAGTTCATTCATGATACAAAATTTATGTTTTTTTATTGTCTTTTATATTCACACCTTCAAATAAACAATTTCGAAAATTATTGTATACCTTTTATCAGAACGAATATTTCAAGAGTCCGAAAAAACTTGTTCCTGTTAATCGAGGTTACTGATATTCAATAGGCTTCTTTTCATTGTTACTTCCTAAGTGCATACCGAATTTCAAGTCTCTATCTCAATTTGTTCGGGAGATAGAGCGATTACAGACACACACACATACAGACGGACGGACAATTTTTTTTTTTCTAAAAATATGTTTTTCGGAATCTCCAGTGTCTGAAACGTGTTAATCCGTCAAAATTTTTTTCGATTTTTAAAACGATTACAAGACTTACCCTTTACTACGTATGATGGGTAAGTAAAAACAACAACATAGTAAACAATGTCACGAGACATGATTCATAGTGAAAAGCATTGCAAACATAAAATTAAATTAAATTAGCTATTTGCGAGCGTTGATTAATTTTCACATAATTTAAAAACAATAATATGGAAAACAGTGTCACGAGACATGATGCATAATGAAAAACATTGCAAAACCTAAAATAAAAATAAAATTAACTTCGCTATTTGCGAGCGTGGATTAATTTTTACTATTGTTACTAAAATTACATAGCATATCTTTCCAAATTTTGTGTAAATCAAGGTATACTGAAGCATTGCAAATATTCTCATTGCGTAAAAATAAAAGAGAGAGAAAAGAGTTTGAAGAATAAAAAGAAAATAATTTTCAATCCACAAAATTCCATGTTATCCACTTTACAATAGTTTCCGGGTTTCTTCGAACGTTTGAAATATAAACTCGATAAGTTCAAAATCTCCCTACTCCCAAAACCTTCCATGAAATAAAAAAATATACACTGTAAACGCAAACGTCTGAAATTCAGTTAAAAAAGTGTCTTAAGTGGATGGGCACATTTTAAGTGAAAAAAAAAAAACGTGTTTTACTTTTTAAGACACCTTTTTGCATCTGAAGTTAACACATTGAATCGTCTTAAAACGCCGCCATTTTTAAAACACTTGAAATGTCTTAAAAAGCAGCCATTTTTTAGACATTCGAAACATCTAAAATAGTGCCATTTTTAAAACCCTTGAAACGTCTTAAAAAGCCCCTATTTTTTAGACATTTGAACATGTAAAATGAGGTCTTTTAAGACACTCGAAGCATCTTAGAAGATATTTTGTTTCTCTTATTTACACTGTCTTATGGACAGCAAGCTAAACCTTAAACTTACAAGCTACAAACAAAATAAATGTTTGCCAATGATGGAAGACTACAACAGACTGCATTATTTATTTTTATTTATTTATGTATTTTATTATTATTTTTTTTTATTATTATTATTATTATTTTTTTTTTTTCCATTCAACAGATTCGATGCCAAGTTATATTAATCCATTTTCAATTATTTAAAAATATTAATTTTTCTTTGTTTACTTTAGAAAATAATCGAAGAAGTTTATTAATCATTTAGTCAATTTAAATTATTAGACATACACACAAACCATATCTGGGATTATTATTTATGTTATTTTTTCATAGATTCAATATAATTAAAAAACAAAATTCCCTACCCCTTCAACATTGTAGACAAAATAAATATAATGTTATTTTCCAATCGACAAATCCCCCTTCCTCTTTATGAAATTTTTCTATGCTTCATAAGGTAAATCATAACAAGTTTTTATATTTCATTTATAATTCAGGGAAAATGTACACAAACATAAATCCGGGCACATTTTCATAAACAAACATTTGAAGCATATTTAAAATTTCTGATAACTCTGTTTGTTTATTTATTATTATTATTATTATTATTTATTAATTTATTTATTTATTTGTGAGGTGAAAATAACATCATCATTTACGTATGATTTTATTATTCAAAATTATCTTGCTGTAAAATATTAAAATCACTTAAGAAATCATTTTATGATGCAACAAACAGTTAATAATATTATTGTTAAACAGAAATAAATATTTTAAATAATTTTACACATCATTTCAAATTATTTTAAATTCACTGTTTATCTATACTAATAAAAGAACAAATCGCTCTGTGTGTGTGTTTGTCTGTGTGCGATGGCTAGGAAAATCTACTGCACGTACGAGGTTCAAAATTTTTCTGAGAATAGCAAAAAGTCTCTCCTGATATACCTGGCTGTCAGAATTTTAATATTCTAATTATTAACAGAGTAATTAATTAATATTCGGACATCACTCTCATCAAAAGTACGGCTTTTTTCCCTCAGATTGCTTTCGGTTGGTTGGTTCATAAAGCATCGCTCATCAAAAATACGTTTCTTTCTTTCCGCTTGCTTTCGGGTGGTTGGTTGTATAAAGCTTTCGCAGAAATAATTAAGTAAACCTGGATACAAATAAATAAACAAATTTGAGTGCTTAATATTTCAGGAATGGCTGTTTTTTCAGCTAAACATTAAATTTAAGCATGAAGGTGAAACACGTGCTTTGAAAACATATTTAATAATAATGAACTTTAAGAGAATGGATTAGTTTCAAATGACGTCACAACCTAGCAACCTACTTGATAACCTGGCAGGCTTTTTGATTGCCACACTGTTTTCTGTTTTTTCTCTACTTTGATTGGTTGAGCGATAATATCTGTTAAAAAATCAGCGATATTGGTTGGTTTACGGAAAATTGGAGGTGCCTGTTTGATGCTGATCTATTTAGATAGCAAGAAATGGGTTTTTTAAACGTTAAATAAAAGATTAGAATACTCCTTACTGGCTCTTTTACCACTAGAAATTAGAAATTGGCAACAACAAGTCCTTGCATTCTAATGCTTTTTGCTGCTGTAGCGAGTAGCAACAGTTGTAATCGAATTTAAATTCTCCTTTTTTATATTGATAATGATTTTTTTTTCCGAGAAGTGTTTTTATAAAGACATTTTTTAACGCATTTTTAATTGCTCTTTTTTATGTTTTAAATGCAGAAAAATGTTCCGAATTTATCGTCCGCCTGCTATACAGTGCCGCAGGCAGCGGGAACCCATGTCGGATGTTCGTACAGAACTTTCTGCACCCTTAATTTATGAGTAGTGGTTATTTCCGAATAGTAATTTTCCGCAAATTTCTTAAATTTTTATATCATTCCTCTACCCCCTTGACTAATATATCTACAAATCGGTTTAATAATGGAGTTTCGTTGGGATGTAGGTTTGTTAGGAACAGAGTACGCCCCCTGGAGGCGGAAAGTGAAATTAACATATGTTACGGAGCATGTACAGAACGCCTGCTATAACGGTGAAGCAAAGCAAATATTTTAAATTCCTGGCAAAGAACGCCCCCCCCCCCCCTCCATCCATGTATCTACGGGTAGGTTGCAAGAAGAGGTTTCGTTCATATACGCTTTTGCTAAGAATAGAGTGCGCTCCCTGGTGGTGGAATGTAGAACTAACAGACCGCGATTTCATTTAAAGTAGGGAATCCAACAAAGCGATCTGTTTGAAACTTCAAGATAGTTTATAACACATTAGAAAAAGTTTATATAAGAATGGCGCGTGAAATTTCGGGCAGGTGGGGAGAGGGGGGGGGGGGATAGATTTTTTTTTTAACCTTTGCGTTTCTTACCGTTTCCGGTGCGGTTTTTTGACGGAGTCCTAAGATAAATGTGTCTTATTAAATATAAAAATGTCAAAAGTTTGTTACCACTATTTCCTGATAGTAATTTCAAAAATATCTTAATTTCTTGCTTAAGACCGCCATCCCCTCGAGTAACATATCTACTGATAGGTTGTTTAACGGAGTTACTTTCAGATACAGTTTTTTTAAAAATACAGTGCGCTCCCTGGTGGTGGAAAGTGGAACTAAGAGACCGCGATTTCATTTAAAGTAGGTAATCTGACAAAACAATCTGCTTGAAACTTTAAGATAGTTTATAACACATAAGAAAAAGTTTATAAAAAATGGCGCGTGGAATTTCGGGCGTGTGGGGAGAGGGGGAGGGGCAAAATATTTCTTTTTTTTTTACCTTTGCGTTTCATACCGTTTCAGGTGCGGTTTATTGACGGAGTCCTCAGATACATGCTACTTAGTACATATAAATGTGACAAAAGTTAAGTTGCACTATTTCCGAATAGTAATTTCAACAAATATCTTAAATTCTTGCTGAAGACCACCACCTCCTCGAGTAATATATCTACTGATAGGTTGTGTAAAGGAGCTTTTTTTAAGAATTGAGAGCACTCCCTCGTGGTGGAATGTGGAACTAACATAACGCGATTTTGTTAAAATTAGGAAATCTAAAAAGGCGATCTGTTTGAAACTTTAAGAACGTTTATAACACAAAAGATAAAGTGTAAAAAAGAATGGTGCGTGAAATTCCGGGAAGGGGCTCTAGATTTCTTTAAAAAAAATAGCGTATCTGACTTTTTATGTACCGTTTTTTGAGGGAGTCGTGTGATATATGCTACTTATTAAAAGTTGCAGACAGTATGTCTGCTTTGAAAAACACCTACTTTTATTTTGGAGAGTAGATAAAAACCATAGGGTAAAATTTTAATAAGAGTTCAATTTAAATCAAAATTTAAAAAATACAGTTTTTACATATTTTAAACTTTAGCATCTTGGCCTATATTTGTACACTAATTAAGAGTATGTAAATAAAAAAAAAATGATTCAGAACTTTTTGTTCGAAGTTGAAAAAAATCGACTTTTAAAAACAAAAAGTTACGCTTTTTTTTAATACAGAATTTTAATACAGAATGAACGCGAATTTGTTAAAATTTGGAAAACGAACTAAATGATTGACTTGAAATTTTCACGTAAGTTATAACAGCCCTTTGACCACGGTTTCGTAGAGTAATATTTGTATAGAACATATTGCGCTCTCTGTCGGTGGAAGGTTGATCCCACTATTTCCGAATAGTAATTTAAGCAAATTTCTTAATTTCTTATTTTAGTCAATGTCCTTATTTTTACACAATGTTTATCGAAGCATCTAAATAGACCGGATTTACATCTCCTATAAAAATTTTGAAACGTTCGGACGAGTAGAAATATTTTTTACAAAATAAAATGTCTGAAAATATCCACGAAATCAGTAAAAACTTGAGTGTTTTGTCGCAGTTCCGCTCGCTTTCGGTACGCATACACTTCCAAAATCAACTTACGCAAAATAGCACGTATCTTCAATTTAATATTTTTCTTGCGATTTTTTATATTTAAAAATATAAATTCAGATAAAAGGAATTAAAGGTACAAAATCATACAAATTTGAGGTTCATTCAACACGGGCCCGGGCAACGCCGGGTGGATCTGCTAGCATATAAATATTTTCCATCAGATAAGTAGAAAAATCTGAAAACATTGCATGTATTTTTGCTTCAATTTAACATATAAGAGCATTTAATAATTAAAGTTGTCAAAAATTTATATGTTAATTTATTCATGTTTCAAAAAAAAAAAAAAAAAGCTTACTTCATTCAGTGTGTTTCAACAATAAAATAAATGTTTACGACTGTTGAAATAATACATATAGTTAAAAACGAGACCATTATTATTATTTTTTTTTTACACAAAAATAAATAAATAAATAAATATGATTAAAGTTTTTTTATGTAAGAAAAACTGCGTAAAAACACAAAGTTAAACAATACTGTATTGCATTTTATAGTACGAAAAAACCCCACAAAGTAAACAATAGCGTAAATATGGATTAATATTAATTTAAAATCTTAGACATAAATGTATACTTTAAATGCGGGACAAAATGGAGTATTATATTTTATAAGTCACTTACCATTTTCATGGCATACATTTTCTAGATATTCCTTTGTTTAGATGGAGGAAATTTTTTTTTATATCCAACAAAGATTTCTAGATAACTGATTAATATGTATTCCATTTAAAGTAACCAGCTATAATAGAAAACTCAATTAGACTGAGGTCAGAATCACCACGAGGTTCAATTCACATAGCGTTTCTTTTACATGTGCACTTCATTCCACAGAGGTTTATCCAGCGGTCAGGGGGGAGCACTGCATTTTCACCTGCAAGGTCTTGACAATAGAGACTGAAATGTTTGTCCACTGTTCAATTACTCACATTTCACAGTGATTTTTTGACATTCATAGAAGGAATTAATTTTTGATCCGGGCACGGCATACAACAAACAAATATGGCTGCGGTGATAACACAGTGCAGCGAATGTCTGTAATTGGATATCTTAATTTAAGACGTTTCACCATATTAAGACACTTTATATTAGTTCATTTCTACTACCGGTCCATTAAGACACACAAGTATCTTAAATTAAGGTATCTATTATGTCTAAGCTCTATATTAAGACATTTGCGTGTCTTAAATGCTTTTTCAGTCGTTTTTCTGTCTTATTTTAAGACTCCTTTATTTGCAGTGTAGTATGCAAGAAAATCGATCCAAATGAGTCAAATCAGTTATCAGGAGTATACCAAATACCTTTCACCAAAAAGATGGAACAAAGTAGTTTTGTATAGGTATGACAAGCAGAAAACATAAAACTAGAATAAAAGAATATATAGCAGACATCAAATACAACAGAAGAACCACAGCTTTGGTCAGATTATGCAGCGATTTAAAAAAAAACAGCAAGTTGATTTCATTTACCATCCATAGTACGGGAATCAATACAAATATTTTTACGCAACAAGAATATTTGCAATGAATCAGTGTCCCTTGGTTTACCTAAAATTTGTAAAGAGATACCATGTAATATTAGTAAAAATAGTAAAAATTAATACACGCTTGCAAATAGCCAAATTAATTTTATTTACTCGACTGCAAAGAAGGGTTATGTGTTTCACGCGTATTTGTTTCAGTGGATTTCTTTATACCCTCGAAACATCCAAACTGCTGGATGGATTTTAATGAATCAGGTCTCTGTCGATTTGTCTTAACGGTTCGATGGTTATAGGCTAGGTTTTGTTTTTATAAATTCAAAATTGCAGCCGTAAAATGCGAAATGGCGGCAGAGACGAAAAAAAAATTACGTACTCTATTGAGTGGCATATCATTGGATAGGTCTTTCAAAATGAAGATGATATTTCATTGACTATTTTACAGTCAGAAGCTCCGTTTAAGTATTACGCAACCTGGAAGTTGTGTACGTAGGAACTCTAGCTTTACTGCAACTCTAACCTTCATAGACATCTATAGACCTCATCTAAACAGTGTTTATAGATAGGAACTAACAATTAAAAGCACAACTGGCGTCTCTGTGGCTGAGTGGTCAAAGTACCATGTTGCTAATCGCTTGTGAGCAAAAGAGGTTGTGGGTTGGAATCCCGCTGGTTTCATTGCACACACTCTTTGTGTGGAACTCCCAGGATGTATTTCTCTTGTGTTGTAATATTTCTTTGTACTATCTTGTCTCTGACTTATACGCGGGCTCTCATGTCAAGCACACAACTCATATGTTTGCTGTTCAATAAATAAATAAATAAACGCAACTTAAAATTCATCAATACAAGTAAATTTAAAAATATAGGTAAGTAATATAAAAAATAGTTTCACATTGATGATAAATAATTAATTATTCCGCTCTTTAAGCAGTCGGGTTTTTTAATTTTTTTAATTTAATTTGTACTTGTTTTATTTTATGTTTTGCAATGTTTTTCATTATGCATTATGTCTCGTGACATTGTTTACCATGTTATTGTTTTTAAATTATGTGAAAATTAATACACGCTCGCAAATAGCTTATTTATTTTTAATTTTATTTTATAATTGCAATCTTTTTCATTATGCATCATGTCTCGTGACATTCTTTACTATGTTATTGTTTTTTAAATTATGTGAAAATATTTTCTTTCGTGAATGATATTGAAAATATCGTTTTTTGTGCGATGAAACGATCGTCAATCTTAAATAATATTTTGTCACTTTTTATAGCATTACTAGGGGCTCTGCCGGCTGCAAGTTACGCTCACCAACCCCCGTTCAGACACCACAGAATCTAAAAACACGCTAATCTGATGGGTTTTAAAAATATTAGAGAATATTGAATTATACTGAAAAAAGCTGGGCAGATCTCCGTGTAAACGTGTTTCCATTCAATTCCCTTTGATTGCAAAAATTTATGGGCGATTCAGTTGCTGTTAAGACATCCAATGGTTGTTTTCGTTTTTGATTAAAGAGTATCAGTTAAACATTTGAAAAGAAGCTAAAATAAAATAAATTAAATATAAGTGTCTTTGTCTCCCGGTATTTTAAAACAATCTCTATAACAATAGCCTATGTCATGTGACTATCATCAACAGTTCCAGGCGGACCACTTCCCTTTTTATACTCTAGGTGCCATTTTGATACTTTAATGTTAGACAAGCACAGCTGATAATTTGTCAAATATTATTCTATTGCCATCATTTCATCTATATTATAATAGTTAAAGTCGTCAACTCCCATAAGCAAATAGAATCTGATCCCTTCGCCGTTCATATGAAAGTTTGGCAAAGATGTCATATACGTCCCATATTGTCGTGATTTTTTAACGACACCAATTTGGGGAACGAATCAACAGCATAAACAGAAACATCCGACTTACCATATCAAGCAAAATACCGATACTTTGGCGCCAGTTATGTATCCGTTCCGTATATGACATTGGCGTCAGAAAAAAATTGCGCCAATTTGGGACCGTAAGATTTTCATTTTGATTAAAAAGTCAAAAAATTTTTTTCGAATAAAACTAGATAAAAGTTGCCATGGTCCCAAAGAATTCTAGGTACTGTTACGCTAGCATGATGCAAATCCCGCCAATAGCTTTTTTTCAACTTTCCAAATAGGATTTTTTTTTCGAGTGGTAATATTTGGCCAGATACTTCACCGCAGGTTTGGCGTGATTTTTAATGTTTTACGAAAATTTGGCGAAAACCTCGTTTTCAAATACCAGTTACATATGCATTTTTGGTATTCCTTAGATATCCCGACGACCAAAAATCTATCGCCAAACTATAAGATTAAATGCCAATAATGGTTGATCGTAAATGTCACATTCACTTGACTTTAAGCAAGTTACACGTTATTACGTCATCAAGTGATTTTTATTTCGACGTTTTATTGGTATATTTATTAATGTTATACTAATTTATTTGTTATTTCCTTATTTGAAATAAAAATTATGTCAATTTGTATAATTTGGCGAGTGTTTTGGCGATTTATATAATTTGGCGAAATGGGTCGACGGAATAACTAAGTAGCACTGTATTTCTTAATTATTTTCTATTATTTTTCTAAAGGAAATATAAAAAAATAATAAATATTCATAGAAAAAAATAATTTATATAATTTGTAAAAGGAAATAAAAGTAAATAAACATTTATTGTCAAATAAACAACAATAGCCGGGTTACCATGTCAAACTTTTCTGAAATATATATATATATATAAAATATATCTGTTTGATTAAAATTTGAGTTGCCATCATTAGAAAAATGTATATAAAATTAGGAAATAAATTAATATTTCGAAAACTAATTGGAATTTAAAAATTATAATACCAGTTTTGAAATCTGCGGATCAATATTATTTGGTGTTAATTTCATCGCAAAGTATTCCATATTTTAGGAGAAATCGCCGTGAAACATAATCAGTTGTTTAATCAGTCGATTCATACTTCCGTTTCATAAATTCGTTTCATTAGGATTTTATATATATTGGGTAGATTTAACTTAATCTGTTTATAATTGATTATTATACGTGTTGATATTGAAAATGAACTTACTACAGTTATAGTTCCTTTATACGGGCAGACAAAAGCTTTCCGTTTTATTATTCTCTATCTAATCGATTGCGCGCATTTTTTTAAATTGCATATTTGTGTATTTCATTCTATAAAGAGTAGAAATTTCTAATAATATACAGTTTGTGTTCAAAAGTGTTTCAAAATATATGCCAGATGCATGAATTTTTATTCTTGTTAATGCAAAAAGTTATCTTCTGCAGTTTTTCGCTAGGGTACTCAGTCAGTTATCACAATGTGAAACGCACACACTTTTTGATAAGTAGACATGACGTTCTTTAGTGTGTCTAACTCTGTTGATCACTTATTTGAGGATAAACGGAATTACGGAATTATCCTGTATATTTTTTGCTGTCCTATCCAATATTGCAACGGCTGTTTTTTATGAAAATTTTATATGACGTATGTTATATAAATAGATGTTTCACTTTAATTTCCTTGAATAAATAAATGGGTAAAAAAAGGTGATAATATTGACTAACAAGTTATGCATCTTATTTCCTTAGGCCTGAATTTCATCAAAGATTTTCATCGTTGGTTCACACTTATAAAGATCTATAATAGTGTTTTGTTAAGAATTAACTTAATTTTTACCACGATCCAAGATTGCCAAACGACAGGACATCATTCAAACTACAAATGGCACGGTCACTTCAAACGAAAGTAAAACCGCTTAAAACCGTAAACTATAACCGTTTGTCTCCCTGACCCTTGAAAATAAATACCGTCAAAATATTTTTGTCACCCTTTTCAATAAAATCTATAAGCAAAGTCTTATTGTGTTGAGTCTGTACATATCACCGAAATTACTATGTTTGAAAATATGCAGGCGAACCTTTAGTATAGATATTTCAGTTGTCTGATACTTAATCACTAAAGTAACGCCGATTAATAAATGTCTCGTACAAGTGGTTACTGTTGAATATCACTAAACATTAACTTTATCCAGTGACAAAATCCTGGAAATAAATTAATAGAAAATGATTTGGGAAAAAGTGGTATTTAAACGTAAGCAACCGCTAGTTCCCAATAATATTTATTTGTAATGTGAATGTAAGAAATATTATAAAACTCAGTAATAGTATACACTTTCATTCCGTTGAGTAAATTTATTTTGAAGTATTCTTTTACATATTTTACTAAAACTTAGTATTTAAATATAGATCTTTCTAGATAAATGTAAACACTCAAACGAAAGTTTATTTTTAAATCAAAATAATCTTTGAACATAGAAAACGAAAATATATCGGGTAAAGGTTTTCAACAAATAATGAACGAAAACAATGACACGTATGATATAGAAGTGAAACTATATATCCAGTTTCTAAGCAGCGAAAGCTTTGTATCACATCTTGATATTTTTTCTGTAACTTTCCGAGAATTGCAGTACATGTGGCGACTGGTATATTTATACGGATTTATACATACTTCCAATTTTGTTTTTATTTTGTGTCAATAACAAGGGAATTATTACTTTCAGCAATCCTTTAAGGAACTGTTCTAATAACTTCACTTTAAATTTTCAATAATAATAAATATATTAACGTGCAGTATCCCTATAAAAACGTTTAAACATCTTTTTTTTCCTTTTCGTCGGTTCCACAAATTAAAACTGCTGTTTTTTTTATATATATAAATATTTCTCGTTGTTATCAAAAATACTCTAATGTCGTAAATTAAATAACTGTGGTTAAACTAAATATTTTACCAAAATGCGTCTAAAAAGGCATATATTTCTGGAATTTTTACTCTCCGGTATAGAGTTTGGAACCTCAAATCAAGAGTGCGAATGTTCATGTGTAAAGTTGTAATTGATAAACGTGACTTGAATATGTAATTTTAGTAATAGACTATTGCGCATGAAAATGTTATTAAAATCGTTAATCTGAGAGGTGCGTATGTAAATTTTTCAGATGACAAAAATGACGTAAGGTATAGTTTTCATGTAGAAAAAAAATCTATGAGTGATTGTGAGTCAGAGTGAAATAACTTTTCCATATTTTTCATTCCATAACGAGTAGCATAAGAGCCTCAATTGATAATTTCATCACATTTACTTATCTTGATTATATTTTACTAATTACGTATACGAATGAAGTTTTATTTTTCAATAACTTGGAGCAGTTGAAGTTTAAAGATATAGTACTTTGATAACTTTGGATTAAAATAATATTAGTTTTAAGAGTCAGACTAATCAATGTTCGATGGATTTTTTATTGCAATTAATTTTGAGGTTTATTATTTTTCAATCTAACTGTTCTTCTTTAAACATTTTCTTTCGTCGAAATTCGACAGGTTCCACCTCGTTTTAAATTAAAATTTTATAAGTTCTATTACAGTTTTAATTGTTTTATTAGGGTTCGACCGATGAAAACGTCGCTGATATAAATGTTCATGCAATTCCCGATTTAAATTAAAAAAAGATAAATAAAAGACTTGATAAGACATGCTTTAAAAGAATTTTTGTGACGTTTATATAAAATCGGACACTATACAATGAAGGAATATTCGGAATTTAATACTGTTACGTCTACAGCAGCATATCGCCCGTTGAAGGAGGTGTGTATATCATCTAAAGATCTTTTATGGACCCCGGCGAAGAACTAGTAAACATTGTGCTTAATTGACAATAATTTTCTAAATTGCATTTAAATAAATATTCTATATCAAAATTACTTACTCTATATTTTTGTGATAATGTATTATTTCAAAACAAATTACATTTACAAATGTTATTGATGTATATCACTGTTGAAAATTTTGGATACAATCTGTAATATATATATATATATATATATATATATATATATATATGTAATAATAAAAATTTTCACCCTTTATTCTTAGTAAAATTATTCCAAATTCTTAATAGCTACCTTTTTTACTTGCTTTAATACTATCTTAAATATCTCTTATTTTTTCCCATGCTTTAAATGCGTATTCTTTTATTATTCTAAAAACCTTAAATCTATTCGTCAAAATCCATTAAAATACTTTTTCAGTTTATTTCTGATACTAAATTCTTTTTCTTCGAATGTTTTAAAATATCGTTTGCACTATTATTCTATTTGTTCCATCAATTTCCCGCCAGCAGTTTGTTTACGCAGTTTTTCTGACGCCGGTTCGAAAGAGATCATTCGACGTCACGCGTTCGTCATCCCTTTCCATCGAATCGTGGCTTGTCTCCTGTCCCATTCCTCCCCACCTCACTACTGGAGTGGTTCTCCACTGTTAATGTATTCATTCACGTCCTGTTTTTCTGGGTATTTATAGCGTTGCAAAGACTAGGAGCTCATAATTTGTACGCTTTTTCGATTGTCTAAATAATCCTCGTTACTTGGTGGTTAGACTTGTAATGTGGAGAAACTACTATTTTAACATCTTAAATTTATTATGAAGTGGATCAACGATGTCGCCGAGAGCTGATGAATATGTTACTGGAATTGTTTACGATATATTCCTATCAAATAAACCACGTTCAACTCATGATGCCTCAATTATTCTTGAAGGGGAAATTTCTCCAATGTTTTCTTGAACTTGTCTTCAATTAGGCCACCACGACTGCACTCCGGTTGTCATATGACAACGGAGGGTTGGCAAAGCTACTGGTATTAATTACTAAACTGCATTATCTTCGATATATCGAGAGTCGTCGGAATGTCACAAACAGTGACAGTAAATTATATCACACACACACACACACACACACATATATATATATATATATATATATATATATATTACTTAATCATACAAAAGACATTAGATGCATCTCTTTCAAAATCCTGTAACTGTTGTCCGTGCTTTCTACAAGTGACCTGCAATCTTTTAAACAAATTCAAGTTTTATTATGCTACATAAATAGTTGCGGTTTTCAATGTCTAACTGTCTATCAATGGACTGTGTCACCAAAAGATCTCATGTAACTTCAAATGCTGCCGTGTACAGTATACCATTAATAAATCGAATGTCTAAAAAAAAAATCGACAACATATTTTTGAGAAGTTTAAAAATATGCATAAATACATTTTTATACATAAAACGAATTTTGTATCATAATTCGAATTTTTTTATAATAAAGAATTGTAAAATATCCAATTTTAAAGGATGCAATAAAATAAATGTGCAATAAAACTTCGAAATTTAGAAATGAAATCCATCTACATATTTTTCCCTTACTATCTAAAACTAATTGTATTTGAGGAGAAAAGGCCACACGATAAAATGTTTACAACATGTATAAGTTTAAGCGTTTTTTTTTTTTTTTTTTTTTTTTTTCAACATAATGTAACTCAAGAAATGTTTGGAACATATCGCACATCGATATTCTTTTTTGAAATCTGCACAAATGGTTAAATTTTGCAAGAATTGTCAGAATATTGTAAGGGATACATAAATTCCCCTTGAATAAATCAATTCTTTTCTGCTTCAAAAATTCTTAAGTTCAGCTTCTTCATTCTTTAAAATTATTACAGTTCATGCATAAAACTTAGATACCGATTTTATAACTTTCTATATTTTTGATCTATTTATTTAGTCAAACAGAACTGTTTCAAAACAACAACAACAAAAATAATTTCATTTTAAGATATAAAATATTCACTAGGGATCTATATTTACAATTTAGATTATCCGATTATAGAAATTTGTTTTTTTTTTCCATAACAGCAAAGACTGCATAATACTTGAATATAAATTCAGTGTTGCTCAAATATAATGTTTTCAGAGTTAAGAATATTTCAAGTTCTGTATAATATATCGGATTCTGTATACAAAAACCGAAAAGATGAATCACATAACGGCAAGTTTAAACTTGAATTCTAAGAGTCCTGAATTTAGCATTGGTTATTTCCTAAGATTTCAATGACATGTAAAAAATATTCTTTTTTTTTTTTTTTTTTTTTTAATCTTACTCTTTGTTACACATTAAACTTTCAAGGTATATGTTTTAAATTCTTGACCTAATATTCATATATATCCACAACTGCTTGAAAAATTCAATAATCTTCTGCTTCAGATTTTTTATGTCTTCATTTTTAAAACATTTTTAAGAATCCTTTCAATTTATACATAAGACTTTATTAAACATTTTTAAAACATCAATTTTTTTGAAGTATTTTCTGTATACACTCAAAACATTTAGAAGGCAAGACTAAACTTTCTATCTTTCTCTTGTAAAAATATACTACTAAACTAAAACTAAACTACTCTTGAGAATTTATATTCCATATTCAAATTATCCAGTTGCATAGATTCAGTATTTTCTTGAGAAAGGACATATTTTAAATATTACTTGAAATAAAATTTATCGTTATTGTAACGTGATCTATAAATTCCCGTAGACCGTAATTTAAAATTAATGTATGTTTTTAACTTATTGGTATGGATTTTATTCTATTTTGTTTCCAAGCGTTATTTATTTCAAACTTCTTTATTTAATGAATGGCTTTAAAAATGGAATTTTATTTAACGCGATAAGAAATACTAATATAAAGCATTCAAAATTTAATTTTTTAAACGCAAAAAATAGTGATAATAATATATAGGTATAAAAAAATAATAATAATTTGTTAAAGAATAAGTTTCAAGTAAATGTTCATTTTATAATTTATCACATAAAAACGACAAATTATTTATTAAAAATGATCCCTGAGGGGAAAAAAATCTGGAATTAAAGAGACCGCTTAAAACGTTATCTTTCGGCAAACATTACTTTGCGTTGTTAGAATTCCAACATCACAAACGGTATGAAATACAAAGTTATAAAAAATTACAAAGTTGTGGAAAGACTTCGACTTAGTATCGAGTGTAAAACCAACTTCATTAGAAGCTCTGAAATAATGCTCTCCAATAAGCATGTTTATATGCCTCTAATTGAATATAGGAATGTTGCAGTATAAGTAAGATCAAATTTATGAATAAATATAACACGTAAGAAAGAAACAGTTGTAATAGGAAAAAATTGATTAAGTCACGCATTTTTCACGTCTTTCGATGATGGACACACTGAGCATGTTATGCATTTTCCATATAATGCCACACGTTTGCATTGTGATGCAATTAAGCGGATGACAGGATATTAAAAATTGTCTTTCAGGATTTCTAATAAAATCATTTTTAAGTGTAAGGCCACGTATCGTACGAAGTTGAAAATTTGGTTTTTTTCCCTTATATCTCTTATGGTTTTCTGGATAAAAACGCTAACTCTACGTTTGTCTGTAGGTGCCTCTGAAAGTAATCTCATCCTTCAGTGCATAGCCGCATTCAATTAATAGACATAGATTCATGACTATAGCTCCGATGTTAATAGGAGTTGTCACGGCACTAATTGACATACTATATTTACATATTTTACATCGTGACCAGACTAATAGTCAGACATGTGAACTCAGATCATTAACATTTTATTATACAGTGTAAAGTGTCCAAAACATATCACATAAAAAGAAAAAAGAATTAATTTAGTTTCTTATGTTATAATCATCGCTATTTTTTACGAACATTTATATCCCAAATAAAAATAGAAAGTTTCGAAGTACATGGAATTAAAGTACGCTTTTCAAGAGAACAAATTAACTACTCATGTGAATAAATTACTGACAGTTGTTGATAAAAAGGGAAAAAAAATATTTTGAGATGATCAAAGTAATAGAATGTGATACATTTTATACGCTTAAAAATATTAACAAAAAAAAAATAATTTAAATTCATTAACTCACTTATTTAAAGAAAAAAAGATGTTACGTTCATCTTCCTTCGTCATTGTTAAATTTAATATCTGGATGTTGCGAAATAGCGCAGCATATGTATGATATGTAAACAGAAATCCTACGAACAATTAAATTTTAAGCATTATATTTGTGATAGAGCTAAATTAGTAACTTTTATGTCCAAAAAAGTATATTCTTTATGTAACGTCCAACTGTAGCAACATCCACACTTGGAATGTGGACGGCAAACTCTCCAAAAAAAGCAACGCTGAACATTTTAACAGCAAGAGGTGCAAAAACAAATTGTATTTTTAAAGTGTCTCTCTTTCGTTGTTTAAAATCCATTTGTGCCTGGCGTCCTAATTTTGGCCGCTTTCTTAAAAAAAAAAAAAAAAAAAAAAAAAAAAAAAAAAAAAAAAAAAAAAAAAAAAAAAATCCCATTACAAATTGAATTATGATATCCTTTCAAAATCTAGCAAAATATATCCTTAGTATTTGTTTTCAATATTTATCCATAAATGGGAGTGCATTTTTAAGAATAAAAAGGTGAAATAAATGTTTGTTATAGAGCAAAGTTGAATTTTCTTGAAATAAAATGGCGCGTAAGAAAAGGTAAGATATTTCTTTTATTTTTTTATCAATCATTTTATATGTGGTATTATTTATAATACGAAACATTATTTTAGAATACATATTTTTGCATTTTTTCAGATTTCAATTTTTTGGTTCGAATTTGAACCTTCATATATCGTCCCAATTTTGGGACGCTAGGCACGAATGGGTAGGGGTTTTCTCCGTTACTGTCTATGCATTAAATGTATGTTTTGTGCCATTTATTTTGTTTAAAAATGGTTATATGCCAATCGGATAATTATTTGGTTATAAAATTATTATTCGGATTATTATTTGGCTATTCTTTGTTATTACTATAGGGGGAACAGAGGCTGGGCTCGATTCAAGAACAAGACAACCACCCCTTCCCACCCTTAGCTATTGACTTGGTACAAATTTATATCATACCGTTATGTTTTGTAGTAGTTTAGTAATTGACATCCTGAAGTTACTAAAATATATACAGCAGAACGTCGATTATCCGACGTAATTGGGACAGAACCGACAGCGGATAATCAAATTTCCGGATGATTGAGAATTTATCAATAATCATCTAGTTTAATATGCAACATCGTCATCGAACTGCTATTATGACTATTTAAACTGCTTAATAAATATCTAAATTTAAATTATACATGAAAATAATGTTATTTGTTTAGAACAGGGATGTGTACACAGGAGGGGGAAGAATACAATTATCTCGGGATCAGATTTTGCGGGAGCTCAAGCTAATTTCAATGGAATTCGAAAAAAAGGGGAAACAAAATGCTTATCTCTACTTGTGATTTGGAAAGGAACACTTGCATACACAAGGAATGTAAAGGTACAAAAAAAAAAAAAGTCGGAAAAAATTCAGGATATTGACATCGGTTTACAGAGAGTTGCGGTTACACGAGGGTCGGATAATCGAAATTGTACTGTATCATATATACTCGTGTGTAAAACAAAGAATTTTGACAATTTTCTACAAGTAAATTGGGGGGTAGACTTATATGCAAGTCAATTAAAAAAGACAAAAAAGGAAAAAAAAATCTTCGAATACTGCAAAAGTCTGACTTTTATGTGTATAAATAGTAAAATAATATATAAAATATACAAATAACAATAATTTATTATTAAAAAAATTTCAATGATTTGGTTTTTTTTTACTTACTAATTTTTCGCATTAGTAAGTGAAATCTTTGGTTTGATTTTGTGCGAAATTGAAGTAAAAAGTTAGGGGGTGGACAAACGCGAGTTTTTGATTTTTTGCAGAATTTGCATTCAAAAGTTAATGGGTCGGCGTATATGCGAGTACATACGGTATATATACTTTATTAGTAATTATTGATTATTATAAATTTTTACTATATAAATTTTTACTATATAAATTTTTACTATGCCAATAGCTAATGGTGAGGAGGAAGGGGGTCTTGTTCTTGAGCCCCCCCCCCCCTTATAGTAATAATAAAGAAATTTGTATAGTCAAATAATAACCCGAATGATATATATCCTCTTTGAAACATGTTAAATGGCATAAAACATAGCTATAATGCTTAGACAGTAATGGAGAAAACCCTTACCCTTTCGTGCCTAGTGTCCCAAAACTGGGACGTTTAGATTTTTATATGTTAAATAAATATTTTTTCAAAGAGAATTTTTGTATTATTTTTTACGTTCATTTTACACCATTTACTATAATTAAACACAATATTTAGTTCAAAAAAAAAATTCAGGCACTAATTCAGGGTTAAATAATGTTACTGTCTACGGCTGGTCCTTATACTGTATTTAAAAAGAGTTTTAGGTCCATATTCAGAAAAAAATATGAAATTATTTCTAGATAACAGTTGAACTACACTTGTGTCCAAAATTAAGGACCAGTCACAAAATGCTAATTTTTAAGTAAGCGAATACTCAAACAGAAATAATATAATTCAAATAATTACTATCCCTACAGCAAAGTTAGTCCATATAGCATCTCATTCATGTCACACATGGTCACTGCGGTAAAACAAAAAATAGGAAATTCCATACATCTCATTATGAGTCTCAATTGATCACTATATGTGACTCCACTGAGACGTCAATGTGACTGCTGCTTTATGACGAGTCACCAGGTGACTTTACAATGTAGTTACATTGTGACTCTTATGTGACTGTCATTTTTAGACTCTATTCCAAAGTCCTCATGAACGTTGCATTATGATAAGTCACCAAATAATATCACATTATAGTCACATGGTGACTTTGCACAAAAGAGCACAATGGTGACTTCACAGTTGTCTCTGTGTCACCTGAAAGTCATCATGCGACTTTAATGTGACATTATTTGGTAACTTATCACAATGCAGCGTTCACGATGACTTTGAAATTGAGTCTGCAGATGACAGTCACATGAGAGTGACATTGTAACTACACTGTAAAGTCACATAGTGACTTGTCACAAAGAAGCAATCACAGTGACGTCTCAGTGGAGTCACATATAGTGATCATTTGAGACTCATAATGAGATGCATGGAATTTCCTATTTTTTTGCATCACCGTAGTGACTGTGACACTTGTGAACATGTGTGGCATGAATGAGATGTTATACGGACTAGCTGTTCTGTACATATAGTAATTATTCGAATTATATTATTACCTTTTGAGTATTCGCGTACCTGAAAATTAGCATTTTGTGATTGGTCCTTAATTTTGGACACAAGTGTATATGTATTATGAAGTTCTTAACATAACAGAACATTCGGGGGAAATTAACATTTTGTTTATGAGCAAATACTCTTGACTTGTTTTATATTCAGCCGTCCTATAATTTGCAAAAACACTCTTTGTGGAAGATTTCTCTAAAAGAAATTATAAAATTACCGCAGACAGAAATTAGGGAAATATGGTTCATTAAAAACATGCATTCTAGTGCGCTAAAGTATTACTGGTGCTGTTACGGAATTATATTATCTTTTCTACTTATTATGTTAAAGTGCTATTAGAGCATAGAAGCTTTTTAGAGAACACAAGTGCGATAATTATTAATGGTTAGACGCGCGATTGGCGCAATGATATTAGATCGTCGTAATATCAGATATGAGTCTTTCAAGTTAAAATTCTAACGAGTGTGGAGGCATTAGTATATAACAAATTGTTTTGCGGACAATTTCTGAGATGGAAGTAATGTTAGCATAGGTATAACTTTGTGCATTTTTGGTAATTTGGGTATCAGGCTAAATATATCTCCAAGAAGACTAACTTTAGTATATTAATGGTTTTACCAATATACAGTTATTTTAGGTAAATTCAATGTGTCCTCAATACACGTAATGTAATACGTGCAATGTAATGAATTTAACTTTTTAAAAAGCCCATCTATTCATCTATCTACACTACACACAGGCTATGAAAGTATCTTCTATATTATAAAGGAAAAACATATCTGTGCGTAACGCATACGTCATTTAGCAAATGGCAACACTTTGAAATTTGAAATAAAATTTTGGTTTTGCAATTTTCTCTACTGCAAATTTTTAAACTTCTAAACAGCGCACATTTTAAATTTTTACACCATCGTATAAGAAAAAAATGCTCTTTAAAATGCAATTTGTTTGAAAGCTGTATCTCAATTTATCTTTGAGATATTAATTTTTTTGTAGTTTTTAATACCATTTTTCTAAGCATGGCAACAAAAGTACACCATTTCTATTGAATGTAAACGGAAAATAGTCGAAAATAGGAGATATTGTATCTTTTTGTTGCCATTTTCTCATAAAACCTGAAAAAATATTGAAATTAAAATATGGGCTATGTCAAGAATATTGTCTGTTATTCCGTGATAATGACGTCATATGCAAACTTTTCTATAGACGAAGTTTAAAACTGTATTGTAAAATTGGATTGCTTTAGCTGATGTAAATGACGTCCTTTTATAAAAAACCGTTTATTTTAATTCTTAAATTTGAATTATGTTTTGTAGAAGTGCGTCATTTTCAAGGTCCAGCTGCTTTGAAATTCTTCACAGGTGAAAATGCTTCACTTTTGAGAATAATGTAATCGAAATCACGCACTGATAAAACGCAATGTTTTACAAAAATTTAGAGTGTCTTTACAAAAGAGAGGTGACATGCAAATAATAGTGATTTATATAACAAAAATTAATGATTCTCGCCTGGATAGATTTGCTTCGCCGATTTATGCAAGCAAACAAATAATTCATGGTCTAAAATAATATCATGTTCCTGAAGTTTTTGTCCAAAATTCTCTCGAATAATAAAATGTTATTCTTTTTGTCATTCTACTATAATTTTAATAAAATAACATAATTTGCTTAATTTCATTTTTCCTAATTTTATATAATCTACATATTTAAAACACAAATGTGTTTTTTAGTCATCTGCCCTGATCTTTCTGCAAAACCAATTTTGCTAATATATTTTTTTTAAACTAAAAGCTCTTCATTTATAGATGTTATCGCACTATCTGTTTTTTTAATATGCCCACTTTTATATTTTAATTTTAAAAGCATTTTATGAAATTTCTTCAAAATGGTGAAAATTAGATAGCTTTCATTATTGCAGACAGCAGAGAAATAATGATGTTTTTTTTTTATCTTTATTCATGCTATTTTCTGATAAAAATTCAAAATTGGTGATAAAAATTGTTGTATAGGGTTTAGTGGCGCAAAATCCCATAAGGAGCAGACTATTATATTAGGGGCATAATAACGGAAAATGACATGCTTTTGAAAACAGGGCTTTTTCCTCACAAATTTTCTATATTGTTTTTCCTTCGGCATGTGTACTGATACTAAGTTTCAGACACTAAGCGAAATTCTTATTTAAGTGAACATGAAGTCATATTTAAAAGAAAACGATCATTTTCTTAGATAAAACTAAACATTTTAACACAAATGCATCTAAAAAACATAAATTATGGAAATTTTTACTCTCCGGAATTGAGATTAGAATCTCAAGTAAAGAGTGCGTCCATTCACATAAAAGATGTTGCTGACAATCGTGACTTCATGTTGAACAAACAAACAAAATACAATCAAACAAAATACAATTTTTTTTTTAATGATGCATATGGATATGAGAAGTGCATATGCAAATTTTGAGAATGTGAAAATTGCTGTTTTTCATTCCGGAATACCAATCATAAGAACAGCAATTGATATAACCACATCCTAATAACTGATCTTTATTATATTTTACTGATTAAGTATCTATATTATAAAGAACAAGCATATCTGTGCGTAATGCTGACGTCATTTTGCGAATGGCAACACTTCACGATAAAATTTCGGTCTAGAAATTTTCGCTACTGCAATTTTTTAACCTTCTGACCATTGTACATTTTAAATTTTCGTCGCATAGGGAAAAAATTTACTTTCAAATGCAATTTGTTTTAAAACTGTATCTTAATTGACTGATGTATTATATTTTCTAAAATATTTTAAGCATGATTTTTTTTTAAGTTTATCTTATCACGTGCCGGTTTCAATACATAATAATAATAAACATTTTGCACATAAAGCAACAAACATATTTCAGCATTTGTTTCTGACTATTTTTGCATAACGAAATTAATACTTCCTTTATAAACAAATACAAG
This sequence comes from Maratus speciosus, assembly GCA_963932465.1. Classification (NCBI taxonomy): domain Eukaryota; kingdom Metazoa; phylum Arthropoda; class Arachnida; order Araneae; family Salticidae; genus Maratus; species Maratus speciosus. The sequence continues at coordinate 56,447,185 of OZ010790.1, forward strand.
AATCATATTAAAAAAACCCCCAATCTAACATATTTGTGAAAGACAAATTAAGAAAAGTAATACTTCTTCTATAAACAAATAAAAGAATAATATTTTAAAAACACAAATCTAACATATTTGTAATCGTACAATTTAAATTTTTAGATCACCAAATAGGATTTTTTTTTCAAATGGAATTTGTTTTCAAAGTGCATATCAGTTTATTGATTGTTTATGGTTTTAAGAACAATTTTAAAGCGTGAAATATTTTTAAATTTATCTATATCGCGCGGAGCTCGATTACGAAAGATTAATCCGTTTGTCCTTAAAACAAAATAAAGAGTTCATCATTTTCTTACGGCTAATATCCATTATAAAAACTTCCCTATGAATAAATAAATAAAATAATATAAATAAAACACAAATTTAACAGACATGTATAAGCTCTGAAATTATCAGAATATAAAAGGATGCCGTAAGTAGCAAAATCTTGGTCAAATAACTCTTAGCATGCGGCTAATAAGAAAATATCGCTTTTGATAAATTTCAAAAATTTATTTGATTGTATAATTCGTATTTTCCATATGAAAAATGCTTTTTTAATGTAAGTGGGCAATTAAAAAAAATATTGTACATAAAATAATTATTAGTTTTCAATAGAAAAAAATGTTTTCACCTATATTCTTTAACCCGGGAAGCCCGGGTACGATCCCTTAAATTATAATGGTTTCCTTCTTATTATTTTTAGATTTTTTAAATACCCTCCATCTAAATAGCCTTAATATTTTGAAATTTATTGACTATCACCACATTTATTTTAACATTTACTTTATTGTATATTTATAATGTTGGAATTCCTTGTTATAAATGCATAGCTTGTAAAATTTATTTTAGTGTATCTTATAATTGCTTAGAAATAATTAAATAAACGGAAACAAACAAAAATAAGATTGTGCATAAGGATGTTAAAAACCACTGTTTCATATCTGCATGTACAACAAACGCAATCCCCCCCCCCCCCTTCTAATCCAGTATAAGCCTTTTTTTTTCGATTTATTTTCAAACGCCTAGAGAAAAACCTTCACCGCTTCTTCATCGATACATATTTTTCTTCTTTTCATCTCCTATTTTATCACGAATAAATAAATCAAATATTCTTTTATTTATCATCTAAATTGATTTACAAGCCTGCATTTGTTTTGTCCTAGATGCGTTCACAGCTGTTTGTTTGTCTAAGAAATAAACTTAAAATTATCGGTATAATGAATAAAATAACAAAGAAAGTAAAAAAAAAAAAAGATATAAAAAAGCATAAAATACTTTTCTGAAAATATAATTTGAGGATGTAATAAATTATATTGTTTTCTTTATCAGATAGAAAACAAAAAAATGGCAAAAAAAAAAAAGCATCAAAAATGTATACATTATAACTCAATTAAACAATATATTACATATATTATTTTTTAAAGATATGTATTAATATGTTGAATTATTAAAAGTAAGTGCTATCAGTTATTTTCAATTTTGCATTTTATTTTTTGACATAATTTTTTTTTCAGAAAATTTGTATATATTTACAGAATGTGCATAATATTTTTATAACTGTATGCTACAAACTATGCATATGCAAAGATGACACACGAATTAAAATAATAAATTGATAATAAGAATTGGTATATTTGATTGATGCTTTCTTTATGAGGGGTCTATAACGATTCTCCGGTGTTTAATAAAACAGACATTTACTGAATATAATCCCAGAAACCTGCGATTAATTATACATAAAATTTAATTTAGGAATTAGTACTTTTGAAAAACCGAGATTCTTGACCATTTTTTCTATATAGTAAAGAAAAAGTATTTATGAAAAATCTAGAGGATTAGTTAGTATAAGATATAAGCATATGCTGATATATTAAAAGGCTGTCTTTTGATACAGAGAGTCATTTATTTTTGTAACTATTATATTTGCCTTAAAATTAATGGTATGGGAACTATTAAAAGTACAGTACAAGAAAACACTGTAGTCGGCCTGTATTTTTTAAACACGGTGGGTGAAAGATTCTGTCCTTGAGTTTTGCTTGCAAGCCTGAATATTTTCCAGACATATTGCCTGCATTATCAAAAATGTGACCTCTACCAGTTACCCAGTTTCTGACCATGTAATTCTAATGAATGCAAGACCAGTACAGATTTTTTCCCCCAGTGTGAGATGTATTTTTGTTTTGGGAAACAAATAAAGCTTTAAACAGAGAGTACAGCTTGAATTACATAGGGGAGACGGAGGCACATTGGGTCAAGGTCCCTATCTCACAATATCCATGGGAAATAATTCTGAAAAAAATGTCAGAAGTTTGTGCCAGTATTACCTATTACCATTTGTGTTTGGAAGTCTCTCAGAACAACTAGTAGCATAACAGGTAAGCAACTGCATCTTTTATACTGAAAAATAACTTTTCACAATCATTTTCTGATGTGATTATTTTAAAATTATTGCATGTTACGGTATAGAACTTTTATGAATATGGATATACATATAATAAGGTATTTTTACATTTCCAAAATATATCCTACCAAATTTCAGCAATTAGGTAAAACACTATTTTAATGGCCCTTAGGAGCACATTGATACAGAAACAAGTGGGGTAAATTCGGGCAATCCCAATGTCCCCCAGCAACTATTGACATATAACATACAGAAATGTTTTAAACTTTTCTTTTCTTTTGCATTTATCCTTAATTGTACCTAGTGTCAAATATTGAGCATGGTTAGACGTAAAAACATGCATAATAATCACTTATAAACATATTAAGTTAAATAATACTATAAAAAGTGATAAATATCTTTATTATGATTGACGATCGTTTCATCGCACAAGGCGATATTTCCAAAATCATTGATGATAGAAAAATATTATCACATGATTTAAAAATAATAACATAGTAAACAATTTCACGAGACATGATGCATAATGAAAAACATTGCAAATATAAAATTAAATTAAAACTAATTTAGCAATTTGCGATCGTGGATTAATTTACACATCATTAAAAGCAAACAAAAACAAATTAACAATATGGCAACATGCAGATACCTTGCTCGATAACTTTTTGAACTAGATTAATAGCCTCGAATCTAAAATTAAATTTACATTAGAAATAGAACAGAATGGTACGCTACCTTATTTAGATGTATTATTAATCAAGACGCACCAAGGAATAGAACGCACTGTTTACAGAAAACCCATAGCCAGTCAATCCATTATCCCTCACTATGCTGAAGCACCTTTTTCATACAAAGTTTCTGCATTTAGACATTCTATTCATAGAGCTTTCACAGTTTGTACCCCCGAGCAGTTAAATAACGAAATAAATAAAATATATAATACCGCATAAAACAATGGATACAAAGAAAGTACCATATAAAAATTAATTAAGAGATTGAAGAATTAGAGGCAAAGAAATTTCAATCCACAAAATTCCATGTTATCCACTTTACAATATTTTCTGGGTTTCTTCGAACGTTTGAAATATAAACTCAATAAATTCAGTATCTCCCTAGTCGCAAAACCTTCCATAAAATTAAAAAATATAGTATGCATGAAAATAGATCCAATTGAGTCAAACCACTTATCAGGAGCATACGAAATACCTTTTACGAAAGGAGATGTGAAAAAGCAGTTTTACATAGGTATGGCAAGCAGACAACTTAAAACTAGAATCAAAGAACTTATAGTAGACACCAAATGCAACAGGAGAACCACAGCTTTGGTCAGATTATGCAGCGAAGAACCTTTACAGATCGATTTTTAAAATAGCAAGTTAATGTATCCATCAAGATTTTATTTACCATCCATAATCCGGGAATCAATAGACATATTTTTACGCAACGAGGATATTTGCAATGATTCAGTGTCCCTTGATTTACGTAAAATTTGGAAAGAGATGATATGCAATTTTAGTAACAATAGTAAAAATTAATCCACGCTCCCAAATAGCCAGTTTTATTTTAAGTTTTGCAATGTTTTTCATTATGCATGAGGTCTCGTGACATTGTTAACCATGTTATTTGTTTTTTAATTTTGTGAAAATTAATCCAAGCTCGCAAAAAGCTTATTTAATTTTAATTTAATTTTATGTTTGTAATGTTTTTCATAATGCATCATGTCTAGAGACATTGTTTACTATGTTGTTGCTTCTTAACTTATGTGAAAATATTTTCAATCGTGAATGATTTTGAAAATGTCGCCGTTTGTGCGATGAAACGATCGTCAATCTTAATAAAGATATTTTATCACTTTTTATAGCATTATTTAACTTAATCTGCTTATAAGTGATTATTAAACATCTGGTTATTGAAAATAAAGTTATAGTTCCTTTATGCGGGCACACAATCTTCCGTTATATTACTCTCTATCTAATCGATTGCGCTGCATTTTTTTTTTTTTTAATTGCATATTTCTATATTTCATTCTATAAAGAGTAGAAATTTCTAATAATATACAGTTTGTGTTGAAAAGTGTTTCATAATATATGCCAGATTCGTGAATTGTTATTCTTTTTTATAAAACCGTAAACTATTACCGTTTCTCTCCCTGACTCTTGAAAATAAATATCTTCAATATATATATATATATATATATATATATATATTACCCTGTTCAATAAAATCTATAAGCAAAGTCTCATTGTAATGAGTCTACATATCACCACATTACTATATTTGCAAATATGCAGGCGAACTTTTAGTACAGATATTTTAGTTGTGTGACACTAAATCACTAAGGTAACACCAATTAATAAATGGCTCGTACGAGTGGTAACTGTTGAATATCACTAAACATTAACTTTATTCAATGACAAAATCCTGGAAATAAATTAATAGAAAATGATTTCGGAAATAGTGGTGTTTAATCGTAAGCAACCGCTAGTTCCCAGTAATATTCATTTGTAATGCGAATGTAAGAAATATTATAAAACTCTGTACAGTCCTCCCCACTTAATCGGGTCACTGTTAATCGAATAACCCGCTTATTCGCATAGAATCCTCCGGAACCGAATTTATTCCTATGGGTTCTATGTTATTTCCACCCCCTTAAATTAAATACCTTATACGAACGTTCCCGTTTAATCGAATGAAAAATGTGTGATCGATGTTTGAAAATAGGCACGGAGAGCACATTTCAGCTAGAATTTCGTTCCACCTTTTGTCATTTTCGGTTCCTATACGCTGAAAACAAATTTCCGTTGCTTCCTACAATGATTTCGGCAGGTAGGTGTATAATGGACTGGTCAAATGATTTCCCCTACCTTCATCTCCTCACCATCGCTTCTTGCTGTTAACCAGGCTTTAATGGCAATGCGCCGTCACTAGTAGTAGTGATATTTTGCACTCATTCGAAAAATAACTCGATATTTACTCCTTTAAAATTCCACTTTATACGATTTTTTTAAGGCAGTATAAGTAACGTAAATTAGAAGTAGAAGAGTTTTGACCAAATTCAAACGAGCTGCATTAAATGTGATGTAAACCATATAAATGTATGTACTGACATTAAATTAATACGTATTTACTTTATATTAGCATTTGTATTTATTTTATGTTATTCTATTAACGATTCATTATTCTGTTAATTAAATATACCATAGATAGTTATTTTCCCTTTTTATTACTCATTAAATATTACAGTTATGATTACCCGCTTAATAAAATAACCCGCTTAATCGAATATTACTTCTGGAACCGTATATATTCGTTTAAACGGAGACGACTGTAATAGTATACATTTTCTTTCCGTTGAGTGACGTTATTTTGTAGTACAGTTTCAGATATTTTACTAAAACTTAGTATCTAAAAAGAGATCTTTATAGATAAATGTAAACGCTCAAACGAAACTTTATTTTCATATCGAAAGAATCTTTGAACATATAAATGAAAATATATCAGGTAAAGTTTTTCAATAGAAATGCTGAACGAAAACAATGACACATATATATAGAAGTGATACTATAAAGTCCAGTTTCTAAGCAGCGAAAGCTTTGTATCACGTCTTGATATTTTTTCTGTAATTTTGTTAGAATTGCAGTATATGTGGTGACTGATATATTTTTACGGATTTAAACATAATTCGATTGTTTTGTGTGTGTGTGACATTAACAAGGGCATGGTTACTTTCAGCAATCCTTTAAGGAACGGTACTAATACCTTCACTTTAAATTTTCAATAATAATAAATATATTAACGGGCAGTATTCCTATAAAAACATTTAAACATCATTTTATTTCTTTTCGTCGATTCGACAAATTGAAACTGCTGTTTTTTTTTCTATAAATACTTCTCGTTGTTATCAAAAATACACTCCTTTTGTCCTTCATTCAAAATGTCACATACTTTTACTAAAATAATAAATATTAAATCAAAATTTCAATAAAGGGTCAAGTGCGAGTATTACTCGCTCTTAGAGGGTTTCGTACAATAAATATATGAATTATTAACTGTATTATTAAAACAAGTAAGAAAAATCACGCGCACAGCATAGATTATGAAACACTTTCCAACGCTCCCTGAAAGCTTTAACGAAACTTCGTTACTTAGGGAAATAAGGTAAATAAAATAACTAAGTAAACATTTAAAAATCTGATTTAAGTAGATACCACACATAGCCAAATATGTATTCCAATTCTTTTGAACAGCCCTTTATTCGATCTGTATGCTGATATATATATATATATATATACTATATATTGGGAAAATTTAGTTTACAACAAAATGCATAACAGGTTAAAAATCATCTTTCAGCAATTTATACTAATAGATGGAAATATATTTGAATACTTTTGTACATCCCTGTAGTTTACCTAGTACCTTTATTATATGCCACTATTTAGCTAAAATTTAATTGAAAATAAAACACTCTTAAAACTGAATTACATTTCCAGAAATTACCACCGATAAACGGCCGTGTATCCAACTCTTGGCGTGGCCCTGTACATCAGTTTATCTGTATTCTACAAATATTTCTTAGTAAACTAAATTCAGTTCAGCGTAAAAATGCACAACTCCTTTAAAACCCACATTTAAGCAATTTATGCTCATACTCAGAAACCTTTACGAATTCATTTCTGTAGCTCTGTATATGAACTATAGCATTTGTACGCACTTTATAGTATGCATACATATAAAAAAAATCCTTTTGAAAAATCTGTTAGTTCCACATTTCGCAACCAGGGGCGCACTCTATTCTAAAGAAACCTCTATCTGAACGAAACTCCATTTTATATACTATCCGTAGATATATTAATCGAGGGGATTGGGCCGATAGAACCCGAGATAAGTAGGCCTTCCTGGCGGTAAAAATTGGAACTAAAATATGTAAGGCTATGGTGCATAATATGAAAGAATGGTCAAAGGGGTGTTGGCAAAAGTTGGAAAAGTGCTCCCAGGGTGAAAAGGTCGGGGGTTAGAAAAATTGCTTAAAATACACAAGTTAGAGCCTGGAGGAGTAAATAACAAACGACATTTGATAAATTTTATGATTTGCTGTCTGGTCTGAGGTATTCAGTTATATGTATGCAAAAATTCATGTCTCCAATTTAATTAGGGCCTCTCTTAGAAAGAATTGCTTAAAATACATATGTGGTAGCTCAAAGGTTTAAACGTAAGACTTTTTCAAGATTTTATGATTTCTCGCATGGCCTAAGGTGTTCTGCTATAAGTATGCAAAATTTCAAATCTCCAATTTAATAAGGGGCTCAGTTAGAAAGAATTGCTTAAAATACGCATGTGGGAGGCCAAAGGGTTAAATGTACGATTTTTTCAAAATTTTATGATTTTTCGTATGATATGTGATGTTCAGCTATAAGTATGCAAAATTTCACTCCTCCAACCTAAATAGGGGCTCACTTAGAAAGAATTGTTTAGAATACACATGTGGGAGCTCAAAGGGTTAAATGTACGACTTTTTCAAAATTTTATGATTTGTTGTTTGATTTAAGGTGTTCAGCTATAAGTGTGTAAAATTTCACGCCTCCAACCTAATTAGGGGATCACTTAGAAAGAATTGTTTAAAATACACATGTGGGAGCCCAAAGGGTTAAATGTACGACTTTTTCAAAATTTTATGATTTGTCCTATGATGTGTGGTGTTCACCTATAAGTATGCAAAATTTCAGGTCTCCAACATGTATAGTTTCTTAGAACGGGCTCTGTGACAGACGGACAGACAGACAGAGAAGCGAGACTAATAGGGTTTCGTCAGATGAACGAAACCCTAAAAAAGCGCATATCATAATTAAAAATGCATTTCAAGCAATCGTTACTAATACGAGTTGGAACCCGTCGAAATTCGACGAATTAATATGTTTAGAATGGAACTGTTAGATCGAATTTATAATAAACCTACAAAAATAATTATAATAAAAAATTCGTCTTGCATTGGTTGTCTAACTCTTAAAACAAATAATGTTTTTAACCTAAAATTACCAAAATATTATTTCCACAAACTTCAACTGCTTAAATTATTGAAAAATTAAACTGTATTAGAATACGTAATCAAGATCAGTAATCATGTTGAAGTTATCGATTGAGGCACTTCTGTTTGTTTTTACGGGATGAAAAATCAGTAAAAAAGGATTTCGCTTTGTCACATCATAAAATTTCCCCACATAAAATCTAAACTGTACGTTATTTTCACATTCTCAAAATTTACATACGCACCACTCAAATCACAATTTAAAAGTATTTTAATGCACAATACATTATTAATGAATGTATTTTTAAACTTACAGTCACGCTTGTCCGATATAACTTTTCACGTGAACATTCGCACAAACTTTAAGTTCTAATCTCAGTACCCGCAAAACTTACCATTCAGAAATTTACTTTTAGTAGCTAGGAGTCGTTCGGTAGCTTCATCGCCCCGAGACATCTCTTACCGGACTTCGACTTCGAATAACTATTTGACCGAGGCCCCTGTGGACAACTCCACACATCCCCGGGATCAGAATTTGTGAGCAATGACAGGAGAGCAAACTAAGACCTGGATGGTAGCAAATGAATTAAGGGGGGGGGGGGGGCAAAAAATAAATAGGGGAATAAAAAGCCTGACAGTGGAAGAAATGAGCTACTTGAAGAAAATTATAATATAAAATGACAGAAAAAGGAGAAAGCAGAGAGAATTTACTAGGAGGAAGTTTAAGTATAGCATTACAACAACTAGATATATTTTTGGATTTTATAAAATTTTTTGTATTTTTTCTAAGATAACAAAACCTTTTTCAAAGCTTTCGAACAGATGAGTAATAGACTCAAGTAAAAATAAATGTTAGTAATGAAAGAGGGTAGCCTATATCAGTGTGTGAGTGCATCTTTCGTTTCTAAGCCTAACTTCGTGAGAAGTTGCCATTTGGATCCGCTCTGGGATGCCGTCGCAGGCTCCACTCTTTGCCGCCCGAGCGCAAAGGCAATGCCGGTTGTGACATTACACCTAAGCGTGGCTCTGAAAAGAGCCAGTCTTCTCGGTTCATCACCTGACTGTTGGGGGCATAATGACGTGCTGGAATGCTGTGGAATGTCACTGCAGTGCCAGATGCAACACTTCGGCTAAGCCGTAGGTCCTGAAAAGGACCGGTCCATCTGCCCTATACACTGCGTGACTGCTGGAACCAGACTGACGAGAACAATGGAAAAACTGCTTGTTATATAGGCTACGAAGGAAAAGGGAGGAGCCAAAAGGCGGAGACTGCGCTGCTCTGCGCAGTCAGTAGAATGATAGAGGGAAAAAACAGGTGTTAGTATAAAGTGAAATAATAATAATAATAACAAAATAAGATAGTAAAAGAGTTTTAAAAAATAATTAAAGAAGGGTATTTAAGGTTATTCCCATTTTGGGTCTTTTACGATTAGCGTTGTTGTGTATGTCATAATTTGGTAAATTATTTAAAGCACTATTGTCAGAAGTTTCAAGGGAGAGGTGGAAATTAATATTTAAATGTTGATTGAAGTCATTTAACTTAGGAAAATTTAATTCTCTATAAATATGAAAGTTACGGACATAGTAGGGGGCATCACAAATAGTTCTAATAGTTGAATTTTGGGCTTGGAGAAGAAGTTTAATATGAGTTTTAGCAGCAAAACTCCATACACAACAACAGTAAGTTAAAATAGGACGTAAAAAGGAAGCATACAAGAGCAGTTTATTTTTAAGAGATAATTCACTATTTCGAGCTAAAAAGGGGTATAATTTATTTCTGGCTGCTCGAAATTTATTTCGCGAAGTGTGAATGTGTTGTTTGAAAGTGAGACGTTGATTAAGGATGACTCCAAGGTATTTGCAGCTTGAAGACCATGGGGGCATTCCACATCAAATCAGGCAGTAAAATATCAATATGTAACCCACCATCACAGATTTTAATGAAACTGCGTATGTTTGTTCTTACTACTAAGATATGATCACCAGTAATTTTTTTTGCTCCTTGGTGAAATAGTTTCTGAGAAAAAAATTGTCAAAATTTTGAAAAACTGCCGTCAGTTGGCATTCTTGACAGCTCGGTTTTCAAATATAGCATGTCATATATATAATCATATTTCAATATCTACTCTACAAATCATCTTCAATTAATTTATGCATAATATTTAGGGTACGCAGCTTATGAGAAAAATATATTGTTACGCTTATAACATTTTAAGTGTGTCTAAAAAAATATTTAAACTTTGAAGTCGTGAATTTTTTATGAAAAAAAATGCATTAACAAAAAAAGCATTAGCAACAAAAGGCGGTATTTTTATTAAATTTATTTTTTGTGGAAGATATACTTAAAGGTGTCCTTTACCTGATTCTGAAATAAAAATAGTGGGATTTTGGGTGTTTTTGGTAGTATTTCCTATTTAAAAATATTTTGAGGTGCATTTCAAATCAAATCAAGCAGAGTCATTCCATGTCAGTTCCCCTAAGCCATTTAATCACTGTCACAAATTTCTATGAAATTGGGTTTGTTTATAGCTTATTTTAAGACGTAATTACCTTTAATTTTCTTGATCCTAAGTAAAATATTTTTTAAGATAAAAAAATATCAAAATTTTGAAAAAAAATTTAAATTTTTTTAATGACAGTTCGATATTCAAAGACTGCATTTAAAAAAAAAAAAAGTCATTTCAATATAAAATCACTTAATAGGTTTCAAATAATGTATATGTGACAAATAATGTAGGCAGATTATTATTTCTTGTTTTTTATCATGTTTAAACACTAAGAGTGTCTTTTATCTTGTGAATTTTTAAAATCAAGAATTTTGTCAAAATTAATGTGTTAATCAAAAATTTATTATCAACCGAAGGCAGGCTATTATTACTTTTTTTAATTGTACGTAAAAATATCTTAAATATAGTTATAAAATAAAAATAGTGAAAATATGAGAAAAAAATTATCAAAGTTTTGGAAAATTGCCACGAGTTGCCATTAATGATTGTTGAATTTTCAAAGGCCTCATTTTATATATAAAATCATATTTCAATAACTAATAAAGAAATCTTCTTCGAATAATTTAATTAAGGTAAATAAAGTATGTAGATTATGAAAAAAATATTGCTGTAATGTTAAAAAATATTTAAATGTGTCTAAAAAATTGTATAATCTTTGAAATCAAAAATATTTTACAAAAAATAATGAAATTATAAAAAAATCTTTATCAATCAGAGGCGGAGTTTCTATGACTAATTTTTTAATTTTAAATTGTGCATAATACTACATTATAACTGGATCTGAAATAAAAATAGTGGGATTTTGGTTGGTTTTAGTAGTATTTAAATCATATTTAAAATTATCAATATTTTCAGATGTAAAATGTATCCAATGTATCATCCCTGGAAATATTTTTATTTATACATTTATTTTATTTTTCAAATTATCTTTTATGTTCGTTTCTTAAGGAAAAAAATAAACAATATTTTTTTTAGCAAAAACTTCTAGGACGAAGAGCAATTATCTCTTTCCAAAAAAGAGAAAAATCACTAGCTCCTCACCGCCCAATAGAAATTTTCAAAATGACAGTCCTAATCTTTAAACTCATATTTTGGCTGTTAATATTGAAAATTTAGCATTGAACTGCTAATATTGAAAAAATACCAAGTTTCACTCTTTTGAAGAAAATTTTGACGTATTGCGCTTTAAATATATGCAAAAAATGCATAATCCATTATATTTATATCTTTCAAATAACTATATCTAAAAAATTATTTAAAACTTAATGAGTTGCACTTTTGTAACTTTATTCAGTTTCTAATGATATGGACCGTAATTTCGGGTGTATAGCCCGCAGATCAAACAATTCTGTTTGGACCCAGAAATTTTATTCAGTATTTGAAGACCAATATTTACTGTGATCTAAAAAGTTACATTTTATTTTTAAAAATTTCTGGGTCGAAACACGATTGTTTGATCCGCGGGCTATACACCGGAAATTACGGTAATTTGATTTATTTCATCACAATATTGCTGAAAAATGGATTTTTAACATATATATGTGTGTATATATATATTCCTGTTCTCAAACAAATTATTTAAAAATTATTCATTTATGTTTAACAAAGCAAATATATATTGTTTATACACTTATAGAAAATACGTATAGTAAATTTTATGATATTATGTCAATAATGTCTAAAAGTAAAGAACTTATCTAATAGTATGTAACGAAAAATTTAACATCTGGTGTAATGACAAGAAAATTTTATAATTGTTTTACTTAATTTGGATGAATGAAAAAAGTTTACATGTTTATATTTTATTGAAGTACAGGTGAAAATGTCACAAAGATATTCCTATCTCAACAACCACTGAGTATGTCACATTCACACTACAGATGATTTTTTTTTTCTTTTTCATCTTTCGGGTTTGATTTCAGATGGTAATGAATTAATTAGTTTTGTTAGAAGTGTCATTGCAGTCAGCATATTAGGTTCACTATTTTTTTTTTAGAATTTGTTTTGATTGACTTGATGAACAACAACATTTAAAGGGACCATTTCATGAATTTTCAATTAAAATCTGATTTATAAATTGATTATGTTGTTTAGTTATTATTATCGTCTTAAGATAATAAGTTGATATTAAGATTTTTAAATGCAGTTTATTTATTATTTGAACAGTTGAAAGTATTTTTCAATAAGAGTGGGCTGTTGATTTTAAGTCAGCTGTTGAGCAATGTAGTGTTGGTAAAGGAACTGGTACTATTTAATATAATTTTTATTGCTGTAAATAATATTTGTTATTTTATTATTGTTTGTATTATATTTAAGCAAGAGAAGCAATACACGATATCGCAGTCATTATAGTACATCTTAGCATGAAAAGCTTCAATATTTATCATTAAACATTCACATTTTATGAAAATTTTGTTAAAATTGCTCATATTTTCACTATTTTTATTTTATAACTATAGAAAAGATATTTTTACGTACAATTAAAAAAAGTAATAACAGCCTGCCTTCGGTTAATAATAAATTTTTGATTAACACATTACTTTTCACAAAATTCTTGATTTTGAGAATTCACAAGATTAAACACACTCTTAGCATTTAAACATGACAAACAGCAATAAATAATAATCTGCCTACATTATTTGTCACATATACATTATTTGAAACTTATTTAGTGATTTTATATTGAAATGACTTTTTTTTATGCAGTCTTTGAATATAGATCTGTAATTAAAAACATTTTTAAAAAAATTTCAAAATTTAGATATTTTTTTTATCTTAAAAAATATTTTACTTGTAATCACCTTTAATTTCCTTGATCCTGTCTTAAAATGAGCTATAAACATACCCAGTTTTATTGAAATTTGTGACAGTAAATTAAATGTCTTAGGCGAACTGACATGGAATGACTCTGCTTAATTTGATTTGAAATACGCTTCAAAATATTTTAAAATAGGAAATACTACTAAAAACACCCAAAATCCCACTATTTTTATTTCAGAATCTGGTAAAGGACACCTTTAAGTATATCCCCCACAAAAAATAATTTTAATAAAAATATCGCCTTTTGTTGATAATGCTATTTTAGTTAATGCATTATTTTTCATAAAAAAAAATCACGACTTCAAAGATTAAACATTTTTTTAGACACACTTAAAATGTTATAAGCGTAACAGTGTTTTTTTTCATAAACTGCGTACCCTATATATTATGCATAAATTGTTTGAAGATGATTTGTAGAATAGATATTGAAATATGATCATATTTATGTCATGCTACATTTGAAAATCGAGCAGTCAAGAATGCCAACTGACGGCAGTTTTTCAAAATTTTGACAATTTTTTTCTCAGAAACTATTTGACCAAGAAGTAAAAAAAAAAAAATACTGGGAATCATATCTTAATAAAAGGAACAAACACACGCAGTTTCATCAAAATCTGTGATGGTGGGTTACGTGCCTGCCTGAATTGACCTGGAATGACCCCATGGCAGTTCAGTTTGGTTAAATTTAATTTTATATTTATCTCTATTTTCGTTTATTAGGTTGCAGAAAAGGATGGCTTGGGCTTTATTGATATTAACAGCGATACGCCAATTGTTAAACCATTGGGAGAGAGCTTTAAGGTGACGGGTGATTGAGAGGATAGCGTATCGGCGTCTCTTACCGGTTTTCGGTGTCTTTAATTTGTATCGGTGTCTTTAATTTGTATAATTTCTCTTTTAAATTTGTTCGATATCAATTTTTGATTTTTTTTCTTTTTCAGTCCTTGCTTTTGCTAGAGTGTCTTATACTCGGGACGTGGCCGGCGACCTAAGAATCTAGCTTCCGCAAAAGAGTCGGAATAAGTGGAAGAATAAAGGGCTGCAGACGAAGAGAGCAGTTGCCTTTAGTTGTCATAGTTTTGCCAAATATTTAGTTTTATCAAAGAAAATGACAGTTTTGTTTTAAATATGACATCATTTTTACTCACTGAATTATTTTGCCTAACGTCTCAAACTCAGTATCAGCGTAATGTAAAAGTATTGAATCTTCTTCAATCTTTTGATCTATGAAGAAGAATGTGTGTTTTTTTTTTAAATGGCTGACGTCATTTTCTATACAAAAATTAGAAAACAGTTACTTTTATTTGTAATATGAAAATGGCCTCAATAAGGATATAATCAATAAAAATAAATAAATCATGATTAATTTCCCTTTACTTTTAATAGAAATGGAGTACTTCAGTTACCACGATTAGAAAAACTGTATTTAAAACTACAAAAAATTAATATCTCAAAAATAAATTGAGATACAGCTTTCAATCAAATTGCATTCAAAAGAGCATTTTTTTCCTCATACGAGGGTGTAAAAATTTAAAATGTGCGATGTTTAGAAGTTTAAAAATTTGCAGTAGAGAAAATTGCTAAACCGAAATTTTATTTCAAATTTCAAATTGTTGCCATTCGCAAAATGACGTATGCGTTACGCACAGATATGTTTGTCCTTTATAATATAGATACAGTAATTCGGATACAATATAGTATCTGAAATATTTTCAAATACACCGTAAACAATTTCTCCTATACCATTATGAACGGAATTCTTTTGTGTGGCCCAGTAAATGAATAATATTTATTCTTTGCACAACATATTCTACGGAATGCATAATTTAGAGCACTTGATAAATGCATATCAAATTTTTTTATGTTTGAAAGCATGTAAGATCATTAAAAATCAGTTTAAATGTTTTTTCCCGTAGGTCGTAATGTAACGTATAACTTTTGACCGTCCCTGTAAATGAATTAAACATGCTACAAACTTCATTTGCAATAGGGTTCGTGCTATGGTAGAGGTCACTCACATTCAAAAATTTCAGAACGATCCGAGTATATTTAAGGGAGTTAGAGCGTGGTCAGACGGCCAGACGGCCAGACAAACCGAATGCATAAACACTTTTCAACTTTGTTGCAAAGTGTTAAAAAGCGTTGCTAAAGAATAATAAGACTTTGTAAAACACTATACAACTTCGGGTTGTGTATAGCTGTACATGCTGGAATAGTATGAATGGGCATACCATAAAAGTTCAAACAGATATGAAGCCTAAATGATATCAAATATTGCTACTCTGTATAACTCTTTTTTTTAATCTTATCCTAATTTGTTTTTTAACACTTTCCAACAAAGTTGAAAAGTGTTTATGACTTCGGTTTGTCTGTCCGTCTGTCCGCGATCTAACTCTCGTAAATATAGTCGGATCTTTCTGAAATTTTTGTATGTAAGTGACCTCTACCATAGAAAGATCCCTATTTCTAATAAAGTTTCTAGCATGTTTAGTTCATTTACAGGGACAGTCAAAAGTTTTCCGTTACATTACGGCCTATGGGAAAAATCGTTTAAAATGGTTTTAAAAGATGTTACATGCTTTCAAACACAATAAAATTCATATGCATTTATCAATTGCACTAAAATATACATTCTGCAGAATATACGATGCAAAGAATAGTTATTATTCATTTACAGAGCCACACAAAAGAATTCCGTTCATAATGGTATAGGGGAAATTGTTCGCGGTGTATGTGAAAAGATTTCAGATATTATTTTGTATCCGAATTAATGTATATTAGTAATGATTGCTCGAAATGCATTTTAAATTATGATATGCGCTTTTTTAGAGTTTCGTTCATCTGACGAAACCCTATTAGTCTCGCTCCTCTGTCTGTCTGCCTGTCTGTCCGTCTGTCACAGAGCACGTTCTGAGAAACTATACGTGTTGGACACTTGAAAATTTCCATACTTATATCTGAACACACCACATCATACGACAAATCATAAAATTTTGAAAAAGTCGTACATTTAACCCTTTGTGCCCCCAGATGTGTATTTCAAACAATTCTTTCTAAGTGAGCCCCTAATTAGATGGGAGGCGTGAAATTTTACATATAGCTGAGAACCTCACATCAAATGACAAATCATTAAATTTTGAAAAAGACGTATATTTAACCCTTTGCGCTCCCACATGTGTAATTTAAACAATTCTTTCTAAGTGATCCCTAATTAGGTTGTAGGCGTAAAAATTGTGCATATTTATAGCTGAACACCTCACATCAAATGGCAAACCATAAAAGTTTGAAAAAGTCGTACATTTAACCCTTTGGGCTCCCACATGTGTATTTGAAACAATTCATTCTAAGCGCGTACCTGATTAGGTTAGAGACGTGAAATTTTACATATTTATAGCTGAACACCTCGCATCAAATGAAAAACCAAAAAAATTTTGAAAAAGCCGTACACTTTGAGCTCCCGCATGTGTATTTTAAACATTCTTTCAAAGTGAGCACCTATTTAGGTTGGAGGCGTGAAATTTTGCATACTTATAGCTCAACACCACATATCATACGATAAATCATTAAAAATATCGTACCTTTAACCCTTTGGGTTCCCACATGCGTATTTTAAGCAATTCTTTCTAACTGAGCCCCTTATTAAATTGGAGATTTGAAATTTTGCATATTTATAGCAGAATACCTGAGGCCAGGCGACAAATCATAAAATCTTGAAAAAGTCTTACGCTTAACCCTTTGAGCTACCACATATGTATTTTAAACAATTCTTTCTAAGGGAGCCCCTAATTAAGTTGGAGACATGAATTTTTGCATACGTATATCCGAATACCTCAGACCACACGGCGAATCATAAAATCAAAAAAAAAAGTCTTATGTTATTTACTCCTCCGGGTTCTAACTTGTGTATTTTAAGCAATTTTTCTAACCTCCGCCCTTTTCTCCCGGGGAGCACTTTTCCAACTTTTGCCGACACCCCTTTGACCATTCTTTCACATTATGTTATGCACCATAAGTTCCAATTTTTAGCGCCAGGGGGCGACTACTTATCTCGGGTGCTATCGGCCCAATCCCCTCGACTAATATATCTACGGATATTATATAAAACGGAGTTTCGTTTGGTATAGGTTTATTGGGAATAGTTTAAAGTGCGCCCCTGGTTGCGAAATGTGGAACTAACAGATTTTTCAAAAGGATAAAGCGTTTTGAAAGGAATATTAAACGAAACCCTTTGTGCGATCTGTGATCACACTTACCTACTTGTTCACTATATTTATGCATTCTATAAAGTGCGTATAAATGCAGTTCATAAACAGAGCTACAGTAATGAATTCGTAAAGGTTACTGAGTAAGAGCATAAATTTCTTAAAGGTGGGTTTTAAAGGAGTTATGCATTTTTACGCTGAACTGAATTTAGTGTACTAAGAAATATTTGTAGAATATAGATAAAATGATATACAGGGCCACGCAGAGACTTGGATACATGGCCGTCTATGGGTGATAATTTCACGAAATGTAATTACAGTAGTTTTAAGCGTGTGTTAGTTTGAATTAAATTTTAGCTAAATAGTGGCATGTAATAAGGTACTAGGTAAACTACAGGGCTGTACAAAAGTATTCAAGTATGTTTCCATCTATTAATATAAATTGCTGAAACATTAATTTCAACCTGTTATGCATTTTCTTGCTAAATTAAATTTTTCCATTATATAGTATATATATCAACATACAGGGCTGTTCAAAGGAATTGGAATACATATTTGGCTATGGGCAGTAACTAATGAAATCAGATTTTTAAATGTTTACTTAGTTATCTTATTTACCTTATTTCCCTAAGTAACGAAGTTTCGTTAAAGCTTTCAGGGAGTGTTGGAAGGTGTTTCATAATCTATGCTGTACGCATGATTTTTTTTACTTGTTTTCTATGAACTTGATTCGGTTCTAACAATAAAAGTTGTGTACATTTAAACTTCATTTGGCATTTCATAAAACTAAATTCAGCGTAATAATAATCTTTTTCTTACAGTGTAGCTAAAACAAAACTCTTGTTCAAAATTTAAACTTGGCATTGTGCTAAGCGTGCTTCGAAAGGAGGTTGCAAAGATACAACACCGTCTTGGTCCCGGCCGCGTTTTTACAGATGGGTTTTTAATTAATTTTTAAAGATACGGGAAGCGTATTGAGAGATCCACTCAATGCAAACTAGTAATGCATCCCATAGTATTTATCTAATTAATTCTAACTAAACTAGTCTGTTTTTAACAATTCGACGTTTATTGCTTTTATACTGCTACTGGACATTGGATTACACAAATATATCATTCTAAGATATCATCTAGGCTTTAAAAGCCGATTGTACATAGACTACACTGTCCCTGTAATTATGCATGGCCAAAACCCGTGTCTTTAAGGGTTAATATCTCTGCTAATTACCGACAATTATTTTTTGAAAAATAATTATCAACAGTGCTTTTATAATACTTCTGTTTCGATAGGTGCCCCATATGATTCTCAACACATTTGCTGAATGCCCGCAAATCGGAATTTGTGTGTAACGGAAAAATGTGCTCTTCTAAAAAACTGTGCAACCTATGGTAATCTCTATAATTTTACTGCAAGGTTTAAGTTAACGTCTAATACCTCTAAATTTTTCATAATTTTAGTTACAATAAATTCGAAAAAAGAGGGGGAGGTGACATATTTTTGCACTACATTTTCGACGATATCTCTAAAAATATAATACCTAAAATTAAAAGAAATTTACTTTTGTGTTCAGCCGTAAATAAATAAAATATGTGTGGAATTTCACTTTTTTTTTTTTTTTTTTTTTTTTTTATTATTAATGCTTTGGCTCTAAGTCTCATACGATTCTCAGGAATGCCTTAAGGGATTTGAAGACTCTTAATATTGGAAAAAATGAAAAAAAAAAAGAACCATATTTAACATATAATATCTTGTATGGTGTAAATTAAATGCATATGAATTTAAAACCCAATTTTAATTGGGATGAAAGATATAAGTAAGCTCTTTCATTTCATGTATTTAAAAAATTGAAAATTTCAGAATTAGCATTTAAAGGGTGCTCCTAACTATCAGACATTTGTCGAGCAGAATATCGACATAACAGCTTACGCGCGGGATTAACTAGAATGAATCTTTTTTTGGCTAATTATACTTCAGATTATGATAATTACCCTGAACCTAAATATATTTATATTTAAAGTACTTTTATATTTTTAATATAGAGTTATATTTAACTAATACAAAATTATGAAAATTTCAACCGTATAATCACCTAAAAAATATTTTTTTAAAGAATAAAAAGAAAATGTTAGGTTAGTTTTTTACAGACTAACATGAAACATAAATTTTGAAATTTTAAATGAAAAATATTAAGGTTGGTTGGTTGAATTTTTGACGGCCGATTATCTACGTTGGGGATGTGGCCGAAGGGAGAAGTGCCCTACGTGGGGATCTTTCTAAGGAAACCTAAACCTTATATACGCATGGAAATTCATGGCTCGCAGAAAACCACGAAAACTCCGAACGATTAAGCCGACGGGCGCGATTGGGTTGGAACCCAGCACCTCCCGTCTACCAGCGAAAAATATTAAGGATTATTTGAGATATACTGCGCGTTATGCCCAAAAACGTCATATGGAGAAAAATGCCTTCAAAGATTCGGAAATGCCGCTTCACTTATTGAGCGGGCATAATTCTAAAGGCCATAACATCTGTTCTAATAGGAATTTTAAGGAAAGAAATATATAAAAATGTTCAGAAAATATAGAAGTTTAACATCTAAAATAATTAAAATTCTGAAAATTTTGAAGCTTTAAGAGTCCTGAGACACCTTAAAGGAAGTATATTATATATTCTTATAAAATATTCCAGTTTTGTCAATTTCAGTAATCATATTTCAAAATACGTTTAAAACGACCTTCAGCTTTTTAAGCATTTCAGATGCCCCTAACAGTAACAACTAACACAATAAAATCTTCTTCAGCGATGCTGTATCCATGATATGTGCCATTACACGGTTGTTTGGAACGTGTGTCGCCTGAAGAGTTTTGTCCGGGAGAAGCTGAAACGCCTACAACACTAACTTAAGGATACCTTTTATTAATTTTTAGATTAAAAAAATACATACTAAAAATGCATACCGGAAGTAATACGAAAAATGGTATACATACAAATTAAAAAAAAAAAGTTGATTTATCGTATGAAAACCGTAATTGTAACTATCACTATGTACAGAATGTTTTTTACCCTCTTCTAAAGATTTGTAATTAAATTTTTTTCGGCTTTTGATTTTCGATGGATTTACACATAATAGGGGCTAGAGAAACCAAAAAACATATTTATACAAAATGTCTGCCCGTGTGTCGCTATTGAACTGAGAAGGATAAACCCCCCACACTTGAAATTAGAGAATATGGCCAGATGTACAAGTGGAGTACATTGGGATGTCTCACAAAAACCCTATTTGTGAGCTCTAATCCCCTTGACTGCAAACAGATCCAACAAAGTAAAGATGAAAATTTTATTGAAGAAGTGTTTACATAATATACTGATGGGGTGGACCGCTTAGAAAAAGCGTGTCTTACACAGTCAGAGTATCAGGCCGAATGTTACATTTACATATCGAATGCACGCCACATCCACCGGAATACCAAGCCAATATGAGAATTACGCAAACGCCAAATTATCCGTTGCATAGAAAAACAATGGGAGAGAATTTAAATTATTGGCGAATAAACTGATAAAGGGAATTGTGAAAATAACTTCAAGCAACCCTACCAAAACATTAACAATACGTAAAATTTATTTATATTATAGATGTCAAATATAATTTTATAATTAAATTTATTGCCTGAGTTTAAATGCAAGAAATGGATAAAAACGCTGTGTTAATAAAAATGATCGCTTTCTTTTATAAACAAAGCAAATTAAAATTACCCACATAAATATTGTAACTAAAATAGATTAGTATTAAATTAATATCGAAATGACAGAATGTAATTATCGTAAATCAAGTATAATTTAAGCTGTTGACTTGCAGATATAAAATAGCGAAAGCAAAATGATAATGAATCATTTCGTTAAAAAGACATGTTTATTATTTAATGTTTTACTTCCGCATGAAAGATACGAGAAATAAGTCTGAAATTACTTTTTAACAAATCAATTTATGACTGACTGAATACATGGAAAGAAAAAGAAAACATTATGTTAAAAAAACAATAAAAAGGACAATATATGATGATTGCATTATCATATGTACCATCGAAAAGTGTATGATGTTATGCATGGAATTGAATCAGTTTTTTATGTGAGTGTTTGGCTGTGGCAAGCAGGCGCTCCTTTAATTTAGATATATTCCGATGAAATGGGACGTTGTAATTGCGATTTTTGTGCAATTTTCATTATTGTACATTGAAAAGTGTACTAAGTTATACATAGTATTGAACCAATTTTTTTGTTTATGTTTTAGTCTATGGCAAGCAGGTCCTTCATGAATTTCAAAAATTTATGCCGGAAGGAGGTGTTGTAACAGCTACTTCTGTGGGGTTTTTTTTTATTATTGTACCATTGAAAAGCGTATAAAATTATTCATAGAATTGAGCCATTTTTTTTTTGTGTATCACTATGGCTATGACCAGCAGTTTCCCCTTAAATTTGGAAATATCCCGCCGGAAAAGGTCTCTGTAATAGCGATTTTGTTTACATTTTCTCGATTTTTTTAGTACTATTGACCATCGGTAGCTCGTGCAGCGACGAGAAGTCGCGTCCTGCTAAACCGGCTATTTGCAAACAGCTGATGTGTAACAGAATAATTAAAAGCTCTTCATTTTATTAAATATAATGTTCGAGATTAACTCGTTTTTACACCGATTAATTGAATGAAGCAGAAATTTAAGATGAAAATCAAAGTTGGTATAGTATTGAGTAATATTGAAGTATTAACATCTGTAAAAAATTTTTGAAATATTAAGAGGTATGAGATAGAAGAATGTTTTGGGATTGGCACATCCAACTAGTTTATACTTGTTTCTCTTTAAAAATTTTCTTTTTAAATTTTACATTATTATCGTTCACATTTTTGTCTTTAACTTTAACTTTAAATTTATTTTTCTTTCATTTCATGTTGTTTGTTTTTCTTAACTACAGTTATATTTAATTTTCTTATATGGCTTCCTTATTGTCTCAGACGCTTACATATGTGCATGTAGATTGGATGTGAAGTTGCCCTGCAAATAGGTAATTAATTGGAAAGGTTTTCATTGCCCCGTATTTAGATAAATATTTAAATTATTAGCCCCGATATGATATTTCTTTCAGCCAGTAATTAAAATGTCTTCTCTAAAAAATAACGTTATGTTATATAAGCCAGACTAATACAAAGCAGATGTATCATTGTAAGGTTAAATAATTTACTGCAATTTTTGTACCTTCTACGCATCGTACATTTGCAATTTGTATACCGTCGTATTGGGAAAAATTACTTTGAAATGTAATTTGTTTGAAAACTGCATCTCAATTTATTTTTGAGACATGGATTTTTTTATAGTTTTTAACGAATATTTGTTTGTATTCTGAACTCTGTCAACTGAAGCATCCCATTTCTGTAGAAAGTAAAGGAAAAATAGTTGGAGACCTAATCATATATTTTGTTGCCATTCTCCTACAATAACTGAGAAGAAATGTACTTAAAATACGTGATATTTTCAAAAAATATAAATCAAAGAATCCTGATAAAAAATGGAGCTATTATAAACTATATCTTATACTATAATGCGAGTAAAAATTGTGTGTGTATGTATGTGTGTATTAGACCGGAGTGAAAAACAAAACGTTTTGCAAATCGAATCGTAATAGTGCGAAAAAGTTGCTACTCGTCAATACAAGCACAGTGAAAAAAAAAATTTGAAATCGGAGAATATCTTCCGTTCGCGCATCGCGTTCAAAGTTTTCGAATTTGAACAAAAATTGTACAAATATACGAAAAATCGTAAAAAGGTGTAAACTTTTTCCGATCGAACACATTTTTTTGTACATACCATGACCTTGAAATGTAGAATGGAGAAACAAATACCACAAACTCCTCCTTTATACCCTTCCAACCCCCTCAAGGGGTTCAAAAGGGCCAATTTTCGTGGAAAAAACCGAAATTACAGGAAATGTAAATATTGACTAATCTGTCTGATTTTTTTTGCATAAGTCAACCTTGAGGCTAAAAGTCGAAAACAATCCCCCTCCCCCTCGAGAGATCGAAATTGTGCAGATCTTGGCCCGTCCGCCGAAGTCCCAGCTCTCGAACTTGTTGCCTATCATCCACTATCATTGAAAGAAGAATGTTTTCTGGATGGGCAAAGAATGCATTTTTTTGGATGGCTTTTGATACCACTTCTTGGAGTTTTGCAGGTAAGCTTCTACATTTCTTCATGCATTCAAAAATATGTTTAGGTCCCTCAACTACTGAAGATCTTGTCTTAATTTTGAATCACAGAGCTACGTATACTGTCATAATGTACGTGACAATGTTGATGAGATTTTCAGATGGCGTTTCCAATGAAATATACAATATCAGGAACCTGTTTGCTGTCGTTAACCACCGAGAATGAGATATTGGTCCCGGATCTCGATTTGCAGGGTCTGAGGAACAAGACCTAGCAGCAATGGAAACGGCAATATCGTGCAGGTATCTCTGATCTTTACTCAGGATTTCTGGGTCAATGTGTGGGATGTGGTATTTCATTCTCTTAAAAACAACTACGGGCAAAGACTCACAACCAGCCAGCTGTTTGCCAAGAGGGCCACAAAAAGACTGAGGCCCTGTGGTTTTACCATCAAATGTTTCTACAAGATGCCTCAAAGGTAGCTCATTAAAATGCAGGAGACAGATAACCCACTGTGTTGGTCTCTTTAAACGCATTTCTATATGTTTGATTGCTCCACTTTTCCAGCCAGTGTTTGTTGCTGTACCATCACACCCGACGACTAGAATTTTAGAAGTATCTATTCCGTTTTCTTCGAAATGGTCTACAATGTCCTTTCCACTTTTTGAGGTTGGTACTAGATGGCAAAGGTACTTAGAACCCGGTTCCTCAACAACTGTAATGTGGTCTTCTTTTTGTTCAGACTGATATCGTTTACCTCCTTTGTCAACCAACACTAGAGTGTCATCGGCCCTGCCATCAACCGTACACACACATTGGGCCGTTCATTTGATGTTCCTGCTGCTCCAGATTGGTAAGAATTGCCCTGCACTTTTCTTTTTCTCGTCTAATTTTGCTTCTATCAACGATCAGAGATGTATTACTATCAGTAATAAGACCTACGTCTTTTAGCACGCTAGAGGTAATGGCAGCTGTTGCTCTGTCTGACAGACCAAAGCGATTACTTGTCAAAGCAGTAGCTGGAAGCGACATGCGCATTTGTGAAGAGCCTGAGCTCCTTGACAGAGCAGACAAAGAGCGTGTGGGCTGAAAATCTAAATCATCCTCATCCTCATTAACATCAACATTTGTCTCCTCTCTTTCAGGATCAGTGCTGCAACCAGGCAAGCTTTTCATTTGTGTGCTGAGCACATCAAGATGACGAGCCTTTCTTTGCAACCTTGATGTAAGTTTTTGTGTTTCTTTTTTATGCATCGTCGATCCTATTTTACCTAATCTAAGGTGTCTTTGTGCGTAAAGAAACTTCAGTTCCAATGAAGGTATTTTCCTGTCCTTAGGGCAATCGCAATTGACAACTATAGGAATAGGACAAATACACTTGTCAAAGTTTTTCCCGCAAGTGCATTCTAGTGTCATCTCGCATTTGCAAGCTGATATGTCAAATAATGTGTTATACGATTGGTGAATGAAGTCATTGTACTTCTTCTGTTTACCAGCCGTATGTTTGTCTCTTGGATATGATTTACGAAGAGCATAATAGCAATCGTGTAGTTGTTTCATCTTTTGAGCGACTTTTGTGTGACAAACTGTAGGAATCAAAGCCTTCAAATACCGTGATTCAATCTGTCGAGCTACAGTGTTTGCCACTTCTAAAAAGCCCAACTTCCTTCCAGGTTTAAAGTCACCAGACTGCAATAACATGACGTATTGCAGTTCATGCCAACATTTGACAACGTCAGCATTGGTGGGAAGAATTGCCGATGGCAGTGGTTTTGGTGCACCATAAAATGGGCAGGGAGTATGAACGCTTCGAGTGAGCGCCATAATGAAGATAAAGGAAGCTAAATTTTGATCGATGAGACCGTTATCCAATTCAATCTACGAGATTCTAAACGAAGCCGACAAGAAAAGTTTTCAGCAAGAGCAGCGCTTCTTTTAAAGGCGAGATATATTCTTTTAAAGGCCAGACAAGCAGAAACACGCAGCGACGCTGAGGCAAAACTGAGTGACGCACAGCGGTCGTTACCAGGTACGGGTACTGTGCTAGCTCCTCCCCCACTCCGTTTCTCGGAATTCCAGCGGCGCGCACGCGCAGAGAGCATTACAGTGCACCGAAGAAGAAAGGGATTGACGAGATAGTGGTCGAGTGACCGGGCGGCAAACAAACAAAAACATAATGTTTGCCACAAAATGTCACCCCTTCGACTGGGTTCAAAGGGGATAGAGGTCCTCTCGAAGGGGGGGGGGGGATTGTTTTCGACTTTTAGCCTCAAGGTTGACTTATGTAAAAAAAAAAAATCATGTCGATTCGTCAATATTTACATCTCCTGTAATTTCGGGTTTTCCACGAAAATTGGCCATTTTGACCCCATTGAGAGGGTTGGAAGGGATAAAGGAGGAGTGTGTGGTTATTTTTTCCGCCATTCTATATCTCAAGGTCATGGTATGTAAAAAAAAATATGTTCGATCGGAAAAAGTTTACACCTTTTTACGATTTTTCGTATATTTGTACAATTTTTGTTCAAATTCGAAAACTGTAAACACGATGCGCGAACGGAAGATATTTTCCGATTTCAATTTTTTTTTTCTTCACTGTGCTTGTATTGACGAGTAGCAACTTTTCCGCACTATTAAGATTCCATTTGCAAAACTTTTTGTTTTTCACTCCTGTCTAGTGTGTATGTGTGTGTATGTAAATTTTATCTTAGAAACGGCTCTAACGATTTTGACAAAATTTTGTATTTTACCATTTTCGGGCATGATAAGACCATTGGGCTAGGTCACGTGTTCGAGAAAATTCGATTAGTGGGTCATTTTGGGTCGTAAAGAGTCAAGATCAGGTAATTATATCTGTTACTACTGATCTTTTTCTCTGTTTCTAATATTCTCATTAATCTTATTATCTAATAAAAAGCTTTCAACTTATACAATCATAAAATAAAAGCTAAATGTCCTACCTGTTCTTTCCTTCGCATAAGAAGAAATAGCCGGGGATTCTATGCAATAAATAAGACGACATCCAAATAATAAGTCTTGAATCTTCGAAATAAATAAAACTGTATTACATTAAACATTATTGAAGACGTACACAACTTGCTTAAACACTCACAAAACGAAAATTATTTACATTATATTACAATTCGAGTATTAAAGTTTTCTTTTTTTAAAATTATTCTCTTTTCTCTATGTTCATATCTAGTTTCTGTTCTAATCTAAATCTGAGTCAATTCTCACAGAAAAAAAAAGAAAAAAAAGTTCTGTCCGCTCTTGCGCAGTAGGATCATTCGGTCTGACGTAACACACTGCAGGTGCGTTTTTTTTTCTTGTTTCAAAGGGTAAGTGGTAAGAGGAGTTGCTTGATTTCGCAACAATATCGAAAAAACGGCTCAATCGATTTTGACCAAATTTCACATCCAATCGTTTTTCGACACGAAGAAACTTTTGGGCTAGGTCACATGTTCGAGAAACTTAAATTAGTGGGTCATTTTTGGGTCACTATGGGTCAAACCAATTTTATCTAAAAAACGGCTCTAACGATTTTCACTAAACTGTATATTCTACAGTTTTGGATTACGAGAAAACTATTGGGCTAAGTCACATGTTCGAGAAAATTCGATTAGTGGGTCATTTTTGGGTCACCGTGGGTCAAGCTAAGTTTATCTATATAGCTTCTTTAACGATTTTGACGAAATTTTGCATCCTACTGTTTTCGGGCACGAAAAGACCATTGGGATGGGTCTCGTGTTCGAGAAAATTCCATCAGTGGGTCATTTTAGGTCATAATGGGTCAGGATCAAGTTAATTATATCTAGAGAAGCTCAATAGATTTTGACTAAATTTTGTATCTAGCCATTTTCGGGCACGAAAAGATCATTGAGATGGGTCTCGTGTTCGAGAAAATTCGATTAGTGGGTCATTTTGGGTCATAATGGGTTAGGGTCAAACTAATTATATCTAGAGAACGGCTCAATCGATTTGACGAAATTTTGTATTTTACCATTTTCGAGCATGATAAGACCATTGGGCTAGGTCACGTGTTCGAGAAACTTCTATTAGTGGATCATTTTCGAGTCACTATGGGTCAAGCAATTTTATCTAAAAAGCGGCTCTAACTATTTTCACTAAAATCTATATTCTACAGTTTTGGATTACGAGAAAACTATTGGGCTAAGTCACATGTTCGAGAAAATTCGATTAGTGGGTCATTTTTGGGTCACCGTTGGTCAAGCTAAGTTTATCTAGATTACTTCTTTAAAGATTTTGACGAAATTTTGCACCCTACTGTTTTCGGGCACGAAAAGACCATTGGGATAAGTCTCGTGTTCGAGAAAATTTTATTAGTGGGTCATTTTGGGTCATAATGGGTCAGGATCAAGTTAAATATATCTAGAGTACGGCTCCATCGATTTTGATTAAATTTTGTATTTAACCATTTTCGGGCACTAAAAGACCATTGGGATGGGTCTCGTGTTTGAGTAAATTCGATTAGTGGATCAGGGTCAAGCTAATTATAACTAAAGAACGCCTCAATCGATTTTAACTAAATTTTGTATCTAACCATTTTCGGGCACGAAAAGACCATTGGGATGGGTCACGTGTTCGAGAAAATTCGATTAGTGGGTCATTTTTGGGTCACAGTGGGTCAAGCTAAGTTTATCTCGATAATGGCTCTAATGATTTTGACGAAATTTTGCACCCTACTGTTTTCTGGCAAGAAAAGGCAATTTGCATTCGTCTCGTGTTCGAGAAAATTTGATTAGTGGGTCATTTTGGGTCATAATGGGTCAGGCTCAAGCTAATTATATCTAGAGAACTGCTCAATCGATTTTGACTAAAATTTGTATCTAACCATTTTCGGCAACAAAAAAACCATTGGGAAAGGTAATGTGTTCAAGAAAATTCGATTAGTGGGCTATTTTTGGGTCACGTGGGTCAGGCTAAGTTTATCTAGATAACGGCATTACGATTTGATGAAATTCTGTAATCTATTGTTTTCGGGCAAGAAAAGACCATTGGGATGGGCCACGTGTTCAAGAAAATTCAATTAGTGTGTCATTATGGGTCAGGGTCAAGCTAATTATATCTAAAAAACAGCTCAAGACATTTTGACATTTTTTTTAATATACGGCCGTTTCTGGTCATGAGAGGACCATTGGGCTAAGTCACTTGTTCAAGAAAATTCAATTAGTGTGTCATTTTGGTTCACAATGGGCCAGGGTCAAGCTAGTTGAATCTAAAAACATGCTCAAAACATTTTGACCAAATTTTATTTTACGTATACCGTTTCTGGGCATGAGAAGAGAATTGCGCTAAGTCACATGTTCGAGAAAATTCGATTAGTGGGTCATTTTGGGTCACAATGGGTCAGGGTCGAGATAATTGTATCTAAAAAACGGCTTAAACGATTTTGACTAAATTCTGTATTCTATCGTTTTCGAGCCCGAGAAGACCATTGGGCTAGGTCGCATGTTCAAGAAAATTCGATTAGGGGGTAATTTTGGATCACAATGGATCAGGGTCAAGCTAATTGTATTTAAAAAGCGCTTCAAAACATTTTGATATAATTTCGTATAATACCGTTGCCGGGCATGATAAGAGCATTGGGCAGGGTTGCACGTTCAATAAAATTCAATCAATGGGTCATTTTGGGTCCTAATGGATCAGGATTAAGCTAACTGTATCTAATAAACCGCTCAAAAGATTTTGACAAAACTTTGTACTACACCGTTTCTGGACAAGATAAAACCATTGGGCTCGGTCGCATGCTCAAGAAAATTCTATTAGTGGGTAATTTTGAGGATAATGGGTCGGGGTCAAGCTAACGGCGTCTTAAAAAGGTTCAAACAATTTTGGCAATTTTTTTTGTTATACCGTTTCACAGTACAAAAAAGACCATTGAAATAATTCACATCTGTCGATGAATTTCGGTTAGTGGTTTTTTGAATCAACGTAGATCAAGCTTATTTTACCTAGAAAACGACTAACGATTTTCACTAAATTTTGTATTCCATCGTTTTCAGGATTGAGAATAGCATTGTGATAGGTCGCATGTTCGAAACAATTTGATTAGTGGGTCATTTTGTGTCATGATGTTTCCCGATCTAGCTAATTGCATCTAAAACAGCAAGAATGATTCAGTGGGAAAAATATATCGAGATAAACAGAAAGCTAATTTCTACCGAGCTTAGCTCGGCCATTCCTGCTAGTTTAATTTTATTTATCCATATTAATGTTACAAACAAATGAAGGCGTGTGAATCATAGCCGATTTTTTTTTTTTGGTTGAGTTTCTTGAAGGACGACATCGTTTTTTCTTCGAATTGTGTGTTATTCCTTGATAGTGACGTCCTATGCATACTTTTCTGTAATGTCGTTGAAGGCTGGATTGTTAGTGTGGAATTCTTCAGCGGATGCGAATGATATTATTTTATATAGAATTAAAGTGTTTGTTTTAAGTCTTAAAACTGAAATATATTTTGTACTATCGATATTTATATACATATTTCTCTTTTCTCAGCAGGGACGACACTAAATTCTGAAAAAGCAGAATTCCTGTTTCCTAGTCTAACTCTCTTTGCGCGTTTTAAAGAAGTCAAACTGCATTGTCAGAATTTATTTTGATGAACGTTTGTACTGTCGTATTATCCGTTGTCTATACCATATTTAGAAAGTTTTCGTTCTGCAGTAAAAGTCTTTCGATCCACCATTCTACTTTGTATTTGATTTATGTCGAATATTGGCATTGTGCAATAAAAAACTTTCAGCAAACTGGATTATAACGTATCTAAATCATTACCAATGAGTTTACCAACAAGCTTATACCTATCGAAATGCTATTTCGAGGAAATTATATGAATAAATCTTAAAATAAAGTCAGTAATGTGTTCAGAAATACCATTACAAATAGCACGACGACAGGAAGAAATGCTGAAAAACTTCGTTTGTAAATAACGCACATTTGTTATCTGGACGTAAGAAGAATTCACTCTATTTATCCCCATATCCTTGCTTGAGAAAAAATGGAAGAAGTAGACGTTTCAACAATATCAATAATGATTTTATGCATAATATTTAGTTCAAGTATGCATGATATGTTTTCATAAATTGTATTAATATTTGTAAATAGTACTCTTGCTTAAAAAAATAAATAAATAAATAAATAATAAATAAATAAAACTGGAAAAAAGTATATTTTTCTATAACATTACCAATAATGCTTTTATTCATACTGTTTAATTTAAATATTCATGTGCATGATACATTTTCAGAAAATATATTAATATGTGAAAATTATGCTGTTCCTTTTTTGTTAGAAATTAAATTGTTTTGAAATCGCTTTCTATCAAGTATATTAATGAACATGTTTGGTTCTTGGTCGTTACCATATCTCGAACAAATTTTAACCCCTTCCAGACCATTAAATAAAAGTATTTTTTTGCGTTAATATTTTTTTCCTGTTTTTTTTTTTTTTTTTTTTTTTTTTTTTTTTTTTTTCAAATTAAAAAATGACAAAACAGTATATTTTTAATTTTCCGCTTCTTCTTTGACAAAAATTATTAGGATGAAATGAAAGGTTATATGCGGAATTTTGGAATGAGAAAAACAATTGGAATGCGGTAAAGATCAAGAACCAAACATGTTCATTAATTTATTAGATAGAAGACGATTTCGAAACAATTTAAATTTATACAATAAAACTTTGTTAAAGGCACCATAAAATCAAAACAATACAGAGGACGCGTTTGGAGTTAGAAAATATTCCGCATCATACCAACATACAACATGATAAAAACATCAACCAACATTAAACATGCGTCTCTAAGGGGACAAGGCCACATAAGTAGAAAAATAAAAGACCTTGTTCGTTTACGGACATGTGTTTACAGTGCTGATAACGGGCTGTTATATTTTCCAGCATTGTTTTGATTTTATAGGGGTTTATACAAAGTTTTTTTTTTTTTTTTTTTTTTTTTTGTGATATATTGTCACTTTTTTTTTTTTTTTTTTGGTGCTGTTTCAACTATGAAATGTTCTATGCTTTAAGCGATATATTAACATGTATGTATTTTGATATATATGTTATAACCTTTTTTCTGATAGTTACAAATCGTTATTTTTGATTGAAAGTCGTTTTTCATGATTACCGGGAGAACATAAAATCTGAAAAGCTGCGTTTTGCCAAAAGATTATACTATAGCAGAACAAATGATCTTGTTACATTTGATAAAGGTTTTAAGGAAATTGTCAAAAATTATTGAATAAAAATTTAGGTTATTCAAGTTGAACCTGATATATATTTTAATTATTTTATTTAAAGATATTAATAGTTTCATTTAAGGACATTATTATTCCTTCTTCAAATTAATTTACATCGTTCCAAGTGCCATCAGTTCTATTGACAATCTTTTTGT
The DNA here is from genome assembly GCA_963932465.1 of Maratus speciosus. Taxonomy (NCBI): domain Eukaryota; kingdom Metazoa; phylum Arthropoda; class Arachnida; order Araneae; family Salticidae; genus Maratus; species Maratus speciosus. The sequence goes on from OZ010790.1 coordinate 56,479,769, forward strand.
ACATACATCACCATTTTTAATTACGATAGTTGTACTGGACATTATTATATCCTCATCAGTGAATAAATCTGTTAAAAGATGAATTGGTGTTTAGTTTTTCCTCAGTTTCGATGTTACAATCCAAATAATGAACATATAATAAATATTTCTACAATATCTAATTATAATTATTATGAAATTTGACAACATTTCGAATATAGTCTTTTTGTTTTTTTCTTAAGTGTACTAAAACTTTGGAGAGACATACGTAACGAAAATAAAAAGATAATTAATGATAAATAAATAAATGTGCGTGTATTAAACAACGTTATCCATAGAAATTAACTGAATTCGATACCATTCACAAAATCTTGCTTTAAGATTAGTTATTTGCATCAAATAACACTAATTACAACTGTCTGCATTAAGTACGTAATTATAATAATTTAAGCTGAAAATCTTGTTTTTCTAATTCCTCATCTTACAAATTGTAAAACAGTAATTTTACTAATGAGGAGATAGGAAATCAGTGAAATGATAATTAAAGGTAACATGATTTAAATGAAAATGTTTTTTTTTTTTTTTACTTTTCTTTAGTTAGTGAAAACTTCGTTAATTATTAAAATGTCAGGCAATTTGTTTGCTTTTATATTACAAAAACGATTAGCTTAACATTTAACTTCTGATTTCATGATTTGAAATAGTTTTCTTCTTAGACAGTTAACGAAATATATAAAGTACAATCCATGGTATAAAATACTTTTTCTTTCTTAAAAAATTCATATTTCTATCACTACAAAAGGATTTATGATATTTTTCGAGCAGGGGAGAGTAGCCATATTTGCACCGCCGCTTTAAATGGACCGTTGAAATTCCGTTAATTACAGAAAGAGACGCCATCTACCGCTGAAATCCCATTCATCAGAATGACGTCAATTATGATTAGAAGAAGCACCCGCCTAACATATGCAGTTTTCAGACAACTTTAAAAAACTCAAAATTAGCTGCTTTGATCTAATTTTTTTCTACTAAACGTAAGTGAATACTTTAAAACAAAGGTAAGGTGTTATGGTTTCATATACATATCTAAATTCATGTGTTTACTGCGCATATTTTTCACGCACATTTGTTTGATTTCATTTTTGTTCTTAGTCTTGAGGTTATCTGTTTTAAAAAATGGCCAGATATACGTCATAAATTTGAAAACTAAGTAATGAATTTCGAGGGCTGTACGCTCTGTACACTATATAGTTTTTAGTTTTTAATATTTTATAATGGATTGCTATCTCCATGCAAGTTATTATTTATTTTATTTATTTATCTATTTTTTATCCATTTCTTTAAACAGTTTAGGGCTATATAAACATTAAAATACTTTTACATGTTTATGTTATAAATTTTGTTTGAAATTTGTTTTACCTTGTTTGTATTTGTATTTTCATTGAATTCTTTATTCCTACGGCGTATTTGATTTACAGAGTCGAATTCAAATATTTTCCTCCTGGAGGATATTTGCGGTTCCGTGAGATGGGGTGGGGGGGAGACTTTTCACAGTTCTGGTGTGTGGAATTACACTTTTTGCCATTAAAACGCATAAAATCTCAAACATTCCGGTGGGAATGGTTATGTCAAGGCTCCGGGGGTGGGGGGGGGGGAGGACTGCTGAATGCAACACTGTTTGAATATAATGATGCTTTGCGTTTGATTAATCGTGGCGTTTTTTTTTTCCTTCAAAAAAACATACATTTTTAACACAGTTTTAATATAAATGAAAAATGTTGAAAACGACATAGACAAGCTTTCCGGAAGAAAAACACCCGTGACAGCAAAAGCTGTTAAAGGTATCGGAAACAAAAAAGAGAGAGTGTGTTGTGAAGAAATTGATCTGCAACAAGGCTGCAGCTACAAATCCCCCCAAACGCCAAAGAGTCATTAGAAATGTTATCTCCCTTGCTAAATTCAGTTAAATCAAAGTACAGAGGGAGGAAAAAAAAACAGTTGTGTTAACAGATTCGCCATAGAAAGTAAACCTTGAAATGAAAAAAAAAAAAACGACAAAAGGGAAGCTGTCATAGCACACAAGCAATTGCAACATCAGTTTTTATAAAATAGGCGTAATGCAATTGAAAAAAAAATGATGGAAGGAAAGAACTACAAACATAATGTAAAGAAAACTTCTGTTGTAAAAAAAGGAAAAAAAATGTCTAATGATTCAGAATCTAAAAAGAAAAATCTAGACAGTGATAATTGGACTTGCATAATTTGTAAGAAAAATAAAATAGCAGAAATGATTCAGTGTTCAGATTGCCAAATACGGTTCCATGTTGTGTGCGCTAGAATAGAAATTGAATAACCGAAATTCATGTGTAATCTTTGCATCACTTCTTACATGATATTCAATTAACTGGCAATTAGTTCCATAATTTCTATTCTTAATTGCTGATAACTTTGATTTGCATTTTGAATTTATTTTAATTTGAAACAATTACTCTTATTTTCAAGTATTTGTTTTCATTAAATTTTATTGTTGTTATTTTGTTTGATTGTTTCATTGATCGCAAACTTTGCTTTTAATAAAATTAGTTATATTCCCTAGTCATTAAAACAACCTGATATTGTTTGGTCCGATTTAGGAGACTGGGGTGTCCAACTTAGGCGACCAGTTTATGAATTTGGACCACTTTTGAGAAATTTTTCAAATAAAAATAAAAATTAAGATTTAAAAGAAAAACTAATCTAAAGGTTTATTTAGTTAGTGAATGAATAGATTGACCCCGTGTAATCATGTTTTGCAGATATTCCAAACATTAACTGAGTTACACCTGAAAATAAGTGAAGTGGTCCAAATCCGGCTACTCTCCCCTAAAACATTTATGGTCATTGTTCATAAATGTGACGATCCCTAAATGCAAAAACGTTCTTTTACTTAAAATCTTAATATAAGAATCGAAAATAAGTGCTATTTAATGAACCATCCGATTTTAACGAGCAAAATGCGAAACATTTCTCTGTAATTAAAAGGTTTTCATTTAAAAAATGCCATTAAAATACACATCGGTTATGATAATGCGCCCCCATATTATCTAAATGCAGCAATAAAATCTCGAAAGGGATTCACAATTTTTCTTTTTTAACTTTGAAGATCACATAACCTTACGGAATTCACGGACTACAAATATCTGTTATATTTACATGCAGTGGAAACTTAAGAAAAGGCGACCAGTTTTCGTATTAGAGTTTATAAAATACTCTACTCATTTTGGTGACTTGAATTTCTTCCATACTTATAAGCAACGAACTGAACACCCTAAATAAGCATTCAGTTCAAAATTCTCTCCTAAGTGAGGAGGATTTATGAAATAAGGTCATATGGTATTTTTCATAAATGCTGTTTAGGGTAGATATTGTATTTAATTAAACTGTGTTGCTTTAATAAATTTGGAATACAATCATGATCTTCCAATAGTTGTTTTCCTTGACCAGTTACTTAAACATGTCTTAAAAATCAGGAAAAAATAAAAATATCTGTCTTCATAATTATGTGCTACATGATTACGGGATTCGCAATACTTTTATAGGGTGGAAATTCGGAAAACTCTTGCGTAGACTGAAAAAACTTCAATTATGTTTATTTTAATGCGATAAAGTAAGTTAATTTCACAACTGTTATAACGTTCGGTAGCTTAAATGTCGAATCCCATTACAAGATATTGCAGCTGAGGATCCCAATTTCTTTTTGCACGACTCATAAAACTGGTATTTTAATTCTGTTTTCACCTTTTATTTATTATAATAAACATTTTAGATTACAATAAGATCAAAAACGAAGGCTGTGCTCACATAAATTAGATTTTAAGTTTACATATATGTTTATTCATTATGTACAACAGATAATGATTCCATTTCTACTAACCATTCCAACTAATACATAGAAAATGTTCAATTTTTTTAAAGTGTATGGAAAAGGAGGGAGAGTGGCAACAAAATATCAGACCCTGAGCTTCCCTTCGGTATAACAATCCCCCTCTTAAGCAGAATTATTAGAAACATTGAATTATTAACCATTTGGAAAAACGGTTATTGTTCTCGTCAGGGTAGGAAATCAAAAGCATATCAGAAGGTTTTCATTGGTTTAATCCACATTTTATTCGTTTTCTGATTGGTCTATACAATAATCTCTATTTTCCTTTATTTTTAACAGAGATGGATACCATCTGTTTCCACTATGACAAAAAAGTAATAAAAACTACAAAAAAAATAATAACTCAGAAACAAATTGAGATACAGCTTTCAAACAAATTGCATTAAGTACATTTTCTTCTCTATACGACGGTGTAAAAAGTAATATTGTGGAATGTTTAGAAGTTTAAGAATGAAATTTCATTTAAAATTGGCCGTTTCGTAAATTAATTTGCAGTTTTCATTAACAAAATAAGATTTTGGATAAAAATTAACATCCCTGTTAAATTCTTTATAAAATTTTCTATAAGAATTATGTGGTTACATTTCATTTTTACTATATCGCCAACAAAATTAAATCAAAATCAATTAAATTATCTGCTACAAGCGAACTCACTGATCCCTGTTTCTTTTTTTATTTATTTTTTTTATTTTATTTTATTTTATTTTTATATTATTTTTTCTTCATTTTCAGAGTTATAATTTCCAGTTTAAGTATAGTTCTAAGTTAAATTTTGTTTCATTTGGTCACCTAATATCTCTAATAATAATATCTTCAAAACTATTTGACTAGGTGAAATTTAATAGAATTTATCCTGTGCAAAATGTTTAGTGTAGAAACAGTATTCTGTGAGTTAATCTCTGTCACATAAGTTAATAGTTAAATGAGTCTTCTAAAATGAGTTGTCATGTATAAGACGTATTGTCACAATTAGGACTTTGGAAGTCTCGTTTAGATTTAAACTGCCGTAAATGCGACAAAAATGATCTAAATGCGACAGTCGTACATTGTAGGCTTATACAAAAGATAATGGTTTCATTTCTACGAAACAAGTTAATTCCGAACGAAAAACACAGTTGTAAATAATATTCTGCTTAATAAAATATTTATTTATTTTAAAAAATGCAATTTTTACCCTAAATGCGCGTCTGATTAAGGCAAAATGACCTTTCACTTGACGATCTGAGAGTGGAAGAAAACGTTATGTTACATTTTCTTCTTATTATTTTTTTTTAATAATTTGGACCAAGTGCGTTATGAGGTGTTCTGTCACATGGTGAAGCAAAAATAGTAAGATTATCTTTCGTCTTGAAGATTTCTGACATTATTCATTAGTATTTAATATCTTAATATGCGATAATGCAGGTAATATTAATAATTTTTAATATTAAGAAATTAAATATGAATAAGCTTTTCTGAGAGAGTTTAATGCAAAACCGGTTAACATTTTAAAAACAAGTAGGTAAGTGTGATCACAGATCGCAAAGAGAGTTTCGTTTAATATTCCTTTCAAAACACTTTATCCTTTTGAAAAATCTCTTAGTTCCACATTTCGCAACCAGGGGCGCACTCCATTCTAAACAAACCTCTATCCGAACGAAACTCCGTTTTATATACTATCCATAGATATATTAGTCGAGGGAATTGGGCCGATAGCACCCGAGATAAGTAGGTGCCCCTGGCGGTAAAAAGTGGAACTAAAACATGTAAGGTTATGGTGCATAATATGAAAGAATGGTCAAAGGGGTGTCGGCAAAATTTGGAAAAGTGCCACCCGGGTGAAAAGGGCGGAGGTTAGAAAAATTGCTTAAAATACAGAATTTAGAGCCCGGAGGAGTAAATAATATAAGACTTTTTGAAAATTTTATGATTTGCCGTGTGGTCTGAGGTATTCAGCTATACGTATGCAAAAATTCATGTCTCTAACTTAATTAGTGGCTCTCTTAGAAAAAATTGCTTAAAATACATATGTGGTAGCTCAAAGGGTTAAACGTAAGCATTTTTCAAGATTTTATGATTTGTCGCCTGGCCTGAGGTGTTCTGCTATAAGTATGCAAAATTTCAAATCTCCAATTTAATAAGGGGCTCAGTTAGAAAGAATTGCTTAAAATACGCATGTGGTAGACCAAAGGGTTAAATGTACGCTTTTTCAAATTTTTATGATTTGTCGTATGATATGTGGTGTTCAGCTACAAGTATGCAAAATTTCACGCCTCCAACCTAATTAGGGCTCACTTAGAAAGAATTGTTTAAAATACACATGTGGGATACCAAAGGGTTAAATGTACGACTTTTTCAAAATTTATGATTTATCGTTTGTTGGGAAGTGTTCAGCTATAAGTATGTAAAATTTCACGCCTACAACCTAATTTGGGGCTCACTTAGAAAGAATTGTTTAAAATACACATGTGGGAGCCCAAAGGGTTAAATGTACGACTTTTTCAAAATTTTATGATTTGTCGTATAATGTGTGGTGTTCAGCTGTAAGTATGCAAAAATTCAAGTCTCCAACATGTATAGTTTCTGAGAACGGGCTCTGTGACAGACGGACAGACAGACAGACAGAGGAGCGAGACGAATAGTGTTTCGTCAGATGAACGAAACCCTAAAAAGGAATCAAACAGAAAATAAATAATTAAAATTTATTTCAAAAACTTTGTGTTGAGAACTGGTGTTATAGAAAAAACACAAAGGTAAAGATGTTAAAAACATATACATCGGTTGGAAGGAATAAGGTGTAAATATACAAATGTTTGTTCAGTAAACATTAAAAAAGAGACAGTGTTGGGGCTTGAAAATGTTTTCGATGGAAACAGTGCACTTTTGAGAAAATAATTTCAAGTAACACAAAGTGTCTCGAATTTAAAAAAAAAAGAAAGAAAAAAAAACGGTACTGACAATTTAAACTAACTTTAAACTAAATAGGAAAGCGCAAGAGGAGTTAAACGCAACTTAGAGGAATTCTTTAGCTTTTTAATATGAACTGGTAATATAAACATATTTCAGTAGTAATATACAGAATCGACTACATGCCCTTTTTTTAACGAACAATGTTACTGCAATTTTAGAGTTGTTACAATTTTCATTCTAATAAGAAATAGTTTAAAGAAGAGAGAAAACAGTTTTGTGAGAAGTAACTAGGTTGAGCAAAAAGTTCTGGGAAATTTGTGAAAGTTGCATGTTATGCGTAAATTAACACCAAAAGCAACAAGGACTATTCTTTAAAGTAGAGACCATCATAGTCCAGAACTTTCCGCCACAGTTCTGCCAGATTCTGGATTTGCTGGCTAAGTTTGTCGCTGTTACCAGCACCTTCATCCTCATTAATCTCATCGACCCGCGACGGCTTTCAGAATCGGTATAGGCCTTTTCTCTAATAAGACCGGGTCAACACACACAAATCATACTGTTCAATAGGCATTTTGGAGCCAAAGTTCCTGAAGTCCTATAAATATACCACTAGTACTCCTATATACGATACAAATACTGGCAACTATTAGATTAAAATTTTCCCAGAACTTTTTGCTCAACGTAATAGGTGTAAGAGCTTAAGAACAAAATTATCCTACGAGAATTGCAGTGATACGACGAATATTCGACGATTTTTACGAATACTCGCTGACCTTTATGAAATGTGGCGGACAAAGACGTTAAAATATGTATTATAGTTTAAAATCAGGTATACCTTTTTACTTTCTTCTATCTTTACAAGAAGAAAGTATTGGATTCATGAAAATTTTCGAATTCCGGTTTTCGACGGATTTACACGTTTTAGAGGTCAGAGAACCCGAAAAACATGTTTTTACAAAATGTCTGTCTGTGACTCTGTGAGTCTGTCTGTCTGTCTGTGTGTATGTGACACAAATTTTGTGGGCGCTCTATCTCAAGAACTAATGCACGGAATTTAATAAAAATTGATATTCAGTTAGTCCCTGATACAAATTGATGCTGATTAGTTTTTGGTGCAAATCGCTCAACAGATGGCGCTGCTATGCTGCCTTTTGTATGATTTCCGAAATGGCTCTATCTCAAGAACTAATGCACGGATTTTCATAAAACTTCAGATTCTGTTAGTACTTGATATGACTTGATGCTGATTACGTGTTGGTGCAAATCGCTCAACAGGTGGCGCTGCTATGCTGCATTATTATGATTTCCGCAATGGCTATATCTCAAAAACTAAAGCACGGATTTTCATGAAACTTCAGATTCAGTTAGTCCTTGATAAGACTTGATGCTGATTTCATGTTGGTGCAAATCGCTCAACAGGTGGCGCTGCTATGTTGCATTTTTTACAATTCCCGCAGTGGCTCTATCTCAAGAATTAATGCACGGATTTTCATCAAAATTCAGATTCAGTTAATCCTTGACATGAATTGAAGTTTTGTTCAGTTTGGTGTTAATCGCTCAACAGGTGGCGCTGCTATACTGCATTTTTTACAATTTCCGCAATAGCTCTATCTCAACAATTAATGCTTGGATTTTCAACAAACTTCAGATTCATGTATACTTTGATATGAATTAGTGCTGTTTGTGTTTTGGTGCAAATCGCTCAACAGGTGGCGCTGCTATGCTGCACTTTTCAGAATTTCCATTATAGCGGTATCTGAAGAACTAATGCAACAATTTTCACTAAACTTCAGAATCAGTTAATCCTTTATATGAATTGAAATTTTGTACATTTTGGTGTAAATCGCTCAACAGGTGGCGCTGCTATACAGCATTTTTCACGATTTCTTCAATCGCTGTATCTCAAGAACTAATGGGCATATTTTCATCAAACTTCAGATTCAGTTACTCTTTGATATGAAAAGATGCTGACTACGTGTTGGTGAATATCGCTCAATAGGTGGCGCTGCTATGCTGCATTTTGCACTATTTCCTCAATAGCTCTATCTCAAGAACTAATGCACGAATTTTCATCAAACTTCAGATTCAAGTACACCTTGATAAATGTTGATACTGATTATGTGGTTGTGTAAATCGCTCAACAGGTGGCGCTGTTATGCTGCATTTGTTATGATTTGCGCAATAGCCTATCTTAGGAACTAATGCACGGATTTTCCCCGAACTTCATATTCAGTTAGACATTGACACATGTGGATGATAATTAGGGTCTGGTGTAAATCACCCAATAGGTTGCGCTGCTATGCTGCATTTTGATGGATTTACACGATTTCATGGATAGTAATATCTCAAGAACTAATGCACGGAATTTCATCTTTTTAGAATCCTCATGATGAGCATAGATACACTGTGATAATGAATTTTGTAGTATTGACAAGTATGAGATAGAAGAAAGTTTTGTGATGGCCACAACATACTAGTTTTTTTTTTGGAATATCTTCTATTATTTACCAATGTAAGTACATTTCCTTTTCTATTGAGCACACTACCTGGGCAAAGAATAAAAAGTAGAAAAAAAAAATCCGAAAAACCAGGAACTGTTTCAGAATGTTTTCATAAAGATAGGTTTTCCTACACGCTTAAAAACTCAAGTACAAAACATAAAATTCGGTAATAAAAAAATAATGTATTTTTGATGTACTGATGTAAGTTTAAAACACAAATGTATATGTAATAGTGTTACCATTCATATTTATATGGCATAAGTTTTATACATATTAGTGTTTGAACGATTGTATGATATTTTTAAATATCACAGGTTTTATATTACGTTTACTTTCGTATCTAATCTGGTACTAGTATTTCGTAATATCATTATTATTACTTATTTAATCGTAGAAAAATCTACCGTTAAATTGATATTTGGAAAAATAGGTGACAAAGTAATTCCAAATTAAATACCTTTTGAACCATGTATAGAATAAGATTTAGAATAATGGTACTAAAATTGGGTTACCAGTATACTTAACAATCTCAAATAATACTGAATTTCCAATTAAACCGTTAAGGACATGCATGTTTTACAAGAATTTTATTCAGTCCACACCACTTTTTGTTACTTACTTTTACTTTATGAATCGCTGAAATGTGTTGATAAAATAAGCGAGATTTTACTTTTCTCTTTTACTGGTAAAGAAAAAAAAAATATTACAAATATAATGTTGCGAAAACGCAACGTCATTTCTTTAATGGGTTAAACAATGCAGTACCGGAATAAAGTTTTTATCTCAAACGATTTCTATTAAAAATGTTTTAACTAGCTCTGGAGATTTGTTTTTCTAGCAATTAACAGATTAAATATTTCCACAACTGCAGCATTTCTTGGGAAAAGATGAATATGGGAACAATATGTTTTATTCTTATTTATTTTATATCGAATATATATCGTTTAGTACAAGTTACAAATCGAAACGTTGACAATGCAGAAGTTTACTTAATGTATTCAAAATTTATATGTAAAATAATATTTTGTGTATTACTCATATTATAACTTTAAATTTGAATTACAGTGCTTAAGTTAGAAGCATTTTTTGACTAATAAAAATATTTTGTGATATTAGATTACATTATACGGAATGCCATGCCATTGTGCATATTTTACATTATGTTCAAATCTTATTTATAACAACATATATAAATTGATATTCAGTACATAACAAAATTTATGGTTTTAGTAATTTTAGTTGCCCGCATACAAATATCCTAAATACTTCTAAAGTAATGATAATGTGCGTTGCTTAATATTCTGAGGCATGATAATTTAGTACGAAAAATATTTATTTAAATATATAGAAAAATCTATATGTAAAATATTTATGATATCTTTTTCAGAAATACAAAAGTCATCGCACAAATAAAGGATTATAGCGCATGCATTTTGTGGGAGTCTATGGAGATATTGGCTGGAGGCAGGAATTCTTGTAATGATACATTATCATGCCATATTCCGCACATTTGGTTTAGTTTGCTTGATGTTAATGACGTATTTGGCTTAGAATGATCTACTTCGCTCCATGGACTCATCCAATTCTCACCCTTCCCCCTTTTTTAAAATTTTGGTTTCGCCCTGCAATATTTATACCTGAGAGCATTCTAAACGAATGCTTTTAAACTTATCATCTGTAAATTGGTTTTAATGTCTTAAAGCCTTTTATTTTATTTTATTTTATTTTATTTTTACATCTATTTTAGTAATAAAACTATGAATCATTTGATGTATTCACATTTTTAATTAATATTTATTTATTTATTTATTTATATTATAGCAGTTATAATACATTTAAGGGTAAAATAAATAACACACTATGCTTCAAAACCTGATTTATAAAAGTTTTATTTAATATCCATCGCCATTTAACGCTCTGTTAAGAAAAGTCTTTGCAGCACAAAATATTTTTTTAAAAAGGTAGCATCTATACGTTACACACATGAAAAAAATGCCATGTTTGATGGAAAAAAGTAAAATTTTAACGTATTTTAATATATATGCAAGTTTTCATTAATATGTATCGAGTTGATGCGAAATAATAATATTAATATTTATTCTAAATGAACGATCAGTTTATTCTAAACTGGTACAATGTCATTCCTAAAACGTGCCGAATCTACAACATCGTTACCGGAACTTCACTCGTGCATGCTTAGTCGCTTTGTTTAAAAGGCGGTGTAGTCGTTGATTTTTGCAATTTATTTTGCATTACGAAGTGACTTCTTTCATGAATATTTTTCATTTTAGTTTTAATTTGGATTTATATAGTTTGTAGATTTGTGATTTCATAAATAATGTCTAATGAACAAGCATGTAACTACCATAATTGATCTGCAAACTGCTACAAGGATTTACTTCACTGGACTAAAAAACACGGATAATAAACATTGAAACCAATAAATATTTTTCATTAAACGTATATAGAATAAGTAATACCTAACAGATATTTATAAAAATATAAATTCTATTGTAAATGTTATCATTGAGAGTATGATTAATAATAATAATAATAATAAAGATAAAAAAAAATATTGTAAAAGAAGTTATTAATTAAGGAAAATGAATATTGCAAAAATAACAAATTTTATAATAAATATTTTTAAAAAATACATTTGTTTGTAACCACATAAACTCTAAAACTTTCGGAGTACAAATAAAACTTTAAAAAGAGCACGAAGAATAATCAATTTAATAAAAAAAAATAATATTTAAAAAAAACACCGTTAATGGGTATAACAAGTAAAATACTTTAAGGAAAAGAATCTAGAACAATTTAACGAAAATCTTTATCCTAACAGAAAACATTGCTTTAAATTTTGTCACTGAGCAAATGATTACTGAAAAAACTAAACAAAAGCATAAAATAATATATATTGTTAAAAGAAAACAGTTATCGAAAGAAAAGTCATTATTGTAATAAATCACTGCTAATAGCTGTAATCATAGGTCTAACCATAAAACACAAATATTCATCTGTGATTCATATGATGAATATCTGTGTCTTTGTTATGTGTTATCAATATATTTTTTTTTCCTGAAAGCATTTTATTTTTTCTTTAAAAAATTGGAAAAGATAAAAGTTTTCCGAAGAATGTGCAATGTCAATTGTTAATCTATTTTGATTATAGGGGATTGATTTGCATCGGAAAATACTAAGTCACATTTATGTTTAGCTCTTTAGAAATAACGACAACTTAAAGAAATCCAATATTCTTTTAATGATTTTTAGGGGGGCTGCGGGGAGGAGGGGGACCCCGAGTATATAAATCAAACACAAGAGAAATTTTAATATTTTTCATTTTGGTGGGTAAATTACGTTTAACCCCTTTAAGGGCCGTGGTTCATTTTCGGACCACTTAATTTTAATTCCTAAATGCCACATTGGCACCAGAATATAAGGATGAAAATTTCCATCTTATTAAGTACGTGAACAAAAGATTTTGCTTATGTTGAAATAAATTTGTTTTTAAATTATGGTGTCATTCACTCATTTCAGAATTTTAAGAATAGAAGTACTTTGCCCCTGAAAAGATTAAATGAATAACACGAAATTTGATTTTAAGTTAATTTCGCACATCAAAAGTTATAGTTAGGAACTGTGGATTTATTACAAAATGAATAAATATTTTAAAAAATGCATTAAATTATTATACATTCTTTAAATATTAAATTTTAGGAGTTTTAAAAGTTTCGTAAATAATTTTAAGAAAACTTACTATGATTCTGTTCATTTTTAATCTTTTATTTATCATCGTATAAATGATGATTAAATATTCTCTTTAAACAATTTATATAATAAAAACAAAGAATTGTAAATAATACATTTTCTACTGTTGATATATGCTCCCAATCGTAATTTGAGTAATGGATGTAGCAGAAGCATTATTATCTCAAAATAATAATAATAATAATAACTAGTATGTTGTGGTCATCACAAGACTTTCTTCTATATAAATCACGTCAATTAAATCCTTTAAATAGTACAAGAAATAACAACGATTTAGCACCAATTCATATCAAAGTATATCTGAATTTGAAGTTGGATGAAAATTCGTCCATTAGTTCTTGAGATAGAGCTATAGCGGAAATTCTGAAAAAATGTAGCATAGCAGCGCCACCTGTTGAGCGATTTACACTAAAAATAAACAGCACTAAACTATATTAAGGTATACCTGAATCTGAAGTTTGTTGAAAATACAAGCATTAGTTCTTGAGAAAAAGCTATTGCGGTAATCGCAAAAAATACAGCATAGCAGCGCCACCTGTGGAGCGATTTACACCAAAAATTAAACAGCACTAATTTATACGTCAATTCATGTCAAGGACTAACTAAATCTGAAGTTTGATGAAAATCCGTGCAATAGTTCTTGAGATACAGCTCTTGTGGAAATCGTGAAAAATGCAGCACAGCAGCGCCACCTATCGGGCGATTTACACCAAAGATTAAACAGCACTAATTTATATCAGGGACTAACTGAATCTGAAGTTTGATGAAAATTCGTGCATTTTTTCTTGAGTTAGAGCTATTGCGATAATCATGAACCATGCAGCATAGGAGCGCCACCTGTTGAGCGATTTTCACAAAAAAGTAATCAGCACCAAACTATATCTTGGACTAACTGAATCTGAAGTTTTATCAAAATCCGTGCAGTAGTTCTTGAGATATAGCTATTGAAGAAATCGTGAAAAATGCCGCATAGCAGCTCCACCTGTTGGGCGATTTTCACCAAAAACTAATCAGGTCCAGATTATATCAAGGTCTAACTAAATATGAAGTTTTGTGAAATTCCGTGCATTATTACTTGAGATAGAGCGCCCACAAAATTTTTGTCACATACAGACTCACAGACAGAGTGACAGAGTGACGGAGAGACAGAGTGACAGAGTGACAGACAGACTCACAGACAGACATTTTCTAAAAACCATCAAATCGTGTTCTGGGCATTCTAAAACGTATAAATCCGTTGAAAACCGGAAGTCGAAATTTTTCACGAATCCAATACTTTCTTCTTGTAAAGATAGAAGAAAGTAATAATAATGATATATACAAATGAAGGCAATCCTTATAGGGAATAAAGCAAAATTTATTTCTGCTTTATTGTCTGGGAAATAAATATTTTTAATATTGCTATGTTATAAATTACAGAAATTCATTTGAAACGATTCCGTAGAAATGATATTAGAAACAATGTACAATTAAAACAATTGAATAATCATTGCTTTCGGATACAGTTACGAAATTCCTTTCACGGAAAAAACCCATGACTGCACTAGAATCAGGACACCAAGGAAAGTTTCTGAAATATTAGGAAACTTTTTCACTACATAAATTTTATTTTATTGCAGCAACAGTGCATTTTACATGAAAATCGGAAGGCATTCATAGGATTAAACGGAAATCTATTTAATAATATCTTTTAACATTACTTAATAAATCTTATTAGTTTATGTTTAAGGGTGTACGGGACACATTTTCAAAAAAAAATTATTTATTGAGTTAAAATTGTGAATTTTTTTGTGATGGTTAACCATATCATTTGTAAACAAAATAAAATGATAAAACTTCTCATAGCTTTAAAAAAAAAAAAAAAAAAAAAAAAAAAAAAAAAAAAATTAATTTAAAATTTATGAAAAAAGCGGTATAAATTAAAATCGTTATAACTCGAAATATTATTTGTAGAATTTAAATTGGTTTTCATTTAAATCAACAGAAATATATATATATATATATTAATTGAGAGCCAGCATTTAAAAAAATATTAATTTAAAAAAAAATTAAAAATATTTAACGAAAAAATTACAAAACAAGTGGTGCAACTTAAAAAAAAAATCATATTTTCAAAAGTAAATATTTTTTTCAAATATGCTGACTCACAAGTAAAGTAAAATAATGGAAAAATATATGTTCCGAGTTTCAACCCTGTATCTTTAACGGTTCTCGAGTTACAAGAATTTAAAAATGAGAAATGGTGAAAAAACCTATCATGAAGAAAAACGCAATTTCACAAGAACTCGTTTCCTTGACAACCATAGCTTGAAAGGAAGATTTTGAAAACAAACCAAAACGAAAACTAATATGTTGTGGTCATCACAAAACTTTCTTCTATATAAATCACGTCAATTAAATCATTTAAATAGTACAAGAAATTACATCAATTTATTCATATAAAAGTATACCTGAATTTGAAGTTTGAGGAAAATTCGTACATTAGTTATTGAAATAGAGCTGTAGGAGAAATTTTGAAAAATGTAGCATAGCAGCGCCACCTGTTGAGCGGTTTGCACCAAAACACAAACAGCACTAATTCATATTAAGGTATACTGGAATCTGAACTTTGATGAAAATCCGTGTATTAGTTCTGGAGCTAGAGCTACTGTGGAAATCACAAAAATGCAGCACATCAGTGCCACCTGTTGAGCGATTTACACCAAAAGGTACAAAACATCAATTCATGTCAAGGACTAACTGAATCTGAAGTTTGATAAAAATCCGTGCATTAGTTCTGGACATTGAGCTATTGTGGAAATCAAGAAAAATGCTGCATAGCAGCGCCACCTGTTGAGCGATTTACAGCAAAACATTAACAGCAATAATTTATATCCAGGTATACCTGAATCTGAAGTTTGTTGAAAACCCAAGCATTAGTTCTTAAGATAGAGCTATTGCGGAAATCACAAGAAATACAGCATAGCAGCGCCACCTGTTGAGCGATTTACACCACAAGGTGTAAAACGTCAACTCATGTCAAGCACTAACAGAATCTGAAGTTTCATGAAAATCCGTGCATTATTTCTTGAGATAGAGCTATTACGAAAATCGTGTAAATGCTGCAAAATGCAGCATATGAGCGCCATCTGTCGGGCGATTTGCACCAAAACGCTACCAGAACCAACTCATATCAAGGATTAACTTAATCTGAAGTTTGATGAAAATCCGTGCATTAGTTCTTGAGATAGAGCTAGTGCAGAAATCGCGAAAAATGAAGCACAGCAGCGCCACCTGTCGGGCGATTTACACCAAAAACTAATCAGCACCAATTTATATTAGGGACTACTTGAATGTAATTTTTTATTAAATTCCGTGCATTAGTTCTTGAGATAGAGCGCCCACAAAATTTGTGTCACATACACACAGACAGACAGACAGAGAGACTCACAGAGTCACAGACAGACATTTTGTAAAAACATGTTTTTTGGAATCTCTGACCTCTAAAACGTGTAAATCCGTCGAAAACTGGAAGTCGAAAATTTTTACGAATCCAATACTTTCTTCTTGTAAAGATAGAAGAAAGTAAAAATAATATTTCCTGTTCTAATTAAGATAGAAACAAGATTTAAAAAACATTTTAAGCAAAAAACGGCAGAGAAATTTTTAATCCAATTAAAACTAGTATGTTGTGGCCATCACAAAACTTTCTTCTATATAAATCACGTCAATTAAATCACTTAAATAGTAAAATATATTACATCAATTTATTCATATAAAAGTATACCTGAATTTGAAATTTGATGAAAATTCGTGCATTAGTTATTGAAATAGAGCTGTAGGAGAAATTTTGAAAAATGTAGCATAGCAGTGCCACCTGTTGAGCGATTTGCACCAAAACACAAACAGTACTAATTCATATACCGGAATCGTAAACCGGAATCGCCAAAACACAAACAGTACTAATTCGTATACCGGAATCTGAAGTTGGATGAAAATCCGTGTATTAGTTCTGGAGCTAAAGCTACTGTGGAAATCACAAAAATGCAGCACAGCAGCGCCACCTGTTGAGCGATTTACACCAAAAGGTACAAAACATCAATTCATGTCAAGAACTAACTGAATCTGAAATTTGATGAAAATCCGTGCATTAGTTCTGGACATTGAGCTTTTGTGGAAGTCGAGAAAAAAGCTGCATAGCAGCGCCACCTGTTGAGCGATTTACAGCAAAACATAAACAGCACTAATTCATATCCAGGTATACCTGAATCTAAAGTTTGTTGAAAACTCGAGCATAAGTTCTTGAGATAGAGCTATCGCGGAAATCACAAAAAATGCAGCATAGCAGCGCCACCTGTTGAGCGATTTACACCACAAGGTGCAAAACGTCAACTCATGTCAAGCACTAACAGAATCTGAAGTTTGATGAAAATCCGTGCATTATTTCTTGAGATAGAGCTATTACGAAAATCGTGTAAATGCTGCAAAATGCAGCATAGCAGCGCCATCTGTTGGGCGATTTGCACCAAAACGTTACCAGCACCAATTCATATCAAGGGTTAACTAAATCTGAAGTTTGATGAAAATTCGTGCATTAGTTCTTGAGATAGAGCTAGTGCAGAAATCGCGGGTAATGCAGCATAGCAGCGCCACCTGTTGAACGATTTACACCAAAAACTAATCAGCATCAATTTGTATTAGGGACTAACTTAATATAAATTTTTATTAAATTCCGTGCATTAGTTCTTGAGATAGAGCGCCCACAAAATTTGTGTCACATACACACAGACAGACAGACAGACAGACTCACAGAGTCACAGACAGACATTTTGTAAAAACATGTTTTTTGGAATCTCTGACCCCTAAAACGTGTAAATCCGTCGAAAACCGAAAGTCGAAAATTTTCATGAATCCAATACTTTCTTCTTGTAAAGATAGAAGAAAGTAAAAAAATGAAAATTTGAAGATTTTTGTGTCCCGGACCCCCTTAAATAAAAAATATATTTACTTGCATTACATGAACAGAAAAATTATATTATATTGCATGCGTAATTTGTTTCACACATACGTTTACCAGTATATATCTATTATTTATTTTCATAAATTTGTTTTTAAGAAAATGATTGGAATTTTATTTTCAAAACTCAAATTTTATTCGCTCGATAACGGTTATAAAGAAATGTCAAGGGATCGGCCAATTTCGTACGTTATGACAAATATTACCAGTAAAACACGGTACATCGCATAACTCGGAAAAGCACATAATAGAAAATAAATTAATAGAAATTTTATACATTTCTTAAAATTAAGTAGAAAAAGAATCCACATTCTTCTTGCATATTTATTTAGAGAAATTGTCCGTTCATTGTAGAATTTCAGCCTGGGTACAGACTGAATCATTTCAATGAATCGTTTATTTTAGCCTATGATTACGTTAAAAACGATGTTGGAATTCTGCGAATGTCGACAAAAAAGTTAAGGAAAGAAATGAAGCATTCTTAATCAATAAAGAATTCAAGTAGAGAAATTAAAATTCATTTGGAAATCAAAATAGAGAAAAACAGAAAATAACGAACCATATCTACTTACAGTTTCATTAAAAAAGTTTTCATTCTTTTGAAAAATATTACTATTAACCTTTAGCCATTAAAAGTTTTTTCTCCAATAGCTTTAAAAATCTGATTTAGAAAAGAAACATACCTACGTACATTTGCCTTTAAAACGATGGTTTTGTTTTAAAAAATATTAATATTAACTCTTTCAAAAACTCTTTTCTTGAACTCACTTCTCGATTTTTTTCTCTATCTATTCGCCCCTTTCAAGATAATTTCCCCAGCTGCTTTGAAACAATTTCGGCGGGCTTCGTTTATCCGTATGCGTTGGAAAACCTCTGCAGATTCAACAATAAAGACCCAAACTCTATGTTCGTTTGCATATACATTCATTTAATGATTTTAATTCATAAAATTTCGAGTGAGTATTCTGCGGAAGGCAGTTTACCTGTAAAATTAGTTTAGATTGGAAAGTTGCTCGTTTAATTTTATAAATCATTATATTTAAATATAAATGATTAAAATTAAAGTTATCACTACAGTGCAGAACAACCCCTGGGTAATAATCTTGTATCCAATGAAGTAGAAAAATAACTATATAGGAACAATACCCACAATATTTTGTTCCCATTATTCAATTCTGTTTATATATTGAAATAGAAATAAATGCGTTTTTTTTTTTTTTGGGGGGGGGGGGGGTGGTCATATATGAAGATACTTATCTGACGATTAGGGCACTGGACATAAAGGTGTCGAGTTCGAATCCCGATGAGGAATGGTTATTCGTAGTAGGCAGATTTCTATTTTAATAAGATCCCTTTTGGCTCGGCTTGCAGGCGGATGTAGATTTCGAAGTTGAGTACGAGTACTAATTTTACCTACAAAAACAAAATCAAGATTAGAGATAAAACCCAGTTTAACAATTTTATCTTGCCGCTTTTGACGAATTTTTTATTTCATTTTTCTGTAACAGCTGGTTTTATCAGAATCATCTTAAGGCGGTATTAAAAAATATTTTTCCACGCTCAACAACTCGAAATTTTATGACACAAATTCATACTCATTTTTAAAAGTAAAAATATAAAACTTGCTGACGTGATTTTTTGAAGAGATTTATAAGCATCCTGTGTTTTTATTTTTCGTTCAATTAATTAGAACTTGCCTTACAAATAATTATTTTCTCAGTACGACCATTTTGTTTTCGTCTCCAGCACTATAGCTTCGAGAAATTCGGTTCAAAATGCCCACTTTGACAGCATTTTTTGAAATATATTATGCCTTTATCAAAAAATCGTCCAATACAGCACATCATATAGTCTCTGAATAAGAGAACCTGCCAATTAGATACGTTTAAGAGCAAAAAGTAATCAGAAAATACGCCGTTTAGATTTGAATACATTCTCAACACGATAATTTTTTTTGTTAACCACAAATTTTGTTTAATTTGTTTTTTCTGTAAGAGTTGGTCCTATCAAAAACGTGTCAGAATGAAAGTTTTAGATAATATTAAGAAAATGTATAATAAATTTAAACGGATTAGGTATCTTGTGAATTGACGAAGTTTTTTTCTCAAAAAACCCTATTTTCTTCGCCCCTTGAGCAAATTTTTAATTTTATCAAAATTCTGAGATACATAAATTTTTGGACGGTTTCCTAGAAGTAATAATAATTTTGAACTCATTTGATATGTATTATAATTTCGAAGTTAAGGGGTTTTTTTCGGTTTTCACAAAACCGCTCCCTATTTCCATTCCCTTGGTCCGATTTGGCCATTAACGAACGAACTTAACCGAGATTTTTTACATCTTGATTTTATGTATCTGTTTGGAAGAGATTTGTGCAGAATTATTGAAGTTATCTTGTCCAAACAAAATGTGTTATAAATATACCGGGTGTCCCAAAAAGGACTGACTGATTTTAAAATTCAATAACTTGTAAACGGTGACAGATATTTAAAAAATTCTTGCGGAAGGGTTATGCATAAGGCCAAAAGTTTTTTTACAGTGATTTTCAATTTTAGTTCGAATTACAAACGATAGATGGCGCTGTAAGCAATAGTCGCTAAATTCAGGCTCGATTTTTGGTACTTCGTGGCCCGGATAATACATTTCCATCTCCTTTTTCCGCATGGAACAAGATAAAGGACTAAAAATCGAGCCTATATTTAGCTACTATTGCTTACAGCGCCATCTATTGTTTGTAATTCGAACTAAAATTGAAAATCACTGTAAAAAAACTTTTGACCTTATGCATAACCCTCCTGCAAGAATTTTTTAAATATCTGTCACCGTTTACAAGTTATTGAATTTTAAAATCAGTCAGTCCTTTTTGGGACACCCGGTATATATATATATATATATATATATATATATATATATATATATATATATATATTGATAGATATAGATAGATAGATACCCTCATAGCATGCATGGTGACGGTGACGTCGTTCTGACGTCACTGTGAGCCACTGTGGTCACGTCACATCTGTGATCAAAATGCCACCACTCAGTGATGTCACATTGTGACTGAGATGTGAACTTCTTAGAAAACTTTAAAAAATTACAAAAAACATTCAAAACATGTTATTTATGTAAAATTATATTTTCCGGCAATTAAAAAAAAATGTGACGTCACTGTTATGACACTGCATGTAACGTACGTCACGTCACATATGTGATGAAAAAAATCACCATATTGTAAGTCACAGTGTGACAAAAATATGAACATCAAAAATCTTTGAAAATGAACAGAAATATTACCTGCCCGAGTTACAGCGACATAAGGAATGAAAATATATTAGTGGATAGGAAATAGTAAATTCGGACACGAAAAGAGAGGGGGGGGGGGCAGAAAAAAGAAAATGCACGCTAGAAGTATCAACAAACTAGATTTTCATGCTATATTTTATCAATTTGTTATTTAAGACAGTGAAAGTATACTTTTTTATGATTTCAATTTTATCTACCATTGCAATTTATTCCTTCACTGATTGTTATTATTATAAAAGTGTTTCTCGGAAAAATGGTACGTATTGGAGCAATTTGGATAACATATTTAGAATTAAGAATATTAAATCTGTACACTTTACATATTTAGTTTTCAGGGAGGAAGTTGTTTTATTTATTTATTTATTTTATTTTATTTTATTTTATTTTATTTTATTTTATTTTTTTGTCGACCAGTGGTATTCTAAACCCTTCTGTGGTTTCAAACTAAAATTTTCTATTACAGTTAAGTCTGTAGATTTTAATGAGCACGTAGAAAGAATACTCAGAGTTTAGTCATATATGCATTTCTTACTTTAGAATTTGCATTCAAGTCATATTTTTTCCTGTTAGTGTTTAACTATTTTAAATAACTATTTTTTTAAAAATTCTACTTCTTTCAGACTTTTTAAATAAAATTAGTATTTTCCGAAAAAATATGTATACAAATTTTATACAAAACCCATGATATAATTATTCGTATTTCAATTCGTGTCAAATTCTACAGAAAATGAATATGAAAAAAATGACAGATTGACAAAGAAAATTTTTTTATCCTGTATACTCTCTTTTCATTTATTAAGAAGATACGTACTTATTTATTAAATGTAAAACAAACTGTTCTTTAAAAAAAAGAAAGAAAAAAGGCAGGTGTTTCATTCATATAGAAAATTTTCATTACAGATACTCTCATAAAGGTAAAATTACTGCGCATTTAAACTCTAAATCTGTTGTGTACAAAATAATAATAATAATAATAATAATAATAATAATAATAAAATAATAATAATAATAATAATAATAATAATACAGTAGGAGCACCTGCTTGCTCAAATATCGTCTGCGCTCGATTAAACCGCATAATAAAATAAGGATCAGAGAAGTTCTGACGCGAAAAGTTAGTTTTTTTAAGCTAACAGAAATATGCCTGACAATGTAGGATAAAATACGGATATTATTAAAATATTTATGGAACTTATAAGGTATGTCTTATTTAATTTAAATTTTTTGTTCCTGTTTGATAGATTATTATCACGAGTTAAATAGTTGTATATTGTATGCAATGAGACTGATCTGGTATTCCTTTCAAAAGCAATATGGCGATGGAAAGATTTTTGAGAAATTGTTAAATGCATTTAATTCATCTATTATAGTTTGTTGTTGTTTAATAGTACAATTATAAATACTAATTATTTAGTGTTTTTCAAATTGCTATATTTATTTTTTTAATTGTATTTAAGCATTTTTTTTACTGTTTGTGATTTTAATCAAACATTTAATTGTAGACATTCAGAATCAGTTATTAAAATTTCTTTGATTGTAAACTCATTTTCTACATTTTCGATACATTTATTTTATTGGCATTAAAAAATAAAATATAATATTTAAGAATTAAAATAAAGTGTTTTTCATGCCCGATAAAGTTGAAAAGTGTTTATGACTTCGGTTTGTCTGGCCGTCTGTCCGCGCTCTAACTCGCGTAAATATACTCGGATTGACCTAAAATTTTTGGATGTTATTGACGTTTACCATAGCAAGACCCCTATTTGTAATGAAGTTTGTAGCATGTTTAGTTCATTTACAGGGACAGTCAATTGTATTCCATTACATTACGGCCTGTGGGAAAAAAATCGTTTCAAATGATTTTTAATGATTTTACACGCTTTCAAACAGAATAAAATTCATATGCATTTATGAAGCGCACTAAAATGTGCATTCCATAGAATATGCGTTGCAAAGAATAGTTATCGTTCATTTACAGGGCTAAAAAAGGAATTCCAATACATAATGATATAGGGGTGGAGGGAATTGTTTGCGGCGTACATTATTTATGTTAATCTATTTGATATGTAATGAAATTGATATACGTCGTTGAGGTTTACATACTATGAATTATTTCATGTATAATACATTTACAGGGACACACGAAATATTTCAGATACTATATTGTATCCGAAGTACTGTTCATTAGCGATGATTGCTGGAAATACATTTTTAATTATGATATGCACTTTTATGATTCACTACATTTATGCATACTATATGGTGTATATATATATATGCTATAATTCATATACAGGACTATACAAACGTATTCGTAAGGGTTACTGGGTATTGCTTAAAGGTGGTTTTTAAATAAGTTATGCATTTTAACGCTGCACTGTATTTAATTTACTAAGAAATGTTTGTAGTATATAGATAAAATGATATACAGGATTACGCAAAGAATTGGATACGTTGCCGTCTATGAATTATAATTTCTGAAAATGTGATTTCAGCAGTTTTAAGAGTGTTTTAGCTTGAATTAAATTTTAACTAAATAGTGGCGTGTAATAAAGGTTCTAGGTAAACTACAGGGTTGTACAAAATTATTTAAGTATGTTTCCATATATTAGTATAAATTGCTGAAAGAGAATTTCAACCTGTTATGCGTTTCCTTGATAAACTAAATTTTTCCATTATATAGTATATTTATATCAATCTACAGATCAAATACAGGACTGTTTAAAAGAATTAGAAAACATATTTGGCTGTGGATGGTAGGGTGTCAACGATTTTAATCGGTTGATTTAAATCAGCGATTAAATCATGATTTTAATCAACCGATTTTTTTTTAAAATCATTGATTAAAATCAAAAATTTTCTAAATGTTTAAAATGTCAAAAAAAGTATTAAAATTTAACATGAACATAATTTGAAAGTTTCTACAGGTATTTTGACTTATAAATAAACAAAAAAAAAGAGCTTTAAATAATTGTTTCTAAGCTTAATTCATTAGTATTGTAAAAAAATTAAAAACAGTTGAGTTTGTAACAAGGATTTGTTTTTAAGTTTTTATCCAAATTAAAACAGTTTCATTTAAAAATGATATTTAAATCTAACATAATTTGCAATGTCATAATTTCCTTTAGGTAATCAATTTATGCATTATTTTATATAAAATACACATAGCAAGTATAATTACATTTCTACAAGTAAAAGAATAAATAATAATTAATAGCAATCTCAAGTTAAAGAAGAATGAAAGAATGACATCTGCTCAGCAGTTAAATTGTAAATGAATCCATAAGAGAAAAAGAAATAATTGGTATAAAAATGCTAAGCACAGCAAGAGCTTCTTTGGTATAGGTTGAATAAATGTTTATTATTATTTTTTTGTATTTTTTTTTTTTTTTTTTTTTGTAACTCATATATACTAAAAAATTGAACCATTGAAAGCTAATAGAGGTAATATTGCTGTTACTTAAATATTCTGAGGATTTCAGATATTAGTGGCTAACTTATATTTATTCTATATGAATGGGTTAAACTCATTTTCTTTTCTTTTCTTTTTTTTTTTTTTTTTAGCATACACATACATGTGTATAAGTATAGATTTTGGTGGTTTACAGAAATTTTCCTGAATACAAATGCAAAATGAGCTGCAAATAATATTTGTTAGTTTTGTTATTTGTGCTACTAACTAATGAAATTACTTATTTGCAGTTTTTATTAATTCTGTCGTTGAAATTTATCTGTAGTTGTAGCCAGAGATTTCTTGTAAAAAACTTCCCCATTCAACAGTATTCTAAATTCATGTGGAAAAAATCTTGCAAAAATATAGAAATTTATTTCTTTAGAAAAAACAGAATATTATTAAAATATGTTATTTAATTGTATTTTTCAATTTGTTATTCATAAAATTATTAAAAATTAAGGACACATTACTTATAATGCTAAAAAATATTCTTTTTTTTTCTTACATCATTACTAAATACATTACTAATATATTTCCTCATGAAATAGTGCCCGTTTTTTGAACTAGCATCCTGTACCTTTTTCTTTCTAAAATGAATTATTATCATTTTAATAATTAAGGCTTAAAAATCTATAATATGTTCCTAATAAGAGAGTTGATTGTTTAATAATTAATTTGAAGTAATGTTAGCTATTTAATATAAAATGCAGTTAATAATTTTCATAAATGTTAAGTATTAGTAGTATTTATAAAGTTTTACATAATTATTTCAATATTAATGTATATAACATTATTGTATAATACTACCTAATGAAACTACTAATTTGCAGTTTTTATTTCTGTAATTACTAACTAACAATTATAATTTTATTAATTAAAGTGTAAAAACATAGATTATGTTAGCCATTAGTGGTGTAATTATTTTGGAAACCTAAAACTCATGATAGCTATTCAGTATTTGAACGCTGGGAAAAAAATCATAAAAATCTGATTTAAATAAAAAAAAAAATCTGATTTAAATAAAAAAATCCGATTTTTTTTTTTTAATTATGATTTTTTTACACCTTAGAGGATGGTAACTGCGTAAATGAGTTTTTCAAATGTTTTACGCGTTTTCATGTTTACTTAGTTATCTTATTTACGTTATTTCCCCCGATGTCTTGTTAAAACATTTAGGAAGAGTTGGAAAGTGTTTTATAATCTATGCCTAATGCACGATATATCTTACTTGTTGTTTCTATTTCCCAGATCAGTCTTTTCATATAAAACATACCAAATCTAATTAGCTCATATTCACAAAATACAATATATACGGGAATAAAAAAATTAAATAAATAGGGCTTATCATGTAGTTCTATAAGTAACAGTTGTATTAATGTCCGTTAGACTCCATGTTTGTATTTAATAAAGCAATGACAAATCATAACACATTAAAAAGCTTACACATTCTTAATATTAAGCTTGAATTCAAGATCAAGCTTAGAACTTAATAAAAAAAGATGTCAGTTAATAAGCATTGTTTTTTAAATGGAAAATTAAAAATATTTTAGAAGAATAGGACTCCAAAATAGCGATATCTTGCTAAAAAGTACGGTAAAAAGATAAAATTTTATATTTCAAACAAAACTTTACTTTAAAATTATCGTAGTTTTTATGACAAGAATCATCACAGTATTAATACATGGACATTTTTTCAGAGAGAAACATTCGCCTTGCATACAATATATCAAATGAAAATCAAATTTCAAATAAATTGCTTAAAAGGCGCAAAGGCCAACATAGTGAAAAATATCCACGCCGGGACTCGATCCCGGGACATCAGTATAGCGCATTGACATTCTACCGGCTAAACCACATGGAACGATACCCAGCCTGGAAATTTTCTCCCTATTACATGTTGGCAAGGCTACAAACGCAGCACAAGATGGAATATTTATCGTGAGCCACCGTCATGGAGCAAACACGAAACTTAATTAAATCCAGCATCGATTGAAACTATATTAATACTTGGAAATTTTTCCAGAGAGAAACATTCGCCTTGCATACAGTATTTCAAATGAAAATCAAATTTCAAATTAAAATTGCCTTTTAAGCTATTAATTTGAAATTTGATTTTCATTTGAAATATTGTATGCAAGGCGAATGGTTCTCTCTGAAAAAATTTCAAAGTATTAATATAGTTTCAATCGATGCTGGATTTAATTAAGTTTCGTGTTTGCGCCATGTCGGTGGCTGACGATAAATATTGCATCTTGTACTGCGTTTGTAGCCTTGCCAACATGTAATAGTGAGAAATTTTCCAGGCTGGGTGTCGTTCCATGTGGTTTAGCCGGTAGAACGTAAGTGCGCTATACTGATGCCTTGATTGCGCCTTTTAAGCCATTAATTTGAAAATTGATTTTCATTTGAAATCATCACAGAGTTTATGACAAGTTCGTCACAAATGACACATATTTCACAAACTGGTCACAGTGTGACTTCAAAACATTGTCAGTTTCGTCACAGGTTCGTCACAAAGTTAATGCCAAAATAGTCACAAATGACACACTTTTCACAAATTAGTCACACCGTGACTTCACAGAGTGGTCACAATGTGACGTCACAAACGACCTCTAAAACGGCCATAACGACCTCGCATTCTAGTCACTGTGACGTCACATCCACGTCACGTGACGTCTCACCGACGGTCACAAAATCACAGTGTGACTTCACAACGACGTCGCCGTGACGTCACCATGCCTTACGGGTAGATATATGAAGTTGTGAACTGGGTGTGGTTCAGGGTTCTAGGAGTCATGATCGGCGTAAATCTGCAAAAGGTTTTCAGAAATTTCAACATAGGGGAGATTGCAATAGGTAGTATTTCTTACGAAATATACCTAATAAGTTTCTGATAAAAAGCTTTTAAAATATCTCTCTTTCTATAAATTAGAATACTTGTCAATTAATTTAAGGAAATTATTTTGTTGTCAACTAAGTGATTGCGGATTTTGTCTGTAGGTTTTAGCACATTCTTTTTGTTTTGTCAACGTGTTCAAAACACCTAACCTATATTATTTACTTGTTGTTTGGACTTCTGCCTTTAATTTAGCAAAAAAAAATGTATCGATTTAGTTTCATTTTTATACCCGTTTAAAAATGAAAGAACAAGACGTGCATTTCAGACATATTTTATTGTAATTTCTGGAAAGGCAAGAACGCATTACAAGCAAACAAGAAGTTATGTGCCGTACATGGGAATGAAGCTATGAAAGAAAGGAAGTGTCAAAAATTGCTTGCCAAATTTCGTTCTAGTGATTTTTCACTGAAAAATTCACAACGATCTAGCCGTCCAGTTGATGTTGATCAGACCCATATCTAGGCCATTTTCGATTCAGATCGTCACAACACATGAGATTGAAGAGAAGCTCAATGTATCGCATACATGCATTGAAAAAGAAACCAATTTAGCTATGTCAATGGATGTATGGATCTCTCATTAGCTTAAGGAAATTCATTTGAAGCAACGCATTAGCACCTGCGATTCGCTTCTGAAATGCAAAGAAATTGATCCATTTCTGAACCAACTAAAAATTTGACGAAAAGTGGACAGTTTATAACAGCGTTAATCGGAAAAGGTCTTGGGTGGTGCAAGACGAATCAGCCCAGACGACACCAAAATCTGAGATTCACCAATTAAAGATTATGCTGTCAGTGTGGTGGAATTATAAAGAAAAATTCTGCACTTTGAACTTTTTCCAAGAAACCAAACGATGAATTCAAACGTGTACGTTCGACAACTCGCCTAACTGAGCGATGCAGTTTAGGAAATACCCACCATATAGTCCCGACCTTGTGTCTTCAGATTGCCATTTATTTCGTTCCGTGCAGAACTCCTTAAATGTTAAAACTTTTAATGATGATGATGATGAAAAATCATATTTAATTCAGTTTTTTGCTGCCAAAAATCAAAAGTTTTATGAACTTAGAATTATGACACTGCCTGAAAGATAGCAAAAGGTCATCGACAGAAACGGACAAACCTAATTGAATAAAGTTATATTATTAAACAAAAATTGTGGATTTTAATTCTGCAAATTAAAATCTGCAATCATTCAGTTCCCAACACAATATTTGAAAATACTTCCGTGGTATCAAAGTAGAATTAATTTTTGGTTTTCAAGAAAACTCGGGGATCACATCTGAGCAAGGGGTCCCACCAGTGGCTGAGAGGTTCTGCTCTCGAAGCTGGTAGACGGGAGGTGCTGGGTTCGAACCCAATCGCGCCCGTCGGCCTAACCGTTTCGGAGTTTTCGTGGTTTTCTTCGAAGCCTTGGATTTTCCATGCGTAAATACGGGTTAAGTTCCCTTAGACAGACCCCCACGAAGAGCACTCGCCCTAGGGCCTATATAACTCGAATCAACCCAACCCAACCCATCCCAGCAAGGTTAATGAATATAGGAGAGAATATCCGAATTTGGGCCACTTGACATATTTTCAGGTGTAACTCACTTACTTTTTGGAATATCTGCAAAAGAACATTACACAGGATCAATCAATTCATCTACTAACAAAATAAATATTTAGATCAATTTATTTTTTTAAATCTTTAATTTTATTTTAATTTGAAAAATTTGTCAAAAGTGGTCCATATTCAGCAAGTGATCGCCTAAGTTGGACCCCCAGTCTCCTAAATTGGACCAAATAATATCAGGTTGTTTAAATGACTAGGGAATATAACTAATTGTACTAAAAGCAAAGTTTGTGATTAATGAAACAACCAAACAAAATAACAGCAATGAAATATAATGAAATCAAATATCTGAAAATAAGAGTAATTGTTTTAAATCAAAATGTATTCAAAATATAAATCAAAGTTGTCAGTAATTAAGAATAGAAATTATGGAACTAATTATCAGTTACCCGAATATCATGTAAGGAGTGATGCAAAGCTTATACAGGAATTTTGTTTATTGTTTTTTTTTTCAGCGCACACAACATGGAACCGTATATGGCAATCTAAATACTGAATCATTTCTGCTATTTTATTTTTCTTACAAATTAGGCAAAATCAATCATCACTCTCTAGATTTTACTTTTTAGATTCTGAATTATCAGACATTTTTTTTGCACCAGAAGTTTTCCTTACATTATGTTTGTAGTTCTTCTCTTACATCATTTCTAGCTAATTGCATTACGCCTATTTTTTAAAACTCGATGCTCCAATTGCTTTTGTTCTGTGAAAGCTTCCTTTTTGTATTATTTTTTTTAAATCAATTCAAGGTTTAGTTTATATGCGATGATGCTAACACAACTGTTTTTTGACTCCATCTGTACTTTGATTTATCTGAATCTAGCAAGGGAAGAACCATTTCTATGATTTTTTCTGATTTTGGGGAGGATTTGTAGCTGCAGCTTTCTTGCAGGTCAATTTCTTCACAAGTTACTGTCTGCTTTTTGTTTCCTATATCTTTTGGTTTTGATTGCCTAAGAGGGACTGCTCAGACGAGAAATCCAAGTCTGTAGAGCATAGTGTCCCTCCCGGTCGCCTTTATTAAGGTCTTAAAAAATTTAAAAAAAGTAATTTATCAAATTACAACGACCATTTGGAAAACGATTTTTTTGAAGACTAAAATTTAAGACATAAAAAATTGCACGGAGTTGATCATACATTACGTACGCCATGAATTGAACATTAATAGTGTTATTACACGTAAAAATTGCAAGCCAAAAATATCACCTGCGACCAGTCAGTTTTCATGAAACTTAAGTATTATCCACCTGAAACTTACGTACATATCCAAGCATTTCATTGGCTGTTCAGGAAAAGGCTTTTCCATCGTCAGATTTCCAAGAAATCCGTCGGCCAATTTTAAATGAAATTTCATTCTTAAACTTCTAAACATCCAACAATATTACTTTTTACACTGTCGGATAGAGAAAAAAAATGTACTTTTAAATGCAATTTGTTTGAAAGCTGTATCTCAATTTGTTTCTCAGTTATTAATTTTTTTTGTAGTTTTTATTACTTTTTTGTCATAGTGGAAACAGAAAGTATCCATCGTTAATGAAATTAAAGGGAAATACAGATTACTGTATAGACCAATCAGAAAACGAATAAATTGCGGATTAAACCAATGAAAACCTTCAGATATGCTTTTCATTTCCCATCCTGACGAGAACAATAACCATTTTTCCAAATGGTTAAAAAAAAAAGAATTTACATAAAAAGCTCTGCCCGCTGGGGCACAGATTGTCCCTTCGCGACAGAGAGCGGGAGAGAATACGATGACTTAGGCGTCACCCGCTGGGGCAAGGAGCCCCCACGCGACAGGCAGCAGGTGAAAAAGGAGAGGTTGTTGTTACTATGGCAATGCTGCGTGTGCTGGAGCACACTGTAAGTCCAGAAAGTTCAGATATGGAGTGCTGATCTGATACTTTACGCATGATCGCTAGGAAGTGAGAACACAAATTTCTTTCTGGAATTTATAAATATGCTTTAGTTTTGCCAGCAGTGCAGGCCTTGTGAGTATGTTTAATAGCCAGGATTTGGGGGGTGAGCTGTGAAATTTTATATGCCATTTTTCCGTTAGGGTGCAGTGATAGTAGCTATGCTCTGGTGTGCCTAATTCTCCGCATTCGCAGAGAGCGGAGGAGGAGCAGTGGAATTTTTTTAGGTTAAATTTGAAAGGGCCGTGACCTGTGAGGAATGCGGTGGTGGATATTGAGAGATTATATAGGTTCCTAGAGACTTTAGGTATGAGGTTGTGTGTGTAGCGTCCCTTGTCAGAGTCGTTCCACCTAGCCTACCAGGCTGGAAGAATTCTGTCTTTTAAGAGTCGTTTGACATGGGACGGGGGAACTGGGAGTTCAAAATCTATTGCCTGTTTTTCTGTTGCTGCTTTAGCCAGTGCATCGGCTTGCTCATTGCCCTCAACGCCAATGTGGGCCGATACATGACCAAGGGAAGTTTTGTGGACTAGTGTTAAGAGTTGTTGTTTAATTTTCAGTACTAATGGGTCTTTGGTACGGTGAGCGAAAATTGCTTGGAGGCTGGAGAGGCTATCACTGTAGACCCTAACGAAGGGGAAAGATTGACCAGAGATCCACTCCAGTGCCCGCAGGATTGCGAGGAGCTCCGCTTGATAAACGGAGTTATGATCTCCAATCCTGTTGGCCCACTGATGGGTCACCTCCCCATCACTCATGACACAGGCTGTTGCCACGCCTGATTCGGTTCGGGACCCATCCGTGTATACGGATGGATCTCGAGATGGCTTGTAGGTGTGTTTTTCTGGGTTATCTTGTAAATGAGATGTCTCTTTCGCAGGATGCAAGATCCAACTGCTGACATTCATCTGTATATCTGTATTAGGGAAATGTGCGTGATGCGTTGATTCGTGTTTTAAGTGAATGATTTTATTTCTTAGGTATTCAAATTCTAGTGTGATTGTTATGGGAGGGATCCCCGATATCACTGCAAGGACCTCTGAGGAGATTGTCTTATAACCTCTGCTCATTTGGAGTAGGAACATCCTTTGTGTTGAGATCAATTTGTTCTTCGCCTGCTGGGTGAGATTTCCTCCCCAGATGCCCGCGCAGTAAAAGATGATCCGTTCCACTATTGTGTGGTACCATATTTTAAGCATTTGGGGCTTTATGCCAAAAGTTTTTGCTGTAAGTTTACGTGAGTTATTGAAGAGCTTTGTGACTTTTTCTCTGGTATCGTTAATGTGTGCCATCCAGCTCATGTTTTTGTCTATTGTGAGTTCTAAAAGAGTTATTTTGTCTTTATGTTCAACAACCTGTCCATCGATTCGTATCGTTGGGCAGCGTTTAAGATTGGGTGGTTTAGCAAAGGTAACTTCTTGTAATTTGCCTGTAGAGAGCTGGAGGTGTAAGCGAGTCAGCAGCTGGTGGAAGAAGGGGAGAGCCCGAGCTGCCAGGACTTCAATGTCGATTCTCCGACGGCCCGAGAGGACAAGGCTGAAATCATGGGCGAACGCGAAAAAGAGAAATCCAAGCTTCTCGAATTCCCTGAGGATTACGTTAGCTATCAAGAGCCATAGGATGGGACCTAGACAGGAGCCGTGTGGGCACCCTTTCCGTAGATTATGAATTGAAGAGCCTGAGCGCAAGTTGATTAAAATGCTACGCTCTAATAGATAGGACCTGATGGTTCCAGCCAGGTTTCCCGGGCAGCCAAAGTCAATGAGTTGAAGCAAGATGTCCCGCCACTCGACGTTGTCAAAGGCAGTTTTATGTCGAGTGAGACAAGAGAAGTATAGTTTCCGGCTTTGATGCTGGAGGCGCAGGAGGATAGAATTACAGATAAAGCAATTTCGCAGGAAATGCCCTCTCTGAACCCGAATTGTCTGTGGTGAAGTAGGTTGTTAGATTCTAAAAAATGTACTAGTCTGTTAACAATATGTTTTTCTAATAATTTTCCTAGAGTTGGAAGCAGGCAGATCGGTCTGTATGAAGAAGGTTCAGAGGAATCCTTTCCTTGCTTCTGGAAGTATACTACTTCCCTTTGCCTCAGTGTGAGCGGGAAGTAGTTATGCGTGAGGCAAAGATTTGCCCAACGAGTGAATAATTTTGGTATGATTTTGTAGGTCAGTTTTAGAATTTTGAAGTTTATGCAGTCTGGACCCGGGGCTTTTGTAACGTCCAGACTGTGCAGTACAGTTGATAATTCTGCTTTAGTG
The DNA here is from genome assembly GCA_963932465.1 of Maratus speciosus. Classification (NCBI taxonomy): domain Eukaryota; kingdom Metazoa; phylum Arthropoda; class Arachnida; order Araneae; family Salticidae; genus Maratus; species Maratus speciosus. The sequence continues at coordinate 56,513,275 of OZ010790.1, forward strand.
AAGGAGTGGTCATGGGGGGCGTCAAATTTTAAATCTGAATTGTCTATATTAGGGTAAGCCGAAGGTTCGAAAAGTTCTTTTGTAAGGTGCTCTAGGTTTGCTAGGCGTTAAGATACGTGTGAGGGCAGCTCGAGTCTAATGTCGTCGGGCTTGAAGAATTTTCCAGAAAAGATTTTTTGAGCAGTGCCATGCGGGTTCGTCTGGCCGCTGCAGAACTTCCGCCATTCCTTGCTTTTGGCGTCCAGAATACTGCGTTTGTATTTTGATGCCAATAGTTTGTATTTTGCTGAAAGTACTCTGTGTCCTCATCATTTTGTCTGAGGGCTTTAATCTTCTTCCGCATTGCTGTTAGCTGATTGCGTTTAGCCCGCAGATCTGCCGTCCAGAAGGAGAAATTAGCAGATCTGTGTGTGTTTTTGAATCTAAAAGATGCCTTTTCAGCCTTGTGCATTGTTTCGATGAGGAATTGTGTCAATGAATTAAACGAATCTGTATCTGTTCGATTAATTCATTGACACAAGTCCTCATCGAAACAATGCACAAGGCTGCAAACAGCTTTTGCTGTCACGGGTGTTTTTCTTCCGGACAGTTTGTCTATGTCTTTCAACATTTTCTTCAAGGTTTGAGATTTGATGCGGTTTAATTGCAAAAAAGTATAATTCCACCCTCCAGAACTGTAAAAAGACTTCCATCACAAATATCCTGCAGGAGGAAAATGTTTGAATTCAACTCTGTAAATCAAATATGCCGTAGGAATAAAGAATGCAATGAAAATAAATACAATTACATACAAGATAAAAGACATTGCAAACACAATTTGTTGCATTGACATGCAAAAATATTTTTATGTTTATATAGGCCTACAGTGTATAAAAAATTAATCCAGATACACAAAAAAAAAACTTGCATGGAGATAGTAATCCATTATAAAATATAAAAAAAAAGTGTACAAAGCGTACCGTCTTCGAAGATCATTACTTACTTTTAAAATTTATGAACGTGTATCTGGTCCAGTTTAAGCAATTAAATTGGCCCAATTACGGGAACTGCGCCATTTTTTAAAACAGTTAATTTCAAGCCTAAGTGCTAAAACGAAATCAAAGAAAACCGCGTGAAAAATATGCGGAATAAACAGATGAATTCATAGATGTATATGAAAACATAACAACTTCCTTTATTTTTAAAATATTCACTTCGTTTAGTAGAAAAAAAGATTAGATCAAAACAGTTAACTAGGTTTTTTAAAATTGTCTGAAAGCAGCACGTGGTAGGCGGCTGCTTCTTCTAATCATGAGTGACGTCGTTCTGATGAGTAGGATTTCAGCGGTAGATTGGGTCTATTCCTGTAATTAACGGCAGAATGGCAACGGTCCAATTAAAGCGGTGGCTGTCCAAATATGGCTACTCTCCCCTATGTGAACACAATTTTTTTAAATTGTTAGCCCAAATAGATTTTTTACAGATTATATATTTTTTTAAGAATCCCAGTTAACAATACCAAAATTCAGATTTAGATGAAAAATAGCAATAATACTTTCCGGTAAAGTTCAGATATTTATTAAAAGCGATACTTTAGCATTTGTCTAGCTTAATGTGTAAACAGCCAAAGAATTTGCCAAAAATTACTATTTACACTGAGACTTTTTAATTCTGTTCATTTCAGTGGATTAAGAGCATAGTTCAATTACATGTCTGAAATTGGCATTTAATTTATATTTTAATTTTTTATTGATTTATTGATTAATATTTTATTTGCATTATGGCATATAATCTGGTATCACATAATGTGCTATTTCTTTTAATTTAATTCAAAACTGATTTACATTCTGTAAGCGTCTGCACAACATAGGGATTAGTTTTATAAAAATCGTGCTTGAAAATTATTTAAAAACAAAACAAATTATGAAAATTGTGGTACAGTTTTCAAAAAATTGCAAAAGTAATTTTTTCCCCTATTCGGCGATATAAAAATGGAAAATTTGCGATATTTAGAAGTTAAAAAAAATTATTGTAAATGTTAAATTTAATCACCTTCAAAATGACGTCAGCGTTCTGGACGAATACTTTTGTGCTTTATCAAACATATAGATTTTTTTTCCTTAAATGAGAGCAATAAATATATTAGTCTATTTAATGTGCTGGTAAAAGTGTTGTAATTTATAAATTTCTCGCTACAGCTCATGATTTTGTCTTTCTGTTAGTATGCGGTTAACATTCATAGCAATGCCACTGTAAAATTATGAATTTTATCATTAGAAATCAATTTACAATTCTTTCATATTTATATGGTTTATACAATAGAATGAAAGTTATTAATACAACTTTAAAGGCATTTTTTAAAAAAAATTCTGTGGGAATCTTTTGAAAATATCCTTCGTCTTTTATATAGTGTATAAAATGGAATGCAATTTACCTAATTGATATTTATAATTAAGAAATCTTTTAAAAATCGTTTCTGTGGGATTAAAAATGAAACGATGGTTGATTTTTAACATTTTTTTTTCAATTAAGTGATAACAATAAAGATAGCTTTTTTTAAATCGTTGATAAAAGAAAAGTATTTTAAAAATAACTCATTATCAGTATACATTTAATATCAGTGAAAATATAAAATACCGTTATTCTTTTTGATAGTCTATAAATTAGAAAACAGTTTACTTAATTAAAATACCTTAATGAAATTATTTTTCAAACATTCTTCTGTGAAAACAAAGTTGAAACAGTGTTTGGATAATATTTTTGAGGGAATAGAATTTTGTGATATTTTGCTATGCTTCATGTTCGGTTTTTGTATGTGTATGAAATGAAAATTTCTACGAGTAATTTTATATGTCTTTTTCAGTCCCAAAAAGTTAATTTGATCTTATTATATTTCTACTGGCACATTTCGATATTCACCTTAATCCATCTTCATAATCAGCGTGAATTGGTGAATTTCTGTTTTATTCAAATATTCCGATTTCTTTTCAGAAATTCAAAATAGTTAGCATTGCTTTATTTAATGACAAAATACGTCGAAGACTTTGTCTCGTGAAGCCTGTGACCCATTGCCACTCATCCTTTATTATATACATTAAATTAAAAGATTTGTTAAACTGACATTCGTTCTAACGAGATTCTACTGAATAACATTTGACAAAGTAGCCAAAATATTAAAATATGTGATACAATTTTTTTAAGACTGAATACAGTCAATCAGGGTAACTTTGATCCGCATTTTCTCTATTTTCATATGCCACACACTTATTTGAATAATATTGTCGCAACTAGGGGCATAAAAGAGAAGAAATGATCTTAAATTATTGTTTGACTATAAAACATTAAGGAATAATAAGGATAAAAGCAATAAAAAATGGATTTTTAGCCCGGTTCAAAGTTACCCAGCCATTTAGGGTAGCTTTGCACCATATGATAAATTTTTATATAAAAATAATTCATTATAAAAAAAGTATTGTAGTCACGACAACTTTAAACCACCAAAAATGTTTTCAGATATGTAAAGACTACGAATTTACATTTCCCAACATTACAAGGTTTGTATAATTTATGATATTACAACAAATATCAGGCATAAGAAAAGTGGAAGAAGAGAACCATGAACATTTAGAAAAAAAAACTGTTTATTGTTCATATAAAACATAAAAATGCAGTGAAAAACAATTTTCAATGTTTTAACTCAATAATATATCCATAGTTACAGTAATACATACAAGTAATAGTGTTATTCAAACAAGAATAAAAAACGTCGAAGGTATGAAATGTCAAATTCGAGTATCTCCGCCCCTAATCACGCATCTAAATGAATTTTATGTATTTTACACATATTTGTGAAAATATTTACATGTTATATCTAATGTTCATTTTCGGCATTTATATAAGATATACGTGCAAATATGGGAAATTTTTGACAGTAGCACCTATAATTAGTAAATTATAAGCATCAGTATAACTTTAAGCCGGCTCAAAGTTACCCTGAAAATGTGGTAAAATGTTAGTACTTTCTTATTTTACATTTTATTAACTATTAATAAATGAATAATTACAAATTATTAACACATTTAGAACATATAGATAATAATATGTCTGATAAATGAGTATATTGTTACTTACTATGAGAATTTAATTGGATTGCAACAACTTCAAAACATCATTCAAAATTAACTTGAAAACAGTACTTCACAAAAATAGATAGATGATGCAATTAATTGCTCATATTGTTGCTAATTTATTTTCTAAAATAAAGAGTAGAAATGCCAGTTTAGAACCTTGCCAACAGAGCACAGTTCTGGAGTTTATTTAGTCTTTTAGAGTCAAAAATATTGAAAAATAGGAGGTGGTGCAAAGTTACACCCCGTGGTTCAAAGTTACCCTGACTGACTGTACTTCTTTTATTGTGATCATTGCAACAATATTAGCAATCAATCCTAGTAATCTTGGCAATCGCGCCCGTCGGCCTAATCGTTCGGAGTTTTCGTGGTTTTCTTCGAGCCGTGGATCTTCCATGCGTTAATACGGATTAGGTTCCCTTAGAAAGACCCCCACGGAGGGCACTCCCCCCGGGCCTATATCCCTCGTGTAGGTAATTGGCCGTCAAAAATCAACCCAACCCTAGTAATCTTGGAATCCTTAAGAAAATTCCTAACAGCTAAAAAAGTTAGAGATAATTCAAATCATTTTTTCGACAAACTGAATAAAAGAATTCTTTATGAAAAGAATATCTCAGTTATCAATAACTGAAAGATCAATATCTAATAGTGAAATATTAGGTTTCGAAGATTTCTCCCCGTTAAACCCATTTCTCCATTTGCGGCATCCCAGCATTAATATTCTTAAGGTATGATAGGAATTTACGGAATGTTCAAAAGGAAAGGCAGAGAAAGGAATAAAGCATTTTTCATCTAAAAATGGTTTTTCCTTTGTTAGAGGCACAATTCGAAAATAGTTCATGCTTTTTTTAATTTACTCTTTTATGACTGCTGTTTTTTTATGACATTATTCTTCTTCAAAAATCAATAGCTTCTCAAAACCTTATGAGTTATAAATATACGTATAACAGGAATAACTTGTGTAATGTTTTTCTTATTACAACTGATATTTTAATCTGAAAAATATCTTTCTGCAAGCGTGAATTTCAGGAATATTTTTAACCTGGCAGGACGGGCGCGGTGAGTCTTGACACCCCACGCCAGAAAATATTCATCTGCAGTCTCTCTTTATAAACCGAGGTGGTCAGATCCATCAGTAGCTGCTTCCAAGGTTACCTTCCATGCGTAGCCTATGAAAACGGCGAATTCAGACTCATTTTTAGTTTTATAAAATTTTTAAAAGACTTATAGAAATTGACGCTATATGTAAAAACTGCAAAAAATCTAAAGTTTCTGATCCACGTACACCCTAATTATTACGAAAATGGATAAATCTCACTATTTTTATCCACAATATTGTATAATCTCTATATAATAATTGTCATTGTAACGCGTCCTGGACGAACCCATCGATTTTGCCAATCTCCGATAAGAAGGAGCCACGTTAGGCTTAATTTTGATTTCAGATGTGTAAGAGAAAACTTATCTGCTTAAATACAAATCTTTTCTACCTGAAATCCCTTCTGTTCGACATAACTTTCTTTAAAAGATTCAAAACTGATGACCGTTCAATGATTTGCGCAGTTGAAAAACAAATCAGAAAACGAGTTCAAAACATACATTATCATAAAAAGTATACAAGCGATAGGGAGTCATTTACTTGATTCATTGAATTGAAAAATAAACCATTGAGCTATGGCGCAAATCAAATACGGTGTCCATCTTTCGGCCACGAAGCTTCCCACTCCGGATAAACAGCGCATATGCTAAGACCAATCTCCAATGGGAGTTCCGTATTATTCCTGTCAGTATACATATATCGTCACGCGACGCGTATTCATTGATCTCAGCATTACTGAGATTTTGCGGTCTTCTGGGTATAATTTTTTTGGATTACACATTATTAGGTATTTTCTTAATTTATTGTTTGTTTTTTAAATCTGATTTGTTGCGATTCCATTTTTAACTTTTCTTTTGATTTACTTAGATTTAATGTGTTCTTTGTATTTTCCGCCTATTTAACCTAACAAGTGGAAACTTTAACGCTATTGTTATGCAGATATTACGAACCGTTCAATTTCTCTTGAAATATCTCTTAATGTTTTAATATCCAGCATCAGTAATTATTTTTACAGTACCTTATGGCTTCATAGTTGAAAATTTCTGAATACTTTCTGGAAAGAGCAACATAAGTAAATTGTCTGTACTATTGTTTTGTTTACATATCGATTACGATAGAAATATTTTAATATCCAGCAGTAATTATTTTGACAGTGTACCTTATAGCTTCATACTTTAAAATTTCTCTTAAAAAAATTATATTTTAAATTAAGCATGAAACACTTAATACTTGGAAAGGCTGAGACAAATATAAATTTTTAAAGCAGATATCATACAATGAATGTTTAATCACAATGTTTTAACTAAAATAACTTTAAATATTAACAAATTTAAACAAAATGAAATTTTTAATTCATTTTAAGATGATTCATTTTTCGCGAAAAGGATCAAAAAACTTAAAACTATTTAGCTAGAAAAGGCTACAATGCTTCTGTTGACAAATAAATGGATTTTTCAATGCTTACATTAAAGTAAATTTAAAATTCAATGTTAGAGTTACAAATTAATTAAATTGTTTATTGTGGGACTTATCAAAATAACTCAAAAAACATTTGAAAATAAGTTATCACCGTTTTTCCAATTTTTGTTGACAGAAGATTGCGATTTGTGTTAAAAACCACTAAAATAACATTCTCTATGCCGTATCACATGATACATACAAATATATTTCTAAACAATTTCAACTTGAAAATCTGAAGACCATTAAGATTACTAAATCAAAAGAAAAGTTCATGATTAATTCCCAATAAGTCAGAGTGAATAAATTTCAAAACACATAATATGTGTAATCCTATTTATAAAAGCTTTTTCCAAAAAGCTAGAAATTCATTCACATAACACTGACAAAAAAATTATCAGTGTTTCGGTTGGTGGGAAAACATTTAATGTATTTTATCAACGCTGTCCAACATGGCATGATTTTTTTTTTAGGGGGGGGGGGGGTTGAGGAGAGCACAATTTAGTTGAGGGCAGAATTTGCAATCCCATGCAGGATTTCATGGATCTTTCCCAAAATAGGAAAATGCTACATAATAAAAAATGCTGTGTGTTCCGCCTCATTAAATTTTTCTACAGACATGTGACTCTTACCGATTTTTTTCCCCCTGAGAAAGGGATTTTTATTCTTTTGCGCGATTTTGCAAAATTTTCTGAATTTCTTCGAATGATGGTAGAAAAATATTGTGAATTTTGCCACTGAGTCACAAATTGAAATGACAAGATTTCCCAATCAACCAAAACGACCAATCGACAGATTTTGTGTTTTTTTCCAACGACTTGTTGAGGAATTTCCGACAGTTTATATATGAACTTCACAATATTTTAAAGCAACCGATTAATGGATTGTGAGTTTTTTCCAATGATTAACAGGCAATCGTCACGATTTTTTCTGAAGAATGAAGAAAAATGTTGAAACTTTTTCCCCACAATTGATGAATTTTGCAGTACTTTTCTTTTTACTCTACCAATTGGGTAATTTTTTTTTTTTTTTTTTTTTTTTTTTTAAGTGACAAATTTCATTTTTCCCTCACAACCAGCTGTTGATTTTTCTTTTTCCTCTGCGACTGACTGATGAATTTTGTGATTTTTTAAGCGATAGATTGACAAATTTTGCGATTTTTTTTTGGGGGGGGGGCATGACCAACTGAAGAATTTCCTGTAACCGATTGGTGAATTTTTCGGGTTTTTTTTTCCTTCACAAGAGCAATTTAGAAATTTTTCTACATACATTTATAATCCACAGTGATCTTTGTCAAAATTCATGCATTTACAAGATTCCTGTTTGCTGAATATTCTGTTCCATTATTTTTTCTTTTTTTTTTTTCATTCCATTAATGCAGAACTATATAATACAGAGAACCTGACTTGAACCTGCAAAATCCATTTTACTGACATGTTACTTTTCCGCGGAATTGCGCTTTTTTGGCACTGAATTTTATTATCCCGTGGATGTATGCAAATATGCATTAAAATTTGTTGACATTTTTATGGGGCGAAGGGGGGATAACATAAGAAATACAAGAAAAACGCGAGTACCAACTGTGCCAAATTAAGTGAATTTCTTCAAAGGATCACGGGAAAACGCAATTTTTTTTAAGGGTCGAAAAAAAAAATTCAAAGGTCGCGGAAAAAACACGATACACGTTAAATGATCGTGAAAAAAAAAAAGTGTGATTTTCTTTAAAGGATCAAGGGAAAACATTACATTTCCATATTAAGCTAAATAATGCTATAAAAAGTGATAAAATATCTTTATTAAGATTGACTATCGTTTCATCGCACAAACGACGACATTTTCAAAATTTTGAAAATGTCGCCGTTTGTGCGATGAAACGATCGTCAATCTTAATAAAGATATTGTATCACTTTTTTGTAATTTTACAAAAAAAGTATTGTAAATGCTAATAGTGTGTTTATTAAAACATAAAAAACCGAACTTGCTCATCTAATCTCTTACTTGGTGGATGTCTTAGACATCGCTGTTAGATGCAATAACATTTTGAAGAAAAATCTATGTTCTTACTGCTGATTCCCAGTTTCTGTGCGTACTTTTAATATTTATATGTTCAGTAAGTTAAAACTCAAAAAGTTGTGCACATGCTTATTCAGCCGTTAAAAGTTTTGCTAAATCTTTTTTGGTACTTTTCGATTAGCCGGGCGCCAGTGTTATATACTCATATATATATTGTATATATATGTACACATATATGTATAAATGCATATATTTGTATATATTTATATATACATATGTATATATCCATACATATATATGTTATATAAACTCAGATGTATATATATACGTACGTATATATAACACTGGCGCCCGGCTAACCAAAAAATACCTCTTTTTTTTTCTTTTTGCAAAAAATACAACACACTTGCCAAGATTTAATATCAAACAAATCATCAAAAAATTTTCATAGTTGCAGCAGAATTTGTTAATTATGGGATTTTATTGCATGTTTCTTAAACTTTTGTTCTAAGAATTCTTAATTTTATTATGTTATATTAGCCAGAAAGCTTGGTCTACCCAAAAGTATTGTTAATGCTAATAATGTGTTTATTAGAACATAAATAAGCCTAAATTTGCTCATCTAAGCGCTTCCATATTGACAATTATTTTCCTCTTTTTTAAAAAATTTTAAATGAAAAACACAATTTTTACACACCGTCCTAGGACGGGCATTTACACTAGTTTTATTATAATAAAAATTGTAAAAAAAAAATGAGTTTTCCGAATAAGGAAAATAAAGGTGAGTGCTTGTAATTTATCTTTTATTAATTTTAAAATTAACGATAATTTAACATTTCAGCTATAATTTTTCACGGGATAGAGTGTAATTATCATGGATTTCATTAACAGATCGAATTCTAAAGATTTTTTTGTATGTATGCCATTTAATAAGTTTGGGGCGTGCTGATATCCCATGACCGTTCTCGCGTTACGTTTCACGGTGCCCGTCCTGCCGGGTTAAATTAAAAATTTCTGAATTCATTCGAGAAATTCAAAATAGTAAATATTACTTCATTTAATCGAAAAGGATTTCTAAGACTTTGAGAAGCATGTGTCCAATTTCCTCACATCCAACATATAAGATAATAGGTGTCAGCTGGTTAAGGTATTTCGTAGCTGCTAGCTTAATGTAAACATCTAAAATGAATGCTGGGAACATGATCTCATACAAACAAACGTTTTTTGATTAATTAAAGTAAAAATTCGTCTTTTGGAATTTCTCTATGGATTCTGAATAATACAAAAAAAAAATCCTTGAAATGGACTCATAAATGCGCTAATAATGCAAATGTTTTTTTAAAAAAATAGCACATGATAAAATAATATACTGTAATGATACAATTAAATGTATCAAAATGCTGAATTTGAGAAAGTTGATTATTCTTATTCGTACACAAAATACACGAATAAATGTAGTGTAGTATAATGCTCGTATTAGTCTCTCTGCCCCAGCTGCCGTGTAAGCGTGGAGAGCTGAGTGTATCATTGAAATAGTATTTACCATAATTCAATTGGCCTCCGCCGTGATCAACTCTTATCAGGCTAATGGTGAATATACAGTCAAGCTTTATTCACTTAACCGGCCGTTGAGTTTGATAGGGAAAATGAACGTAGGCTCGGAATTTAAAAATAAAGTAAAGAGATAGTAACAACTGTGTAATAGCAGAATAATAGAGGTGTTTGAGTATAGTTATTAACAAATATTTCGTCTTTGTAAGAAAATGTTTATCCATAACGAAACACTTATGTTTTTTATTTGTTGTTTAAAACGCTCGTATTGAATATAAAAAGTAAAAAAAAAAAAAAAAAAAAAAAAAAAAAAAATTCATGTATTCGAGTTATTAAATTAATTTTTTCATGCAATTGTAATGAAGTATCTTTTAAAATAATAGATAAGCTGTGAAATATATATTAGATAAAGACATCCATTAATCTAAAGCAAGTAATATATATTTACAGTAAAGATATACTAGTGTTTAGAGTTGTTGCCAATGATATAGGATGGAAATCCTGTATATTTTCAAACGATAAATGGACTAATAATAAGCTAGAAGAAGCAAGGGGTCGTCGGACCGTGGCTGGGGACCTAGGAATCTTGCTTCCGCAAAAGAGTCTGAATAAGTGGAAGAGTAAAAGGCTGCGGACGAAGATGGGCCGCTCGTCGCGGCGGTTAATAATCAGAATTGACTTATTGAGAATTAGTCAGAATTGACTAAAAGAAAAAAAAAAGGCGTTTTATATTAAAAGTATCTTTCAATTGCTTTATATAAATGTAGTTATATTTTAGAAAATTATTAAAATTACAAAAGCTATTACAAAAGTTTAAACAATGACTGCGGTACCAAGGATTGATGTCGTTTTGAAGAATGTTTAATCATTTTTACTAATTACTTCTTACACAAATTGTTGGATATATAAAAAAAAATATATATGATACTTTTTTTTGGCAAATTACAACATTTTGTAAAGCAGCCAAATGAATTAAACGTGAGACATATTTTTTAAGACTGAATACTTCTTCTTTTAGTGCAATCATTGCAAAGGCATCCGCAAAAAATCTTAAAAAGCTTAGAAACTTATAAAAACTCCAACAGCTAAAACAATAGAAAAAGCTTTAATATTTTTTTGAATACACTGAATAAAGAAATACTTTATAAAAAGAATATCTCAATTAACAACAACTGAAGAATGAATATTTAAAAGTTAAATATTAAGTTTCGAAGCATTCTCCCCGTTAAACCCATTTCTGCATTTACGGCATCCTAGCATTAATATTCTCAAGGTGTGTGGTAGGAATTTACGGAATGAAGCATTTTTCATCCATAAAATGGGTTTTCCTTTGTTAGAGGCACAATTCGAAAATAGTTCGGGCGTTATTATTTCCTCTTTTATGACTGCAGTTTTATTTTATCACATTATTTTTGTTTTTCTGTTAGAAAGTTTTCTTCTTGATTTTCAGTATTTTTAAACTAAATATATGTCTTATTTTATTTTTATTTTTTGCGTAACTTTAAATTATGTATTGAAGTTCTATTGATAATTTGAATACTGATTGTTTTGAGTGTTGACTTAATCGAAAATAACATATTAAGAAAATATTTTTGGGGATGGCGAGACTAACGCACGTAAGAATGAACGTGCTTTTAAGAAAATATTACCAGCTATGCATAAACGATTTAAAAGAAAATCGATAATATTTCCATATACATTCAAATGTGTCTAGTTTTTATGTTTAAGCACTCTTTTGAGTTTACTGTAATATTTTTCATCATCCAATAATTCCAATTTATATGGGGGAATATAAGAATATATCTCAGCAATCAGTACTTTTTATTAAAATATTTTAAAGTCTCATTTCTTATTTCGTCAAAAACCAAAATATATTTCGATAAATTTTGCAAGATATTTTACGGTTTTTGACAGTTATAATGTTTAAATAAATATTTCATAAAATTTAGGGATACATTTTATAGTATCTGGTAAACTTTTAATACTAATAAGGAAAATTTTAACATCATAATTCATTTCTGCAATCATTTGTAACTTCACATATCATATTGAAAACGTTCCGTTGAGGGATTTAGGAGACATATCTGAAATTTTAAACTACTGATGTTATTTTTATTTTAAACACCTTTATATATATATATATATGTATATATATATATATATATATATATATATCCTGAAAATAATTGACATTTCATGCTATTTTTTTTTAGACTTCAGAAATCAATAAAGCAATTTCCAAAGTTTATGGGCAGAAAATTGCATTTTGTTTACATCAAAAACGCTGCTTTAACCCCTTCGAGACCAACGGCTTTTACACAAATTTTATTCGGATGGGACCACTTTTTTTTTTTTTTTTCTTTTTTAAGTTACTTTTGCTTAAACAATCACAAAAATGATCTAAATAAAGAAACCAAATATTACTTTTCTTTTTTACTGGTGCCTAATAGAAATTATGCATGCTCTTTTTGAGAGTGCATCTGCATATATGTACCTATGGTCCGAATGGGTTAAACCTAAGAAAAGAAAACCGTTGTTTTCTAAAGTTTCAGACTGGTCCTCCCATAAATAGTGTCTAAAATTGCCAAAAAAAAAAAGAAGAAGAATAAGAACACTGGGCCCTTTGGTAACTTACAGCCCGACTGTTAGCTAGCAGAATACTAAAGCACTCATGTACTTATTTTCGTTTTCTTTCTCACAGCTTATATTAGATAATCAATATAATGTAATGAAGCGGTGGGCTTGCACAAACTCAACACTGCGAAAATTCAGATTATTTACTCACAAGTTTTTTTTTTTTTAATTAACTTATTTAATTTTAAATTATAAGACGATTTTTAACGAAATCTTGGATACATTTTGTTAAAACTTTTCTTTTTAACACTTTTGAACCTATGTAAAGTGCTTATGAATTCAGTTTGTATGTCCGTCTCTCCATGCTCTAAACCGCGTAATTAAAGCCAGATTGCATGAAATTGATATATGTTATTTAGTATTATCATGTTATGTTCGGAATTAAAAATGAAGTCTGTAACCTTTACGGTTTGTTTACATGGCACTCAAAAGACTTCTTTAGATTACGACCTATGGGAAATATCGTGTGCGTATATTTTACTAAAATAACACTATTTTAAACAGATTTAAATTTATGTATTACTCAAAGGTATACTAAAAAGTTATTTTTGTACAATCTGATATGCATATCACTTATCGTTTACAGGGGCACACAAAATCATTTGACTGCAGGACTGCCTATGAAGAATAATTGATAGAAATGCGTTTTCAGTTGAGTTTATAAAATGAAAGAATTTTTTGCATGTTACTTGGCGTGTATAAATTCTATACATCATATACGGGGCTACACAAAAGTAAATTTTTATTTATTGATGGAAATTCTTGAATCGAAATTTTCAAGTGTGCTATGCATTTAATTGTATCAACTTTTAGCATACTACGTAGTATACATACAAATAGAGAGATTATTTTCAGGCCAAACAAATAATTCGGGCATTTTTCTTACTATCGATTGTAATTGCAATAATTGCGTTTTCAACTGCGTTATGGATTTCCTAAATTATTTATTTAGACATTTCACAATAATAAGCTGTGACTTTTTTTACAATCTTCTGAACGTATTGGAAATTGTTAAATAATCTATGGTGGACGCATGACTTTTCGTCCTTGTTTAAATATTTCGTAGGATACCCCATTCATCGTTCTGCGTTTAGAATATGCATAGAAAAAATTATGCTGTTATTAGTAAGTTCATGCAAGATTATAAAAGTACAAGTACTTTAAGAAAATCTAATATTTCTCTGCAACTGCTAATATAAGAAAAGTTTTATTATAAAACAGTAAACTAAACATTCAAACGTTATTTACACACTGCCGATTGATAACTACTAATCATTTCAAATGTCCAAAAAGTGTTTGTTTTTAATTAATGGTTTCTCACCTCACTACTGCATTTTCTTAAAAATTTTCACAATATCTTTCTCTTAAGTTCACCAGGGTAAACAATTCATAGTATTTATTTAATTTAAACTGATATCACTAATTTCGAAGAATTCTTTTAAACTTATTTTAAAACAGACATTCAGCAATTAAATTTTGGAAAATATTTCGAGTTAAAAATATGTGGTAGATAATTTTAATAAAAAACGCTATACATTAGAAACGCAGGGGTTATATTTTGATTAGTTAAAGATAATCAAAGAAATGTCGATGCTTATCTTTTTCGTCGATTGAAATTAATTTAATGTCACCAGAAATCTTTTTCAATCCTAAATCTGTTCAGACAAACCAGTTTATGATGCCAATATCAGCATTACATTTTGCTTATTATTATACTAAAAGGAGATAATAACGATTTACGGATAAAGTTTTAGAATCCTTTTCTTTAAATATACTAATAAAAACATATTATTGTAATATACATAGCATCTCTATCTCTGATTCTATATCGTATAAAAGGAAAGATTATGCAAATAAATCTCTGATAAGATTTAAGTCATAAGGATATAGAAAATAAATGTATATCTATAGAATGGTATTAATGTTCGGAATTTATAATAGCAGTATTTGACAGCTGATTAATTCCGTAAGTTCCTCCTTATTTTCGTTAAAAAAAAAAAAAAAAATCTATCAGATGATAGAATTACCAAAGAACTAATTGCTTGCATATTTTTCTTTAATTCGCATAGGACTGTATGTTATTACTCTTTGCAGTCACTACTATAATTATTAAACAGGACATATTTTCCACAATCATGAATTTAGCACAATAAGCACTGTTACAAGATACGAGAGCATAAAGGATATGACATCTGATATTAAATAAAGCATATATTGCGTGAAGTAATATTTCTTTGGAATTATATTATATCACTGATTTAATAAATTTTATTTTATTTCATATTCTGTATAGGGATATGCACAAGATTAAGGTTGTAAATATGATTTATTTGTTCTATTACCGTATATACTCGCGTATAAGTCGAAGAATTTCTGACAATTTTTGGCAAGCATATTTGAAGGGAGGGGGGGGGGGGTCGACTTATGCGCGAGTCGATTAAAAAAGAAGAAAATAACTTCGATTACTGCAAAATTCTGGCTTTTTATGTGTATGAATAATAAAATATTACATAACACATACAAATAATAATAATGTATCATTAATGTTTGTTTGTTTTTTTAAATGATTTGTTTTTGTTTACTTACTACTTTTTCGCATCAGCAAGTGAAATCTTTGGTTTGTTTTTCTGCAAAATCGAAGTAAAAAGTTAAGGGTCGACATATATCCGGGTTTTTGATTTTTTTTTTCAGAACTTTCATTCAAAAGTTAGGGGGTCGACTTATACGCGAGTCTACTTATACGAGTATATGCGGTAGGTCATATCGTGCACAAATAGGACACTTTGATTAAGATATAAGTGCTAAGAATAGCGAGAGATTCATGTATGCCTGAAAACTTCTATTTCTATTAAAAACGTCTGGTAAAAACTGTTAGAAGTGCAAAGACTGATTACTTCTGTATTGACTTCCTTATTCTTGGAAAATAAAATCGAATCTGTTAAATGATAATCTTATCAAAATAAAATATGACTGATAGTATTTTCCAGAAAATCACTTATGATCTCTTCATGTGTCGTTAATTACTGCAGTGAGCCATATGCCGTAAATTTCCGCGTATACGCCGAGAATATTTGGGCATTTACTTGGCTCCAATGTGAATGGGTAGGCTTAGACACGCGTTTAAGAAATTTCAAAAATTGATATTCTAAATTTTAAAAAGGGTAAATATAAAAAACATAAAAACTACTTACAACTTCCTAAAAATACCTTAATACTAGATTCTTTTACAATACTAAAATTCACCAATCATCATTCACTATAACTAAGACATTATCCGAATTTCCAAGCAACTCATTAAAATCTCTTTCCTTCATTGTACAATGAGTATCGTCAGTGTCTAATTCACCATTATTCCAATCTTGTTCAAAAACGGCATCATTCTCAGTTCCATCCAATTAATAACTGATGCAACAATTTTTAAAAGATTATCCTTTCTTCTAGTAATTTAATCCAGGATTCTTTCACCTATTCAGAGATGTAACAATTTCAACATTTTAAAAATCACCGTCATTTGACATTAGCTGCATCCCATGACAACATACATTCAGCCCATTTCAAACGGAGCTTGTCTTTAAACGGCTTATTTAGACAATCGGCCAGTGGAACACAATTAAGCAGATTTGACAGAGCGCTAAAACGCAATAGCAGATATCAGTAATTTTTGACAGCGTACTTTTTTCACTTTACCTTTTCTAGTAGATTTCGTTTAATATTTCATCACTTTTTAAAAAAATATCGACTTATTTACGGATTTCCGATTTTGGCGATTTTTCGTTGAAAAGTTGCATACACGGCTTATACACGGAAATATACGGTAACTACTATAAAGTGCATTTCTCATATAAATGTGGATTTAATACAATAAGTACTGTTATAAAATAGGAGATAATTAACATTTTGTTTTTGTAATTAAGAATGGGCATACTGCAATGAAGGAATATATCCTTGAAAACTTTTCTTTTAGGCTGATTGTATAAATTTAATTATTTCTCTCCCTTTACTAATTAAATAGTGTAATATTGCCTGCAGAATTTTCAGTTCTACAGCAGTTCACACAACAAATTTTGTTAATACAGTTAATATAAAAAATACAGTGGCTGTTTATACTCCTAATGTGTGCTGTTTTCGTTTTTTTTTAAAAAAATCTGTGCTTTGGATATAATTAGTAAATATATTACTTTCATACGTTCGGCACATCTTCTTCTTAATCCTTTATATACTGAATTGTGAATTCATGAAAATTTTATCTTCTAAATCATTTTTCGTGAATTTTTGAAACTACATTAAATTTTAATTAACCATTTAATAAATTTTAGAAGGATTTTAGAATGATTGAAGTATATAGAAGGATTAATTGAATTTGAATTTATAGGGATTTCGTGCAATATTTATAACCCCACACAAATCTTTTATTTTACATGTTTTTACTTTCTTCTATCTTTACAAGAAGAAACTATTGGATTCATGAAATTTTTTGAATTCCGGTTTTCGACTGATTTATACGTGTTAGAGGTCAGGGAATCCGAAAAATATGTTTTTACAAAATGTCTGTCTGTGAGTCTATTTGTGAGTCTGTCTATGAGTCTGTCTGTCCGTTTGTCAGTGTGTGACACAAATTTTGTGTACGCTCTATCTCAAGAACTAACGAACGGAATTTAATAAAAAATTATATTCAGTTATTCCCTGATATATATTGGTACTGATTACTTTTTGGTGTAAATCGCTCAACAGGTGGCGCTCCTATGCAGCATTTTTCACGATTTCCACAAGAACTCAATCTCCAGAACTAGCGCACGTATTTCCATCAAACTTACGATTAAGTAAGTCCTTGACAGGAATTGACATTTTATACATTTTGGTGTAAATCGCTCAAAAGGTGGTGCTGCAATGCTGCACTTTTTGTGATTTCCGTAATAGCCCTATCTCAAGAACTAATGCTTGGATTTTCAACAAACTTCAGATTCGTGTATACCCTGATATGAATTACTGCTGTTTACTTTTTGGTGTAAATCGCTCAACAGGTGGCGCTGCAATGCTGCATTTTTCAGAATTTCTATTACAGCTCTATCTCAAGAACTAATGCACGATTTTTCATCAAACTTCAGATTCAGGAATACCTTGATATCAATTAGAGCTGTTTATGTTTTGTTGCAAATCGCTCAATAGGTGGCGCTGCTATGCTACATTTTTCAGAATTTCCGCTATAGCTATACCTCAAGAACTAATGCACGGACTTTTATTAAACTACAAATTCAGATATACTTTGATATGAACTGGTCTAAATTGATGTAATTTCTTGTATTATTTAAATGATGTAATTGACGTGCTTTATACAGAAGAAAGTTTTGTGATGGCCACAACATACTAATTCTTAGTATTTTGTAGAATTAGTAAATGTACAAATATAATGTTCTTACAATAGAAATATAGAATTATTTACGAATTGAACTCCCCCTCCCCCTACTCCAAGAAAGCTGAAACGATGCAAAGGAAAAAAAATCATGCTTTTAAAATTATTTTTATTTAGTGTAACAAATAAATATTTTGGAGCAAAATAAAGTAATTTATCTATAACTCATTCTAAACTGTATTACTACTAATCGATGTATTAAATGAATTTTAAAACAAGTTATATTAATGGTATTTATAAGTACCGTCAGTAGATAAAGGGTTAATCAGTTTTATTGTACTGAAATATGACATTTGGATTATAAGCGAAAATAATACCGAAAAATCCATCCATGTTAAACAAATTCTATTATTTTCAGGAACATAAAAGAAGTTAGGAACCCTGAAGAAACGAAAACTGATTACTTCCTTATTTTCTGTATTATTCATGTTGAATAAAGAGATTCTGTTAGATGATAATATAAACAGAGTCAAAACAATGCTGACAGTTTTTCCTCTATTTCTCACCGGATTATACCCCCATTATTCAATGCAATAATACATATAATTATCATTTCTTTCTCAAATATAGATTTATCACAATAAGCGTCGTCATGTAATAGGAGTGTAGTAAAATGTTTTCACACAATAAATTATGCATATTTTTGATTGTTTGAAATATATTTCCATAAAGAAATATTTTAAACATCAATAACAACTTTTGCCAGGTAGTATTTGAAAGGCATTTTTGCAATTTAAAGATTCAGTTTATGACTACATGCATATACTTATAAAACTCTAATATGTATCAAGTAAAATTAAGTATCATGATAAAACCAATTAAACAAACTAATATATAAATTTAATTGAACAAGCCAATACATAAAACCAAATAAATAAGCTATACGATAAAACGAACTGATATAAATCACTATAAAAGGAACTAACTGAATTGTATTTATGGATATTTAAAGGGGAAGGGAACTTTTATTTCCGTGAAAGAATTTTTATGACTGATTTCATAAATTTCATTGCTGATTGAAATCTGTGTAATATCGGCTGCAAATTTTCCAATTATACAGCTGTGCAGACAACTAATTTAGTTAATTAAGTTAATATAAGAATTACATTTGCCCTTTATTCTCTTAATGCGTGTAGTTTTAGATTTTTTAGATTCGGATATTCTTAGTAAATATATCACTTTCATAAGTTTGGCACATCTTTGTTTTAATCAATTTGTTCTACGCAAATGTGACATTTTTTATTATAAGTGATAATAATACTGAAAAATCCATGTAAGTTAAACAAATTCTATTATTTTCAGGAACATAAAAGAAGATAAGAACCTTGAAGAAACGAAGACTGATTACTTCCTTATTTTCTATATTATTCTTGTTAAATAAAGAGCTTCTGTTAGATGATATTATAAACAGAGTCAAAATAATGCCGATGGTTTTTTTTCCTTTAATTCTCAAAGTATTATACTTAATTATTAGATGCAATAATAACTATAATTATCATACAGTTCATTGCTTTCATAAATATAGATTTATTACAATAAGTGACGTTTTGAAATAGGAGCGCTGTAAGATTCCGTCACACAATAAATAATACATAATTTTGAAAAGAAATATTTTAAACACGAATAACAAATTTGCCGGATAGTCTTTGAGAGGCCTTTTAAAAATCAAAGATTCAGTTTAAGACTACATTCATATACTTATAAAATTCTAATATATGTCAAGTAAAATTATGTATCACAATAAAAACAATTAAACAAACAAATATATAAAATTAATTGAAGAAGCCAATACGTAAAACCAATTAATTGATATAACCTATAACAAATTGAAATAAATCAATATAAAAAAAATAAATTATTTTTAGGGATATTTCTAAGGGGAGGGGAAGGAATTCCCTGAAAGAATTATTACGACTGAAGGTATAAATTTCATAATTTCTCCTTTTTCTTTCATTGAAATAGATTATTATCGATAGCAAAATTTTTATTTCTAGAGCAGTTGAGCCTACTAATTTTGTTAATAATGTATGTAGTTTTTGAAATATATATTTTGTATAATAAAGTACTTTGAAAATACTCATTGAATATATTATTTTAATACGTTCATCACGTCTTTGTTCTAATTAATTCATATGTATGCCAATATGGCACTTTAATTAATATATTACATTCAGTTAAGAATAACGAAAGATTCAAGAATATCTAAAAAATGCTATTGTAGTTAGGATATTATAATAGAAGAAACGAAGATTGATTACTTCCTTATTTTCTCCCTTATGCTTGTTATATGAAAAAGATTCTGCTAGATGATAAATTACAACAGTCACATAAATCTGACAATAATTACATGGAATAACCTCACGATGTCGTGTGATTATTCGTTATTGGTGATTATACAGTGTGTCCTAAAATTTCAAGTACTCTAATTTAAGAACGATTTTTTTCAATATTAAATTTTATCATCTGCCTATCATTGCATCACTTCTCGAATTTTTATCGTATGGTTCTTGTCGCAATTAATTGGTGCGAGAATTAAGTTCTATATTGTTTTATTCTTCATAGTTAAATGAGTTTATCACAGATTCAGAGAATTCCGCTGCTCGACAACAATTGCATTATTGTAGCAATTTGTGTAACATCAATTGCATCATCAACAGGGAGCTTAACCAGCAATTTGTTGCATTTTTAGAAGTGAAAGAACGGGATTCTTGGTTGAATCAAGAGGGTGAAACGCCATACTAGTGATGAAACTATAGGCGTGCTTGAAGCCTTTTTTTTTAGATCGACTCATCTAAAAAAAAAGCTTTGGCCACCTTGATCCCCTGATCTGAGCATCCCGGACTTTTTTCTGTAGGGATATTCAAAGAACAAAGTTTATGCAAATAATCCTCAAACAATAGATGATATGAAAATTGCCAATAATACAAAAAGTCACTCACAGCATGCTTAAATTCGCTTCTACAAACATGCGCAAACGAGTTTAGCTTTGCCTCCTAGAAAGATGTGGACATTTGGAACATTTATTATAAATGTAAGTTCAGTTTTTTTCCTACGTGTTGTTAAAAGTGTTTTTAATATTTAGCATTAAAGTAATCGTTTTAAGGTTTGTTTTTTTTCAGTGAATAATAAATACATATGTCTTCAGTGCATGAACTTTTAGGACACTCTGCAATATGCCGTTCGTTTCTACCAAAAACATGAAATTAATATTAAGACGTATTATGAAAGAGTAAAGCATAAATACTTGCAATCTCATAATAAATAATGCATATACTACACGAAGAGATTTTTTAAGTCGTTTTTTCTTTCTAATTGTATGAAATATATTATTTCTTCACCCGCATTCATTGAAGGAACAACATATTGGCAGTACAGTCATTCAGGGTAATTTTGAACCACGGGGTGTAACTTTGCACCACCTCCTAATTTTCGATATTTTTCAGTCCAAAAGACTAAATAAGCTCCAGAACTGTGTTCTATTGGCAAAGTTCTAAACTAGGATGTCTACTCTTTATTTTAGAAAATGCATTAGCAACATTATACGCAATTAAATGCATCATCTAACTATTTTTGTGAAGTACTGTTTGCAAGGTAATTTTGAATGCTGTTTTGAAGTTCTTGTAACCCAATTAAATTTTCTTAGTAAATAACAATATACTCATTTATCAGACAAATATTGTCTGAATGTTGTAAATGTGATAATAAATTGTGATTATTTATTTATTAAGAATTAATAAAATGTAAAATAAGAAAGCATTTTACCACATTTTCAGGGTAACTTTGAGCCAGTTCAAAGTTATACTGATGTTTATAATTTGCTAATTATATATCCTACTGTCAAAAATTTCCTATATTTGCACTCATATTTTATACAAATGCCGAAAATGAACATTAGATAAAACATGTAAATATTTTCACAAATATGTGTAAAATACATAAAATTCATTTAAAGGCGTTTTTCGGGGCGGCGCTACTCAAATTGGATATTTCATACATTCGGCATTTTTTATTCTTTTTCGAATAATACTAGTACTAGTATGTTTTACTGTAACTAGGGTGTATTATTGATGTAAAACATTGAAAATTTTTTCCACTGCATTTTTATTTTTTATATGAACAATAAACATTTTTTTTTTCTAAATGTTCATGGTTCTCTTCTTCCACTTTTCTTATGCCTGATATTTGTTGTAATATTATAAATCATACAAATCTTGTGGTGTTGGGAAATGTAAATTCGGAGTCTTTACATATCTGAAAATATTTTGGGGGGTTCAAAATTGTCCTAACTATAATACTTTTTTTATAATAAATTATTTTAGATAATATTTATCAAATGGTGCAAAGTTACTCTAAATGGCTAAGTAACTATGAACCAGGATAAACATTAATTTTTTATAGCTTTTATCATTATTATTCCTTAATTTTTTAAAGTGATACAATAATTTAGGATAATTTCTTCTCTGTTCTGCCCCTAGTTGCAACAATGGTCTTAAAATAAGTGTGTGGCATATGAAAATAGAGAAAATGCGGATCAAAGTTACCCTGAATGACTGTACAGTTCTCAATTACATAGCAGTTCTGAACGTTAATTTTGTGAATGTTGTTGATGTCAATATTTATCCTCCTAAATTGTGCTGTTTTCGAAAAGTTTTATTTTATAGTTTTGCGCTTTAAAAATACTCAGCAAGTACATCCTTTTAATACGTTTAGTGCAGTTATCTCTCAATCTATTTTACTGTATACAAACATGACACATTAATTATGATACAAATGATAAAAATACTCAATTTTTTATGCATAGCTAAGTAATTTTGCTACTTTTTTGTTACAGTGCTTTTTCAAATGTTTAGCTTTCAATAATGCTTTCCAAAATCATTTCGGAAAGGGTATTAAATTATTTTTTGATTAAATTTATTTTTCATTTTTAGAAACTTTATATATATGTACGAGCGTAGCTCGTAGGGGGCAGAGCCCCCTAGTTTAAAATAAAAAAAAAGAAATATGTCAATTTGTAAATTTTGGCTATTTATATAATTTGGCGAAATTGGTCGACGGGAGAAGTAATAACATTAAAACGTTGCTTTGAAGTGGAAATTAAATCCCATGATTTGTTGCATTGCCACATACGCACCGAGTTTGGCGTGATTTTTTTTTAGGACAATTTGGCGAAAACTTCGTTTTCAAATACCTGTTACATATATATTTTTAAATTATTTTCTGTTATTCTTAAAATAAAATAACAATAAATAACAAAAAATTAATTAATAACTATAGAACAACACAATTTTTAACATTTTTTGTAAATAAAAAGAAAATAAATTGAAATAAACATTTATTAATAAATAAGCAACAATAGCCGGGTTATCATGTCAGGCAAAATAACGCCATTTTGGCGACAATTAGGTACTCGTTGCGTCTATGACATATGTGTCTAATATTTTTCTTTTCGTTTCGTTTTAAAAAAAGAATGAAGTAAAAGCCATTTATTTTAAAGGTTTCAATTTTAAATGAAAGTTTTGTGTTAAATAAAATGATAATGAAATACAAATTGAATTATGAATAAAAGTAACATGATGCATTTCTTAGCATACATTTAAGTGAGGCCAAACTCGTCGTCAAATTAATTTAAAATAACCTTTTCTAAAACATGAAAAAAAATATCTGTTATGATTAAAATTTGAGTTGTCATCATTATAAAAAAGTATTTAAAATTAGAAAAAAATTAATATTTCGAAAACTAATTCGAATTTTAAAATTCTAATACCAGTTTTGAGATCTGTGGATCAATACGGATTTTTTATGTTAATTTCATCGCAAAGTATTCCATATTTTAGGAAAAATCGCCGTGAAACGTAATCAGTTGTTTAATCAGTAGTTTCATAGTGTCGTTACAGAAATTCGTTTCATTAGGATTTTATATATATAGGGTAGATAGATATATATTCATCTTATTTTGTTTATTCTTGAAAATATATATTAAGTATTGCACTTTTAAATATGGTGTTTTTTTAATCTGTAATTAATTATTTGTGAATTTTTAGGAAGTATATTGTAATTATTTCTACAAATTTAATTTCTAAATTCATTACATGTGATTTTTCATAAATGTACTTTTTAAAACAAATAAACTTTTTAATTGATTTTTTATTGCACAGAAAAAATTGCTTGAATTATTTTTTTAAATAAAGGTTATACAAATTTAATAAAGTTGGAGCATATAAAGAATGATATTTTAACAAAAATCAAATAAACAAAAAATAATTGAATTAAATTTAAAATAGACAAAAAATTCAAATGCACGTATTAGTAATTTGAAACAGGTGATGTATTGAGATATAAGCATAATGAATTATTTACAAAGCTGTTAAAACGTAAAATTTAAAAATATATATACAGTTTCATTTTTATTTCTTAGAATTTTCTTCTTAGTTCCTGAAATCAATGGATTTTCTTTTCAAAAATAAATGTAATAGAAACACATCTGCGAACAAGGATAGAAAGTTATTAACATAAATAATACATTTTCTGCTTTGTTTAATAAAACTGTATATTTCTGTAAAATATGCATAAGCAACTTTTAGGAAGCCATGCACGTTGAAACTATAATAATAGTAACAAAATGTGTAGAAAATGCATTTGAAGAACTGCATCAAACCCAACTCTGAGGTGAATATATGTTAACATGAAAAAACAGTTACTGCAATTATATTAAATACATACTAAGCAAAATTTTTGTCATAACGCTTGTTGCTTTAATGATACACACATACACACAAAAAGCCCCCATTAGGTAAAAGAACTGAATTCTGTATTTTCTAATCAAATAATCAATTTGCGTAATTAGTGTTTACTTCTTCAAGATATAAGTTTAAAATTAAAACAGCAAATTACGATTTAAATTACACCAATCTTACTTGTCTCAGTGAAAATCTACCCTATGTATATAAAATCCTAATGAAACGACTGAATTGAAACGAATTTATGTAACGATTCTATGAAACGACTGATTAAACAACTGATTGCGTTTCACGGCAATTTCTCCTAAAATATGGAATACTTTGGGATGAAATTAACACCAAAAATCCGTATTGATACACAGATTTCAAAACTGGTATTAGAATTTTAAAATTCGAATTAGTTTTCGAAATATTGATTTTTTTCTAATTTTAAATACATTTTTCTAATGATGGCAACTCAAATTTTAATCATAACAAATATTTTTTTTTTTCATATTTTAGAAAAGGTTATTTTAAATTAATTTGGCGACGAGTTTGGCGTCCCTAAAATGTATGCTAAGAAATGCATCATGTTACTTTTATTCATAATTCAATTTGTATTTCATTATCATTTTATTTAATACAAAACTTTAATTTAGAATTGAAACTTTTAAAATAAATGGCTTTTATTTCATTCCTTTTTTTTAAACTAAACGAAAAGAAAAATATTAGGCACAGATGTCATATACGTAACGGGGTACCTAATTGGCGCCAAAATGGCGTATTTTGCCTGACATGGTAACCCGGCTATTGTTGCTTATTTATTAATAAATGTTTATTTCAATTTATTTTCTTTTTATTTACAAAAAATTTTATAAATTGTTTTGTTCTATAGTTATTAATTAATTTTTTTTATTTATTGTTATTTCATTTTAAAATAACAGAAAATAATTTAAAAATACATATGTAACAGGTATTTGAAAACGAGGTTTTCGTCAAATTGTCGTAAAAAAATTCACGCCAAACCCGGTGCTCAGGTGACAATGCAACAAATCATGAGATTTAATTTCCACTTCAAAGAAACGTTTTAATGTTATTACTTCTCCCGTCGACCAATTTCGCCAAATTATATAAATAGCCAAATTATACAAATTGACATATTTTAAATAATAAATATAATAAATTATAATAAATTAGCATAACATTAATAAAAATACAAATAAAACGTCGAAATAAAAATCCCTTGATGGCGTGAACATGTGTAACTTCCTTAAAGTCAAGTGAATGTGACAGTTACGATCAACCATTATTGGCATTTAATCTCATAGTTTGGCGACAGATTTTGGTCGATGGGATAACCAAGTAGCACCATTTTAATTTACCACTCGAAAAATAAAAAAAAATTCTAACTGGAGAGTTAAAAAAAAGCTATTGGCAAGTACCAGGAATTCTTTGCGATCATGGCAACTTTTATGTAGTTTTCCTTCTATTAAAAAAAAAAAAAGTTTTGATTTGGAAATGGACGAATGAAAATTTGCGTAGATATTCCGGGTATATCGGCATCCAATTTGAATGCTTAAGCATGGCCTTTCATCGTTAATATTAAAAAATCTGTTGCATACAAAAATATGAAAATCGGTGGTATTATAGAGAAATATTTGATAAATACGCTGATGCAGACAGTTTTCAAATCAAAGAGTTATTTTAAGAGATATTTAATGCTAAATTTGGACAAAATCGTTCCATTAAAAAAGTTTTAATGGAGCAAAAACTATACATGAGAATTTAATCATTTTTAGATCATTTTTTAAGTTATAAGTTCCCGATGTGCATTTGGCATTTATTTTTCTTATTTGACTCATTTTTTATGGTTTTATTTTATTTTTAAATTCAAATTTTCAGCATTTCGAGACATATTTTTTACAAATTTTAGAAAATGTTACTAATTTAAACTGTTGCCAGTTGCATAAACAACGCAAACAATAATTTTTACTTCAAATTAAAAAATTATTTACACGTGACTATTACAAATGGAAAAAAAACTTTAAAATTAGAATTAAATGATTACATGTTAAAAGCAGGAAAATTACGTCATAAGAACCATAGGCACAGATGTCATATAGGCCCCGTATTGGCGCAATTTTATTCCGACGCCAATTTGGCGAAAACATCAATAGCATAAACAACAACATCCGGGTTACCATATCAAGCAAAATAACGACACTTTAGCACCAGTTAAGTAGCCGTTGCGTATATGAAATTGGCGTCAGAAAAAAATTGCGCCAATATTATGACATCTGTGCCGAACCATCTTTACACTTGAATTTTAAAAGAGAAAAAAAAAAAAAATCATTATTATGCGTTAAAACTTGTACTTTGAGGAAATTACGTCATATTTAAAATGGCAAAAAATATAGCAAAACAATTTAAATTGAAAAATATATTTGCGCGAGATATTTTGAGATAGTCTTTTCAACTATTATCGTGAATTCGAAGACAGCGCAAATAATATTTCCTTCTAACAACAAAAGTATTTTCACGTGAATATTAATAAGATAAATAAAACTTTGGTGTAAATTACGTCAGATTTGAAACGATACATTTAAAATTAATTATTCAAAAGAACTATCTTATAGCGCTGTTAAAAAATACCGGGAGACAATGACACTGTTTACTTAATTCATTTTACATTAGCTTATTTTCAAATGTTTAACTAATTTTTTTAATTAAATACGAAAACAGCCATTGTATCTCTTAACAGCAGCAGATTTGGCCTTAAAAATCCCCAATCCAAGGAAGACGAATAGAAACCGTTTACAGAGAGATCGCTACTGTTTTTTTTTCTTTAAATTTTAATTCAATATTTTTAAAGCCGATCAAATTAGCGTGCTTTTTGGATTTTGGTGTACCTGAACGGGGGTTGGCGAGCGTAGCTCGTAGGGGGCTGAGCCCCCAGTATTCGAAAAAATAATTTTGATTCTTTGATCAAAATGGAAACCTTTCTTATGAAAAGAGAAGGAATCAGCCCGTTGTTTATGGCAGTTACATGACTTGGACTATTATAATATAAATGAAATAAAGGCGATATAATAATATTCGGCGACTTAACACACCTGTGGCTGGCTAACATTAAAGTACCAAAATGGCCGCCTGAAATATAAAAAGCGGTGGTATCCGCCTGGAGCTGTTGATGATTGTCACATGACTTAGGCTATTATTATAGAGATTGTTTTCAATTCTAAAAACAGCGCAAAGAATAGTATTTCCTAACGATTAAAAAATTATTTTCACGTGACTATTAAAAACAGAAAAAAAACGTACTATTAAATGAGTAAATTACTAATAAATGAGTACGTGTTAAAAGCAGGAAAATATTGAAAATGATGTCTTGAAAATTGTATTCACACGTGAATATTAAAAGGGAAATGAAACTTTAAAATAATAAATACATTATTATACGTTTAACCCTTTCACGGACAAGGCACTTCTATTCGTAAAATCTTGAAATCAGTGAATGGCACCAGAATTTACAAACAAATTTCGAAATACAAAAATGCTTTTGTTCTCTTACTTTTTTTTTTTTTTGACACCCAGCCAGGACTCCAACCGTGAGGTTTATGGAACTAATGTCCTGGCGGGAAAAAAAAACCCTCCACAATCCAGCTCCGCGCACGACCAAAGGACCGGGCAAACCAACGGCATATATAATAACAAAATAAATAACAAAAGCATAAACTCTTATACAAAAATAAAACCTAGCAACTCGCTATGATCAACAATATACAAAAAGCATGTTTAGAGATTACCATGCAACTTTTACAAGAGTGTGGGTTTATGGGTAACTCCACAACCAACTGAAAAACAGAAACAATATCAATAACTGAAGATAGTCCAATAAAATAAATAGTCCTTAAAATCAAAAATATTTAAAAACTTAAATTCATAAATGCAGGAAATACTGATAGCCAATGATTAACAACCACTACGCAGCAAGATCAATAATCAGTCCGCCAGTACGCAGGAATCCATCCACAGCACTACAGCTACCAGCAAGGGTTGCGTAATAGATAAAACATTCAAGCACTCACAACGTGAAGAATAGGCGTGTCCACCAGAACCACTGTATATGAACAAGTTCAATAATATTAGAGAGTCCAGTAAAAATAAAAGTCTGTACATAATGTTCATAAAATCTGAGTCTTTAAAATCGATAGTTTTAAAATACAAGGTAGATTGATAATACTTGTGGAACTTGGTAACTATAATATACTTGAAAATTTTCATTAATAGACTGCTTTAGAACCGATATTTTATAAAAGAATACTTTGCATTAAGTGCATTATATATCGCACATAACTTGCTGTAGTTTTTCTTGTCAAATAGGACTCTTCTGAAATTATAACTGATACTTTGTGAATTATCAAAGTGAAAGAAAAATGGTACCACAGGGCATCTGCCAAAAAGGTAATGATGTACATTACCCACGCTGCCACAATCACAGAGTGCATTACTTCTTTTTCCAATTTTAAACAAATATTCCGGGAAGCTTCCATGAGCAGAAACAAAATATTGAATAACTTGGTTCACACAAATAAAACTGTCATCTACTTTTTTAAGAACTTTGTAGGTGTCACTTCCTTTAACGCTGTGTCTCCAATCTTCTTGCCAATCACTACGCATATTTTCCAAACAAATCCTCTTGACCCATGAGATAGGAAATTTCACCTCTTCCACTACATCAGCGACCGCTGGATCTATAGCTGCTTTTGCCAATTCATCGGCCCTCTCATTTCCTGGATTACCAATGTGTGCTCTTGTCCATCCTAGGATAAGCTTCTTTTCTGGATGACTATTGAAATTATCATAGATGTTCTTTACAATGTTATTAATTGGAAAGTTTCTCTGAAGAACAAGTGTGGAAGCCTTGTTATCTGTAAACAAGTAAGCCATAGTAAAATGTGAGGACATAAACCAATCAATAGCATATCTAATAGCAGTTAATTCTGCTTGATAAATACTGTTTCTTCCATTCAGAGAGATCTTGAAATCAAAGATAAAATTATTATTATATAGTACTGTGAACGCTGCGCCGACTCCCTCCACCATCTTAGATCCATCTGTATAAATGAATGGGTGTTTCTCGTTTATAAAATAATGATCACTTTTATCAGTTATTATCAGGTTTTTCAGACTCGTATAATCTGGATAATCACAGGTACCAAGGTCATGCATGATTTGTTCTCTTACTTAATAAAAGGGAAATTTTCATCCTAATATTCTGGTGCTAATTTGGCATTTAAGAATTAAAATTAAGTGGTCGAAAAATGAACCACCGCCCTTGAAGGGGTTAAAGCTGCAAATTTTAGTAATTGTAGTAAATTGTATTATGTCAATCGTTTTATAACGCTGTTAAAAAATACCGAAAGACAAAGACTCTGTTTACTTAATTCAATTTATTTTAGCTTCTTTTCAAATGTTTAACTGATCTTCTTTAAACAAACACGAAAACAACCATTGGATGTGTTAACAGCAACTGATTCTACCTTACATTTTCGTAATCAAAGGAAATTGAATTTAAACCCGTGTACAGGGAGATCGCTACAGCTTTTTTCAGTATAATTCAGTCTTCTCTAATCTTTTTAAAACCGATCACGTTAGCGTGCTTTTAGATTCTGCAGTGTCTGAACGGGGGTTGGCGAGCGTAGATGGCAGGAGGCAGAGCCCCCTAGTTAATTATTTTGTCATATAGGATTCAATGGTATTATGTGAACGATCACAGTCTTGTTAATGTACCCGCTATTTGAATATCATACATTCAGATTAATAACTTTTGTATTACTTATTCGAAAATATCATCGATTAAATAATCCACTGCGAAAAATAAGATAACCATATATTATAAACTCTTAATTAACTGTCGCGCGAACGATCATTGCACATTGCGAAGAAGTAAATCTAATGATTGTATTAGCAAGAAAAATGTTTGAATAACTAAGAAACCCCATGTAATTGAAGTGAATTAAAAAAGATAATTAAAGTATAGTCATAGTTATGATGTTGTCATGGTCATAATTCACATAACCCTCCACAAATTACAACGATACAGTGCTGTAAAAGACGCGCAACAATAAGCCGGAAAAAAAAAAAACAATAAAATTTAGAGTTGACGATAGGCGCACTGCTGCGCAGCTTTTCCATCACTGAAAGATATCTACGGAATAATGTAAATACTATATTAACTACATTAAACTCTCTGTAAGACGAATTCTGTCTAAGATGGAAATCTGACTAACTCGGAAACATTTTCAAGCCCCTACGAATCCATATATATAGAGTAAAATTTGTCTATAAGTTGTGTAAAATAAATTGTGTAAAATAAAGGCGGAATATTGTCTACAGCAGAGTCCTTCCATCTAATGAAGGTCAGTATAATTAAAGATGTAAAAAATCAAATTTTGAGAAACAAATTCGATATACGGCCTTAACCGACAAAAATATTCTAAAGAACCATAACCCGATCCGATCAAGACAAAATAATTTCCTTGGACACGCAACCCGAACCGAACCTAAAAATTTCATTTGAAAAAAAAATCCGAAGTGTGACCCGAACCAAATATGATAACCGACAAAAATATTCTAAAGAACCATAACCCGATCCGAGCAAGACAAAATAATTTTCGTGGACACGCAACACGACCGAACCTAAAAATTCCAATAGAAACAACTCGTAATCTGACACTAATCAAATCTGAACCCGACAAAAATATTCCAAAGAACCATAACATGATCAGAGAAAGGCAAAATAATTTGCATGGACACGAAACTCGTCCCGAGCCTTTTTTTTTTTTTTTTTTTTTGAAAAAAAAAAAAAAAAAAAAAAAAACGAAATCTGACCCGAGCCAAATCTGAATTAGACAAAAATATCCCCAAAAACCTAAACCCGATCCGAGCAAGACAAAATAATTTCTGTGGGCACGCAACCCGACCCGAACCTAAAAATTCAATTAGAAAAAACCCGAGATCTTAATCGAACCAAATCTGAATCCGACATATTTATTCCAAAGAACAATAACCGGATCCGAACAAGGCAAAATAATTTCCGTGGACACACAACTGGACTAGAACCTAAAAATTTCGTTTGAAAAAAACCGGAACCAAATTTGAATTCGGCAAAAATTTTCCAAAAACCATAACTGGATCAGAACAAATCAAATTAATTTCTGTGAACAGTCAACCCGACCCCGAGCAAGAAAAAATCCATTTGAAAAAAAAAAAAAAAATCCTGAAATCTGATCCAAACCAAATCTGAATTCGACAAAAATATCCCCAGAAATCATTACCCGATCCGGGCAAGAAAAAATAATTTCCGTGGACACTCATCACGACCGGAACCTAAAAATTTCAACAGAAAAAACTCGAATTCTGACACGAATAAAATCTGAACTCGACAAAAATATTCCAAAGAACCGTAACCGGATCAGAGAAAGACAAAATAAGTTCTGAGGACATGCAACCCAACCTGAACCTAAAAATTCTATTTGAAAATAAACCAAAATCTCACCCGAACCAAATCTGAATCCGACAAAAGTATTCCAAAGATCCATAACCGATTTGGTTCGGTCCAGATTCCGGGTTTTATTCAAATGAAATTTCTGAGCTCGGGTCGGGTTGCGTGTTGACTGAAATTATTTTGTCTCGCTGGATCGGGTTATGGTTCCTTGAAATATTTTTACGGGTTAAGAATTGGTTCAGGTCGAGTTTCAGGTGGACTTCAAATGGAATTTTTAGGTTCTGGTCGTGTTGCGTGTCCACGGAAATCAATTTGTCTTACTCGGATCCGGTTGTGGTTCTTTTGAACATTTTTGTCGTGTTCAAATGTGGTTCGGGTTTTTTCAAATGGAATTTTTAGGTTGGGGTCGTTTAGCGTGCCCATGGAAATTATTTTGTCTTGCTCGTATCGGATTATCGATCTCTGGAATATTTTATCGGGTTCAAATGTCGTTTTTTTTAAATAAAATTTTTGGTTCGTGCTGGGGTGCGTGTCCACGGAAATTATTTTGTCTTGTTCGGATCGGGTTATGGTTCAATGGAATGTTTTTAGCAGGTTCTGATTTCGGGGTTTTTTCTTTCAAATAGAATTTTTAGGTTCGTGTCGGGTAACGGGTCCATGAAAATTATTTTGTGTTGCTCGGATCCAGTTATGGTTCTTTGGAATAATTTGGCCGGGTTCAGATTTGGTTCGCGTCCGATTTCGGTTTTTACAATTGAATTTTTAGGTTCTGGTTGGGTTGCATGTCCTCAGAAATTATTTTCTCTTGCTAGGATCTGTTTTGGTTCATTGGAATATTTTTGTCGAGTTTAGGTTCCGGGTTTTTTTCAAATAGAATTTTTTTGTTCGGTTCGGGTTGCATGTCCTCAGAAACTATTTTGTCTTCATCGGATCGGTTATGGTTCATTAGGATATTTTTGTCGGGTTCAGATTTGGTTCGGTTCAGATTCCGGGTTTTTTTTTCAAATGGAATTTTTAAGTTCGGGTCTTGCTGCGTGTAGACTGAAATTATTTTGTCTTGTTCGGATCGGGGTACGGTCTGTTGTAATTTATTTTTCGGGCTCGGTTGGGTTATGGGTTAATAAGCCTAAAAATATATATAATATTATCATCCTATACAAGAAAATCGCATGATGTAGGATAGACAGACGGATATCCAGAGAAAGATAACCTCCCGGGACAATAAACACTCATGTCTATTCTTTTAATCATCCTCAATCATTTCTAAATTTCGTTATACGAGTATTAAAAAATCTGTTAATTTCCATTCAATAGAGTGACAACTAGCTTTTAGCCTGAGTTTTTAGCTGGATTTATCATGTTGTAAAAGTCATGCAACAGGCGAGATTTCTTTCAACAGGATTAAAACGGTCATCGTGGTGAGGACGGTTTTTATTAGTGATCTCCAACTTGCCCAAAGGCACAGTTGGATTCCATTAAAGTGCTTCTTTGCCTACTTGGTGAGCAATTAAAGCTATTTAATTCACACTTAACAATTTTCTGTATTTATTTTCCGGTGACTGTTTTTTATTTTACTTTTTATAGGCGGAGAAAAAATACAATCGTTTTATTTATGTGTATATAGCTTTTTTAATCAGATAATGTTGTTTAATAAATCGTTTCAAAAAAAAAAAATACTTATATTTTTAATTTTTGTTATCTAGACTTTGAAAGAGAAACAACATATAAAGATACAAATATAAATATGTGTAAAAAGCATACAACTGTTTCTAAACCTCTAAAGTTTCACCATCAGTGTATAAAAATCAAAGGTAAAATTAAAACTCAGGGGGTTAGAGCGAGAAAGGCGTAACTTACAGTTCTATTGTCAAAGGCGAAATGTCGCCGTTGACAGTAAAGCTGTAAGGTACGCCTTTCTTTTTTATATATATCCCTATTGTTTTTATGTATTTTATTTGGCATTCAAGCAAAAAAACTAAGACAGATTAATAAATTAAAATAGTTACAGTAGTCTTCACATGTGGGAATCCAAAATTACTGTTCATTCCGTGAAGGAGTTTTTAAATTATGTTTTAAAATGATCCGCATTCAATTTGTTTTGAAAATGAATTTATTTGGAAAATCAATTGAAAATGAATTCATTTCGAAAATCAAGTAAAAATAAATCTATTTGGAAATCCAACTTAACGTAATTCAAAACGAATTTATTTATGTGTTCCAATTTTTCCAATAACTCTTAATATTTTCTATCGAATTACTTCCCGTTTACGACAGAAAGATAAAATTTGTAAATATATCAAAATTTAATGTCAAAAATGGTGTTTGTTTTTTTTGCGTTCAGAGTTTCTGACAATATCAATATTCAGAAGACCCCTTAACTTCACGATTGCATATCAAAATTGTGATGCGTGATAGAGTCAAATTGACTTTATTTTCAAATTCAGTTTCGACAAAAGAAAAAAATATATATATATATTATTTCGGTTTAAGTTCCGAATATTATTTTTTTTCAGTTAAATAGTAAATACACAAAATAATTATAAAACATAGCATTATTTTGTGAAGTCAGTTTAACCTAATATCTTAAATTTACATTTCTATTATACATAATTTCGTTAAATTTAAATATATTCATGATGGATATTTTTGAAACTCCCCTAAAAATTAAAATTTTAAACGTATTTCTTTATTTCATACATATTTTTATTTTTTCCAAAATATATTAATATGCCTTTTAAATATGAATGTAACCAAAAAATAATTATAAAGTACAAGATACTAGTCTGAAAAGGGGAAGAACATTTTATTAGATTTTTCTTTTACATTCTTTTATGCTTTAAAATTGATTATGAATAAAAGTGCATTTCTTTTTTAAAAAAAATATATTAATTAAATTCTTCTGAACGTGTTTTTTTTTTTTTTTTTTACTTAATTTTTTCTGAGACAACAAAAATTTCGTTTCCCCAAAGAAACTCATTAAGTAGTTTTTTATTTCCTCTATCTTTTATCAACTTTTAAAAATGAATTTTTATAATGTTATATAAGTAAGTAAATATTTATTAAATAGCTGCATGTATTCATACAAAGCGTTCAAAGTCTAAATGAATTAAGTCCGTAGTTTTGAAAAAATGCGATTATAATAGCTTCTTGCTTTAAAAACCTTAATTAACACATTTTCATAGCAAAAATGCCATTGCTTTAAATTGTAAAGTAGTAGATTGGTGTAGTTTTATATGATTCTGACTTCAGCTTATTAACTTTATAAAGAAAACACATGTTTATTCTATTTTAAATAATATATATTCGAACAAAAGATAGATATTAAATTAATATTTCAATCACATTATTGGAAAAGGCAATTATACTTAAAATGCAAAGATAAAATATATTTGTTAAGTTAAAATACCCCGTTTTCATAATGAAAATTTCCAGATTTATAAATTACTGGGGACTTATCCATTGATGCAATCGAACTCAAGTGTGAAACAAGGTTATTTAAAGGCATACTCTGAAAATATTGGTGTACATGGTTAAAATTACAGATAAGAACAAAAAAGATGTTTTTGAATGGACACTCACTTTTCACATTATACAACTTTCAACTAATTGAAAAACTATAAATCGCATTGGAACGGTATTTGTAGCCGGAAAAACGGAGATGTAGAACATATACAATGGGCAGCGTTGTAAACTACCAATAACAACACATTGGAGAGTAAAAGAAAAAAGTTTTGCCCACATTAAAAGTTTGCCACACAGATTTTTAAAGGTTTGCCACAAACGATGACGTTCTTAAATAGTCTTTTTACTTTCTTATATCTTCGATAGAATAAAGTATTATAATCGAATTTTTTTTCGACTTACGGTTTTCGACGGATTTACACGTTTTAAGTATCAATGATCCCAAAAAACATGTGTGTAATAAATGTCTGTCAGTCCGTTTGTCCGCATGTCCGTGTATCCGTGGGTCGCCATTGCACCATCGAAAAGCGTATGAAGTTATGCATACAATTGAAATAATTTTTTTAAAGTTTTTGGCTATGACAAGCTTGTGCTCCCTTAATTTGAAAAAACATCTGCCGAAAGGGGGCGCTGTAATAGCGATTGCGCCTTTTTGAATGTTGTACCATCGAAAAAATATGAAGTTATGCATAGAATTGAACCAAATTTTTTGTGTATGTTTTTGGCCATTTCAAGAAGGTGCTCCCTGAATTTGGAAATATTCCGCCGAAAGGGGGCATTATAATAACGGTTTTTGTGTAATTTTCTTGAGTTTTCGTAGTTATTGTACACCGGTGATCTGTGAATCGACGGGAACTTCCCATCCTGAGAAGCCGACTATTCGCGAACAGCTGATATACAATGGAATAACGGAAAACTATTGATTTTAATAAGTATCATAATCGAGATTTACTCGTTTTTACTCCAATTAATTGACTCAGCAGAAATTAAAAATGAAAGTCAAAGTTGATATAGTATTGAACTAATAAAAATGAAATATTGACATTTGTAATAACATTTTGAAATTATTAAAATATATGAGATAGAAGAAAGTTTTGGGATTGGCACATCCAATTAGTTTTGCATGTGTCAAGCATCTGCGTCGATCAGCTTGAATATATATAAAAAAAAATATGTATTACTGTGTGCAAGAGTCACGTTCAGGTGTCTGCTTCTTCACCCTTTTCTGTTAAGTATCTAGGATTTAATTTTTGAAAAATAATAAATCATTACTGGAATTTTAACAAAAGACTTTATGTGGCATTTAATTACTCCGTCTATACAAACAGTTTAAAATGAAAACATGAACTATTCAGAAAGAATATCATTTTCGAATTTCGTCCAAAACGTATTGCTGATAATTGCCGTTCTAATCAACAGACTGACGTATTTAAAAAATCATATTTTTTTATTTACAGCATACATTTGGATCTAAATAAATAAAGGGTGTCCACATGAAACATCCCTGATTTCAAATGTTAATTGTACGGTAACTATGAGTCCTAGAGATTTGCGGTTTGCAGTATCACGAATAGAAATACAACAAGTTTATTTTGCTGGGATTTGTTTTTCTCCATAATAGTTTTTTTTTTTTTTGTATGCCACAAAATTGCGCAAACCATATATTCAGTCAACTTAACATGCTGCGCAACACGTGGATTGAGACTGAATATCGAATGGAGAACCTGAGTGCTACAAACAGAGCGAGTATCGAAGTGCATACATAGACAAAAATATAGACAAATCAAATCAGACAAATAAATGTTTTTCAAAGATATGGCTCCGATTTCTTGAATTCGTTCTCTCCCCTCCCCCTATTTTTATACTTTAATTTAAACTCTCCCGGAATAGCTGGGCAATTCTGATTGGTCTCCTCCTGTGCACGAGAGATCGACTCCGCAGTTGTTTCTCAACAGCGGATCGCTATTCCATGGTGGACAGCGAGGCGTTAAGTGCGCCTCTCAGGCTCTCCCCCCTTTTAAACTTTTATGGACTGAATTATGAATTCATGAAAATTTTACCATCTAAAGCATTTTTTATGAATTGTTTAAACTATAATAAAAGATTTACATAATCATTTAATAGATTTTAGAAGGATTTTAGAAGGATTGAAAAATTTAGAAGGATTCATTAAATCTGAATTTATAGGGATTTTGTGCGATATTCATAACCCCACTCCAATCTTTTATTTTAAATATTTTTCTTAGTATTTTGTAGAATTAGGAAACGTACAACTATAATATTCTTACCATATAAATATAAAAATATTTGTGAATTGAAAAATCTCCCCCCCCCCCAAGCCAAGAAATCCGAAACGATGCAAAGACAAAATAAATCAGCCTTTTAAAAATATTTTTGTTCTGTGTAAACCATAAGGCTTTTGGAGCAAGATAAAGTAATGCATCTATAAACATTCTAAACTGTATTACAAATAATCGATGGATTAAATGAATTTTATAACAAGTTATTTTAATGGTACTTATAAGTACCGCCAGTAGATAAAGGATTAATCCACATTTAATTTAATTTTTTCATTATTTTAAATTTTTGCCTTTACGATGAAGCCTCAGATACTTTGAAACAGACGTATGCGGTTTTAACATACATTTATTTTTACTATTTAACGGGTTTTTTTTTAATATATTGGCACAAAGTACGATCATCCCTCCTTTTTATACTCTTTCTTAAAGTAAATGTTTGTAGCAAAATAAACGTGTTGTCATGACATATCAATATAATGCATACCACACAAATTAATTGTTTCAGAAAATAATTCCGCAAATCTCTAGGACTTGTAGTTTTCGTACAATTATCATTTGAAATCAGTGAGGTTTCGTGTGAAGATCCTGCACACCAAGCTGAAATTCTATTGTATATCTATTTATAATAAATTATTTTATTATTTATGTAACTTTTAAACATATAGAACAACATAACATCTATAGAGAATTATATTAACTGTTACCATTATAGATAATTTTGTAGATTTTACGGCTTTGCAATGCTCTGTGTATTTTTTACGCACCATTTGGAGCAAAATCGTAATTCAACATTATTTTAGATCTCATAATATGTAATTTTAAATTTTTCATTATTCTGATACATATTGCTTAGGTTATCGTTTACTATTTGGAGGTGCTTTATACAGGCTGTCTACAAATTAGTTGGGAATGAAATTAACTAGTTATAAGCCAGACTAGTTGTAATATTGCCGAAGTTTAATCATAGATGGCGCTAGGTGTCATGACTGACTTTATCGCTTAGCGAGCGGTAATTATTCTTCTTCGGCATTCCCACAATGGAGACGTACAACTGCGCTGAAAAAGCAAAATCTTGCCTTTGGTTTAATGAAACTGGTTCTTCTGTAGAAGTCACAACGAACATTTGTGATAATAGTAAACTTGAACTGTTTTTCTATCTCACAAGAATATGTACTTATTTTGTTTCATGTCAATTCCATTCAATAAATCATTGTTCAATAAATCCAAGTAATTTGTAGACACCCTGTAGATATTTTTTTCATATTTGCGAGGTTACGTTTTAAAAATTTAAAGTGAAAAATACTGTAACCAGAAAAATAAAACAAGATAATTGTTTGAAAAATGGCTGTCCACGTTGTTATTATTTCATGTGTACGAGTAAATATCAAGTAACTAAGCTTCTTCAAGAAAGGCTTAGAATGCATTGAATTAAAAACTAGTCGTTGGGGGCCACCGTAATGCTTACCCATCATGGATATACAGTTATTAGAACCGCTTTTTATTCAGGGAGCCTTAAATTTTATACTTTTCTAACTATTTTGACATACAGCTATTCTTCAACATTGTCATTTTAGCAGGAAATTAGAGATGTTCAAATGTTGCTGTAATGTGTTTCAAAAAATTTCGGAATTCATCGGATCTAGGAATGCAATCACTATTGTAACAAATTTAAAACCTCGTGATTTGCCTCAAAATTTGAAGTAGTAAAGAATGTTTTCCTTTAGAATTTTGAAAGACGAATTAAGCACGCATTACATAAAAAAAAACGTGACAACCTAGTATATGTTTTTAGATAAAAAAAAAATAATTTTCTGTGTAATGGAAAAAAGATACAATATAGAATATTTCTAATTTGATATAAATCCCAATATTAATAAATATCTTACAAAAATAAATAAATAACCATTCCCTTTTTTCTCTGTACAGACATTTTTCTCTGTAATCTTACAACATATATTATTATTATTATTATTTAATATTTTAAAAGGGGTTACTGTTAGCCATACATCTGGCACGCACATAACTTTTCAAAAATATTTAAAAATATTGAAATATAAAATAGTTCATATATTTCTGATGCTTAATGTCGTTCTATGTCGTCTCTTTCTAATTATTTAGACAGGTGAGCAAAAAATGCCGTAATCTCTCTATTCTAAAAAAAAGTAACTACCGCTGTCACCGTCGCCGCCGCCGCCGCCGCCGCCGGTTTTGAATTTTCTGTGACTGGAGGTCTTTCTTCGTTAATATTAAGAAAAATAATGCATACAAAAATATAAAAATCGGTGGTTTTATACAGAAATATTTGATAAACACACTGAAGCAGACAGTTTTCAAATCGAAGAATTATTTTAAGAGATATTTAATGCTAAAGTTGGACAAAATCGTTCCACTAAAAAAGTTTTATAGCAGCAAAAACTGTACATGGCAGTGTAATCATTTTTAGATCATTTTATGCGTTAGAATTTGCCGGAGTGCAGATTGCATTAATTTTTTTATTTTGACTCATTTTTTGAGGTTTTATTTCTATTTTAAATTCAAATTTTCAGCATTTCTAGAGATATTTTTTACAGATTTTAGAAAGTGATATTAATTTAAACTGTTGCCAACTGTATAAACAGAGGAAGCAATAATGTTTGCTTCAAAAAAAAAATATTTATACGTGTAAATAAATTAAAAATTTATTTACACGTGACTATTATAAACAGAAAAAAAACCATTTGGAATTAGAATTAAATAATTATGTGCAAAGAGCAGGAACTTATTAAAAATTACGTCATAAAAACTATAATTACACGTGAATTTTAAGAGAGAAAGGAATTTGTAAAATAATAAATTTATTAACATGCGTTAGAAGTATTAAATAGGAGAAATTACGTCATATTTACGTCACATTACAGTTATTACATAAAATGAACGCAAAATAATATTGCAAAACGGTTTAAATTTAAAAATTGCGCTAGACATTTATTTGATATTTTGAGAGGATACTTTTCAACTGGTATTTTCACGTGAATATTTAATAGAGAAAGAATAGCTTGGTAAAAATTACGCCAGATTAAAAACGATTAATTTAAAATGTCTCATTTAAAAGAACTTTCTTTTCGCTTTGTTAAAAAATACCAGGATACAAAGACTCTGTTTACTTAATTCCTTTTATATTAGCTTATTTTGAAATGTTGTTACACGTGTCTACGTCATCAAGTTATTTTTATTTCGACGTTTTATTTGTATTTTTATTAATGTTGTACTAATTTATTTGTTCTTTCGTTATTTAAAATAAAAATTATGTCAATTTGTATAATTTGGCGAGTGGTTTGGCGATTTATATAATTTGGCGAAATGGGTCGACGGGATAATCAAGTAGTAACGCAGCGGATTTTGCGTTAAAATTCCCCAATCAAAGAGAAATGAATAGAAATTCGTTTATAGGGAGATCGCCACTGTTTTTTAAATTATAATTCAATCTTTCGAAATATTTTTAAAGTCGATCAAATTAGCGTGCATTTAGAGTCTGCGGTTTCTGGACGGGGGTTGGCGAGCGTAGCTCGTAGGGGGCCGAGCCCCCTAGTGAAATAAAATAATAATGAGTAGAATCAGTATTTTGGAAGAATGGCAGCGTGCAGATGAATATTTAAAAGTTATTGCTGTGGCAAAAGCTTTAAATACTAAACAGCAATAACAGCAATGGAATAAGCACTAATCAGAAGTCTTAAATTTATTTTCGGCGCTAAAAAGAAAAAAAAAAAGGGAAAGAACGAAATTGTATGACATATTCTTAAATTTTTTTCTATTACCATGTTCCTGAAAATTTCAGATATTCGCGTTAAAATGCTTAACTGCTGTTCTTAAGCTGTTCTTAACTGCTCTGCTCAACAAGCACAAAACGTTTTGACAAATTTACAAAATCATTTTTTAACGGAAACATATAAAATTGGAAAGCCTGGTCATGGAAGCGATTTGGAATTGAACTGTTTTTTTTCATTTTTTGATCAATCAATTACCCATTGAGTTATAAGCTATTTAGTTCAGGTGACAAATATGTTTTTCACCCGCTCTTGAGTGATTTTTCTACTTTCGTGCGAAAATTCGGTTCAAAACGTCCACTTTGACACTGTTTTCTGAAAGATCTATTGCGTTTGCAAAAAAAAAAAAATGGAAAAAACAGCTCGATGAAATAGTTTCTGAACAACAACACCAACTAGTTTCATGCATTTAGGACAAAAATAAAATAAAACTTATGTCAGAATGTTGTTCTTTTGGATTTGAGAACACACTTAAGAAATAAATAGCATTTTTTCTCTTGTGTGTGTCTGCTGTGTAATCTCGAAAATCTCGCCTATGGAAATACGGGAACTTCAAAATTCCGGTATACCCCCCCCCCCCCCCCCCGCGCGCGTCGTTTCTCTTTTACAATTTCAATTTAAAGGAGAAAGGAAGATAGCAATTCTTTACGAATTTAAAATTCGATATTATAATTAAAAGCAAATGAAATTGGCATCCATGTTTCAGAAATCACATGAGAAGAACCGACTTCACTGTTTATTACATTTTTCTTTTTTATGTAACACAGAAAACATCAATTAAAGTAGGGTTTTTTTTCAATTACTACTATTATTTAGCTCACACTCTCCCTATATTTATTTATTTATATATTTATATATTTATCTTGTTCAAATTTTCAATCGTTAATAAAATATTCATTATTCATCCTATCAAGTTGAAATATTTTTTTTTAAACTTGTACTGGATGACAACTGATGTTAATACAGTTTTTTCAAATATTAATTAATTAATTAATTTTTAATTAATTAATTTTAGTTTTGCATGGGAAAAAAATGGCGGCCATTGGTTATTGAAGGTCAATGAAAGTATTTTCATTAAGGGGTTACCATAGGGGTGACCCTGTTCTGTCGCCAAATATCGCCAAGTTTGTCGCCAACCC
Organism: Maratus speciosus; assembly: GCA_963932465.1. Lineage (NCBI taxonomy): Eukaryota > Metazoa > Arthropoda > Arachnida > Araneae > Salticidae > Maratus > Maratus speciosus. The sequence continues at coordinate 56,556,476 of OZ010790.1, forward strand.
ATTTTTTTAATAAATTTTAATTTTTAAATTTTTTGAAAAAAAAAATTATGTTTTTTTTATTTTAAAATTTATTTTAAAATGAGAAGTTTTATCATCACCGGTGACTGTCAGTGAAATTTCCCTTTAAAACGCGTCATTTATTACAGGATTATATATTCTTAAAAATACTTTAAACATTGTACTTTTTTCAGCGCTTCAGTTTTATTGATCGTGGCACTCAACGTGTTAAGTGTGTCAACCGATCCCGCATTGTACAAGTATCTTTAGCGTACAATTGTCATGAAATTTTGTTTTCCAAAATTGCTTAAACAAAATTTATTAATATAATTTTGGTTGTAGAAAAAGAAAAAAAAATCTAAAAGGTAACTGCCCTGTATTAAGAAAATGTGGTCTTATTCATACAAGCTACTTATATTACCAACATGTTTTATTAGTGAGAAATTGTAAACCCAGGTATTGGCCGCACTAACTCAGTGGTTAGAGCAACAGTATTGTATACTGTGATCCCGGGTTCGATTCCTAACTCTAGCTAATTTTTCACTCCAGTTGGGTTTATTGTATTTATTGTATGTATGTCTGTATAATATTTATATATACCTTTAACTGTTGAATGCAGGCGTTATTTATGTGTGTATGTGTGTTTTAATATACATTGTAGTATGTGTGTTTTATTATACTTCTATTACTATTTATCCTTTTTTAAAGATGAAAATAATGTTAAGATTTAAAATGCTTAAAGCAGAAACAAAATGAAATATATATATATATATATATATATATATATATATATATATAAGCTCAAAAAAGGTTAAAAGTAAAACTAAAAATATAATATAAAAATAAAAATAAAATACATGCGATAAGCGCTACAGCTGCAAATAACCACACAGACTATATATAGCACATTATGTATTAAATGCTTTTGTCAGACCCAGAATCCTGCACCATAAATAAACTAAGAATAACCATAAAACTTCCAACAAATTTAAACAGATATAACCTGAACAAGAAAAACCAAGAAAAAACAACAAAAGGATGTGGCCTCTTCAGCGGTGGGCATTTTAAAAAGCAGAGCAATGTTTCCGACTAATTACAATTTACAACAAACTATTATTCAGTAGTGGTGGTGGGTTTCGGCCAGAGAGTCGCAAAGCATAAATCATATGCATAAAAACAATTGAAAGCATATCGCGAACACTCCCCCACCAGACCCGACGCCACAATAAACTGTACATCTCGGAGATACAACTGATTGAAACCGTATGTGTAATGTATACTGAAACAATAAAATTATTTTACCCAAATCCGAGCCACACAGCCACAAAAAGCAATAACCAATTTCCAGTGATCCATAATCTATCCATGCACGTTCCATGTCTGTTGCCACACAATTGCAAACATTCTTGTAAAACCGTCCAAAAAAGGCTTTAAGTTATACAAATCAGTAACTGTCAATCGCATAGCAACTCCTCAAAAATGAAGACTGTCTGTAAAACTAGTATATTTATTAATGAAATTCAAAGGCATATTATTTTTATAATACAAATTTATGGTTAAATTAAAAAGTTCTTTAAAAAATAAATATTTATTCGAACAGAGTTTATAGTAGCGAAAAATCTGACCTATTATGATATTGACGTAAACGCGTTTATGGATATTTGAACTCCAATTAACTAATTGGTTAACTTCAAAATTAATGTTATCTCGTTTATTGTAGATTGATATGTGTATACTGTTTGAAATGTTTATTTTCAAATCAAGATAATCAGCAGCACTATTATTTTCATTTTTTTTTTCAAAACCAGCATATCAAGATAAATGTTACATGATATCCCCAAAAAATTGCGATCACAGTTCAAAATTATTTGAACTATGAATTTCAATTATAGGAATATATTATTTATGTATAGAATATATGAATATATATTTTTTAATATTTATGAATTTCAATTTTGTAGTGTCAATAACGATGTTAATTTTCTGGCTTTCAGATATATTGATGATTTGATAATATTGTACACCGATAAGTAACGTAAATTAAAACATCCGTAATTTAAAGCGTAGTAGAAAACAGATAAAAAAAAACTTCACATGCAAATTAAAATTTATGGCGTCAAAATCTAGAAAAAGAAGATAATTGCAGAAATCGGGATTATGCAGAAACGTCTGTTTCACTGCCTCAATTGTAAAATTCAATTGCTCAGCTTGTGTTTTGAGAAAAGGTGACTTCATAAAGTCACAACAATGTGATTTACAGGAATCCATGGCTTGGCGTGTTGTCGGGACATTCGAAATCTGGGTAAATACAACGAAGTGTAGCGGACGCTGTTGGGGTTGCAAGAAGTGTCAAAACAAGGCTGTGGAATTAATTCCAAGACACATGGAATGGTAGACACCGACAAGGGCAATATCGGCCATGTGCTACTACAGAAACTAATGACCGATATATCCTGTTAACACCTCGTCGAGACGTTAACGGGCAATGCTACTCTGCTGCAAACACAGTTGTTCTTTGCCACAGGACGAAGAGTGTCCAGCCAAACAGTCTAAAATAGGCTTCATTAGGGTGGCCTCTATGTACGTAAGCAAAAGGTCTGCATTCCGTTGATCTCAAGCAAGTGTGCGGCCCAAAGAAGGTGGGCAACTGAACATCGAGTTTGGAGGCAAACTTGTTGGAGTCAAATTCTGTTTACAAAGAGTCACGATTCAGTCTGTATGTGACATCTGATGTTTTTTGGCATGGAGAGAAAGAGACACCAAAAATAATCCCACATCCGTTCGTGAAAAAACACATTACAGACGAAGTGGGTTGATGCTATGGGATGGAACCAGCATAGGTGGACGTACGGGCCTGCATATCATTTGGAATGGCACTTTGATGGTCCGAAGTTATACAGACGAGATACTGAGACATCGTGTCGTATTTTATGGTGTAGCAATTAGTGATTTCTTTTTTCCCATGCATGATAATGACAGACCTCATACAAGTCGTCTTGTGGAAAACATGCTTGAAGCTAAAACAATATAGCGTATGGAATGACCAGCATGCTCTCATGACCTAAATCTGATCGAGCATGTTTGGGACATACTCAGACGACGCATTTCTGCAAGACCAAGGCCTCCTTTTACACTCCGGGACTTGGAGATTGCAATTCTTGAGCAGTGGACCAGTATTCCCCAAAGTCTTATCGATAACCTCATCGCATCCATGGAAAACAGGTGTGCAGCAATATTGGCTGTTCGAGGAGACCACACGCCATATTACAAATCTTGCGTCATTTCTAAATAATACTTTTTTTATCATTTACATAAAAACAAATTGTTGCCCCAAACCATCTTTTCATGTTCTTTCCTTCTTTTCAAAGAATAAAAGCTCCCTTAAAAACTTTTTGCGTCTTTTTTTCTGTATTGAGCATTGATACACATGTACTATCCATTTTATACACATACGTGGCTGTCTTGCACTGTTCTCTTCACTTTTGTGCTTGTTCCCCTAATTTGTTTGAGCAGTGTAATATTATAAACACGTTAAGCGCCGAGTCAGTCAGCGATGACTGTCACTGAACTTTCCGTTTAAAACTCGTCATTCACCGATGACTAACGTCTAAAATATGATATAAAACTAAAAATATATATATATTGTTTTAAGTATTCACTGAAAATTTATTTAAAATGTACCTACTTTTTATTTATTACAGGATTATACTTTCCTAAAAATTACTTAAAACATTGTAAATTTTTCAGCGCTTCAGTGTCAGTCACCGTGGCACTCAATATGTTTACAGATATTTAAATTTTTTAACTAAAGTATCTTTTTCTGGAAAATGAAGAATTATCATAATAATAACTAAGCTTTTTCACATACACGCAATGTAAGAAAAAAATATTCGAAATTATACAATAAAACACGTGCCAATCATTAGTAGTAATACCCCACAAACATAAAAAATCCAAAAAATTGGATATTGATTATTAAATTAATTTTATTTGAAATTCACTATACATCGCTATGTGCTTTTCAGTATTTTGGGCTGATGAGTGTGTGCGGCACTCTTCTACTATTGATTCGAGTAAGGAAAGACACTCTATATTATTTTAATCTCATTTAGTGTGAGCAACTACCTTTTAAATTTATTTTTTTTTCCTGCATATTTATGTGCATGTATATATATATATATAATCTCTATATGTTGACGATTGTATAATTTCGAATCCAAATTCTCGAAGCAAAATATTAAGAGCAAGTCTTTACACCGTTAATCCCATTTTTCTATTTTTGTAATCCCAGCGTTAATATTCGTTTGTTTGGAATTCTTAAAATACTAAATAGAAAAAAAAAATGTAAATAAAAGGATGGAGCATTTTTCATCCCTAAAAGGCTTTTGATTTTGTCAAAAATAACATTTTAAAAATCTTTCAGAGTTTCTCCGTTTTAGATTTGAGTAATGTTTTGGATCATCATTCTAGTTGGATAATCACTATTTTTATTACTTACCCATCATACGTAGTGTAGGGTAAGTCTTGTAATCGATTTAAAAATAGAAAAAAAAAATTTTGGCGGATTTACACGTTCCAGACACTGGAGATAAACACTGAAAAACATATTTTTAGAAAAAAAAAATTGTTCTTCCGTCTGTATGTGTGTGTCACTGTAAACGCTCTATCTCCCGAACAAATTAAGATAGAGACTTGAAATTCGGTGTGTACTTAGGGAGTAATAATAAGAAGAAGCCTATTGAATATCAGTAACCTCGATTAACCGGACCTAATTTTTCTGACTCTTGAAATATTTGTTCTGATAAGAGGTTTAAAAAAAATTACGAAATTGTTTATTTGAAGGAGTGAATATATATATATATATATATATATATATATATATATATATATATATTTAAAAAAATAAATAAATAAATAAAAATAAAAAATAAAAAATAAATTTTGCATCATGAATGAACTCGATCAGATAATTTGTTGCCGAGATATTTGTAATTCTATTTTTCACATTCTTCGATTTTTCATGACCCTATAATTCATTTAAATTTCAATTCAAAGATATATTTTAATTCGAAATGATACGCTTAATCCCACGCAGTAAGCTGTTAGCTAATAGGATTATAATTTTTTGAGTAATAAGGATGTTCTTTTACGCAATTCGGTACTACTCGATTATTCCGCCGACCAAAAAAACTATCACCAAAATAAAAGATTAAATGCCAATAATGGCTTATCGTAAATGTCAAGCATTTAATGCCTCACCATACCTATAAGGGGATTTACCATATGGGGGACCCTGTTCTGTCACCAAATACCGCCAAGTTTATAGCCAACTTGGCGGTATATCGCCAAATTTGACAGTCAAAATGAGTCGCCAAATTGGCGCTATCTCTAATATTTCGCCAAATTCCCATAAACTTGAATTGTAAAGCAATAGCGTTTACTTTCTTACTGAAAATAAACAAATTAAGATATTTTAATGCAACAAAAAGTATATTAGCTTAAGGGTTTATATTAATTATATTTAAGAGAGTCCAAGGAAATTAAATTATGAATAAAGTAACATGATACAATGCTTAGCATGTATCACATGTTTTATTTTCATATTTTATATTATGTATATCCATGATGGGTAAGTATTACGGTGGCCCCAAACGACTAGTTTTTATTATTTTTTTAACACAAAAAGTTTGTGATGTATTTCGTAATAAATTGTTATATATATATATATATATATATAACCATTACATAATACAATTCATCATCAATTTCCAATTACTAAAATTAAATTAATATATTTAACTTTACTTAACACTGACATTATACAAAATAAAAATGGAACGTTTAACTTGTATTACAAAATCAAGCACAATACCATTAATTCACTAGCACATTGCGGACGATTAATCCATTTAAAACATATGAAAAGACACCAAATTTTTATACAATAACCTATTAAAGACAAAAGATACAGATAACCAGCGAAATATTGTTGAACCATTAAAAATCATATAGTAAACAATTAATAAGTCAATTGGATGGATGTAGCAGGAAGCTTATATAGCAATTCACTTCTTCAAGCGTACATGAAATACAAATATAAGCAATAATATAATAGTAGATTTCTGTAACAGAATTTAACAACAAGCTAAAAATTGAATTCCATTATGTACCCGATCGACTATACACCAAAAGGAATAATTTTACCATGCCATATAAATTGAATTAAATAAATCATTAATCGATGCAAGATCCGTAATAAGGTACAATATGATTTTTTTGTAACATTTAAGTTTAAGACATGCCCAGCAATAGAATTGCTATGACCATATCACAGTCACAAACAAGTATCCCATTTTAGCACAGCGAAAATTCCGCCTAATTAAACGGTTCAGTTAAAAGCGAATCCTTACGGTTTCAAATCACCACAGCTTGCAGATATTATTATCATTCTTATAAAATATAATAACTATAATTAACTTAAATAGCCTATATAATAAAAATTATTATGTGCTGTTTAAAGGATGCTGGAATAAATTATTACTAAAAAGTACCAAAAAAAAAAGGATATATGATATAATATAATATGGTATAGCAACAAAATTATTGTAGAACTTAATAAATAATTTTTTAATGCTGCCATCTACCTGAACTTAAAAATTATTAAATGAAAAAAATACGTGTTCACCACCTCAGCGAAAAGAAGTAGAAAAAAATTGTAGTGGTGCCATCTATTGGATATTACCAAAATTAGCTCTAGAAAAATTGCAAATATTTGAACTTCATTAATTCACTTTAAAACAGCAAATAATAAGATTCTAAAACAGCTCAACAGAATATCGATGATAATCATTTAGCATCTTTAATATAATGCTTATAATAATTTAGAATAATTTTATTTAAAAATAAGTAAATTAATAATAATTTCAAATAAGTTGCAATTATAATAATATAAAAGTTTGTTTCTATTAATCACTTAATAAATTTAATTTTATAAATTTTAAATCGTTTCTTTAGAGATTGGGGTGGGGGGGGGGAGTATATACAAACAAATTACAACATTTGTACATACTGATAAATATGTGTATCATAAACTGTATTAGCGTCCACTATTATAAATTATAATATTTTAAAGTAAATCAATAAAAGTGATGTAAATGAAGTAAATTAATGTAATATAAATATTTTTATACAGTGCTAAGGACAACAAATACATAAGGACCAAAATAAACATAGAGACTCATAAAACCAACGTATCAATCTCTTTTTTAAAAAATATATATATTAAATCAAGATTTGCGTATAAATTATCCAGACAACTCCTACCTCCTCCATAATTTAACATCTACCCCCTCCCCCCCCCCCCAGCCAACCTATTTAATTTTTTTTAAAATTATAATTTATTTATTTTTTATTTTTTTGTGGGTATTTTTAATTTTTTATATATTTTTATATACTATATATACATTTAATACGCAAAATGTTAATAGTAACTTAAAAGCAACCCTCCTACTACCCATTGTTTAGATCATTAATTAATTGTAGATTAAGGAATATATGAATTTCTTAGGAAAACCATGATTTAATGCATCAAATGTTAATTGTTTAATGTTTTTATTGATAAGATGTGAGGAATATAAACTTTTGATTCTATACAAATGATTAATTAGTATATTACGGTAAACTGTAAATGGTTACGGTAAACGGTGAAATATGTAGACATGGTTTGGAATGAGTAAATGCATTAACTTTGAATTAAAAGTCTTTACGTTTGTCATAAAGATCAGTAATTGTTTTGTTTTGTGCGATTATGATTTTTAGATCTAAAAAGTTAATACAGTCGAACTTGGATAATTCGAAGTGCAAGGGACCGCTGCAAAACTTCGAATTATCCATTCTTCGTATTATCCAAAATAATTTATTTTTATATTGTAAAATAATCCATCGCAAAAAAATTGCGAAAAAATCATGTTTATTAATTTTAAATAAAAAAACTACAGCTTTTTAAAATATTGAGATATTTTCTTTAGAAAGCTTACTTGATTTTTTTAAACAAAACTTTCTGGGATATCTACAGCTCGAAACACAGCTTTACTCACGTTAGATTCTCCTTCTACATAACGACGATATTCCGCTAGATGAAAGACTGCCTCACTTGATGTTGAATCGGCCTCTGTTCTTCTACGTTCCTCCTCCCTTTATCCCTGCTCTGTTTCTTAGAGCAGATAAAAATATTCTCCCACTCCCTTCTCTTCCCTAAACAATTTTACACAATAGCTGCAAATAACCGTGCCACTTTTCAAATAAACTGCATTGAAACTAGATTTTGTCATTTTTGAAAGGGTAAAAACTTCGAATTAAAGAAGTTGGACTTCGAATTAACCAAGATTTTTTAGCATTAACTGAATACAAGTTTCAAGGGACGGACAAAAAACTTCGAATTATCCACGAATTCGAATTAAAGACGTTCGAATTATCCAAGTTCGACTGTAGTATTATTTGTTAAAAGGTTTTCTGTCAATTCTAAATTAATTGGATAATTAACTGGAAATAGAGTCATATTTGATTGTTTAGTGTCAATTAAAATTATGTCATTAATATAGCGATACATTAGTATATTATCATTTCATAAATTATGTTCGTATTGATATAAATATAAATTAGCCATCAAACTGGATGTAGTTCCGCCTTGTGGTATTCCTTCTATTTGTAGATAAATAATATTATCTTGTAAGATTATTGTATATTATAAAATTAGTTAAAGTGCGAAAATATACTTTATATCCACATATGTAGGAAGAATTAATTTATTTTTATATGTTTTAAATTGTGTATTAATTATATTATGCAGGTCTGTAAGATTTATATTATTAAATAGATCTTTGAAATCATATGTATGTATATTTTTTACACATTCAATGTCTTTAAGTACATTAACCAACTGATGACTATTTTTTATACAATGTTTATTATCTGTTTCTGTTGTTAGATTATAAATTTGACTTAGAATTTTTAATAAAACTTTGTTAGCATAATTATTATATTTATTCCAACCAATTGTAACAGTTCTATATTTAATTGGTGTCTTACGAAATTTAGGAATGAGCACTAAATATGGATAGTTAAACATAGTAGGAATAATATTTAGTAGTTCATAATAAGCAATAATTTTACGATTGTTAACAATAACAATATCTTTAAAATATACTTATAACTACTTAAAAGGGGACACAAACATATAAAAATATTATTTAATGCAAACCTGGGATCTTTCGAACACACACGCGTTCATTTTCAAAGGGAAAAAAGGTGATTGACTGAGTAGAAATACATTTGAAAACGAAAACAAAAATAGTGCGCATGCGCAATCGGAGTTCGGTCCATTTTTCTGAGGGAGGGGGTGAAAAGATCTGTTCATATTATCAGGAAGTCTTGAAATATTTAGGATATTGTACCAAATTGCGGGAATATTATAGGAAAGGACATCGTTACAAACGTTGTCACTTCTAAGTAAAATTTCAATGGATTCACAGATTATTGACGAGTAATGGTTAGACGTGAAATAATCATTTTAGCTTTTTCGAAATTTATCTTAATATTTTATTTTTGATGCAATCTGGATAAAGCTGTATTTGGTTTGTTGAACTTAATATCAGAAATGTGTCCTTTCAATCTTTCGTTACATTTTCGAGATGTCATACCAATATAAAATAAACTCTTATGCTGTTCTGTGTTGGATGGGAGGATGTAAACTCCTGCTTTTTCATAATCGGGAATAGGATCAATTTTACAGTGAATCAATTCTTTCAGTTTTGTTGGAGGTTTAGCTATTAAATTAATTAAGTTAATTAATTAATTAATTAAAATTAATAAACCTCCAAAAAAACTCCAACGTACATAAACCTCCAACAAAACTGAAAGAATCGATTCACTGTAAAATTGATCCTATTCCTGAATATGAAAAAGCAGGAGTTTACATCATCCCATTCAACGCAGAACAGCATAAGAGTTTATTTTATATTGGTATGACATCTCGAAAATTTAAGGAAAGATTAAAAGTGCACATTTCTGATATCAAGTTCAACAAACCAAATACAGATTTATCCAGATTGCATTAAAAAGAAATTATTAAGATAAACTTCGAAAAAGCTAAAGTGATTATTTCAACGTCTAACCATTACTCGTCAATAATCCGTGAATCCATTGAAATTTTACTTAGAAGTGATAATGTTTGTAACAATGTCCTTTCCTATAATATTTCCGCAATTTGGTACAATATCCTAAATATTTCAAGACCTCCTGATTATATGAACTGATCTTTTCACCCTTCCTCAGAGAAATGGACCGAACTCCGCTTGCGCATGCGCACTATTTTTTTTTTTTTTTTTTAAATGTATTTCTATTCAGTCAATCACATTTTTTCCATTTGAAAATGAACGCGCGCGTGTGTGTTAGAGAGATCTCAGGTTTGCATTAAATAATATTTTTATATGTTTGTGTGACCTTTTAAGTAGTTATAAGTATATTTTAAAGTTTATTAATAACAAGGTGAAAATTTCCTTCACGACACTAATGTTTAAAGCAGTGTTTTGACTTTATTGAATAATAACATCATTAGTTTTTTGGAAAGACTTATTTGAAGAAATACACTATGTAACAAGATGGTGATAATACATATGATTGCATAATTTATTAGGGGATTTGTCAATATATGTGATTACATAGTCTTTTTGAATATTTTTAATTTGTTGCAAAATGTGTTTGGTATTGACTTTAACAAGATTAGATACATTTGCCCTAAGAGCATCAGTTAACTTTTCAATAACCAATAATTTTCATTGATTAAAATATGCAATAGGTTTATTGTAATATATAGAAATTTTATATATAAACAAATCGATATCATATGTAAATTGCTTTATAATTGAATTTAATTTAGGTTTTGATGGAAGCCTATATTTAGTGCCATATCCCAATAATTTTCTTAATGTAAAATCATTTACAATATTAAGATTACCAGTGATTATATGACCATGATCTTTATTAATGTATTGCTGTAGTGAGGGGTCGTTGCAGTTACAAGGAAAAGTACTTGTAGCAGATGTATTTTTAGAAAAAGAATTATAATTAAAAATCTTTCTACCTAAAGGAATTGGATATTTAAATGTTCTAGATATTTCAATATTATGAATAGGAAATTCACATTTTTTGTCATTTATAATAGAATTAATATTAATTTTACTGAATATTTGATTTGTATAAGTAATTAGCATGCATGTATTTGTATTTTTAAGTTTTTTTTTTCCGTAAATTAATGTTAAATTGATTGACTCTGGTCATAATAAGATCAAAAAATATATCTGAAAAATGTATCGAGAAAGTTTTACTTAGATTTTATATATAGAATATATTTAAATATTGTGCAAGTTTTTTTCTTTTTTATTGCAAAGATATATTTACGAACTAATAACCAATTATAATCAAATATTTACTATGAAGGTTATTTAACTGTTTAATTATAGTATTTTTAGAGATAATAATTGAAGAAGAAATCTACCACGTTTGTTACGTGTTGTTCTGCGATTTATATTATGATTTAGTGTAGGATAAATTGGATTATAATCAGTTATATTATTAATGGATGAAAAAACTTTAATATTCCGATTGAATACTTCAGTATTAAGTGCGTGTGAATAAACGATATCATATTGCATGTATGAAGACTCCAGAAATAGACGTTCTGTTATTTTTTTTGAAGTTGTGAGATTGATGTTGTTGTATTTTTGAATTTATGTTAGTGGAATATATTTAAATTTATGTTGTTTTGAGCTAAAAAATATTTGATTAAAATAAATGAAATAAATTTAATTACGTGATTTGTCTATTCATATTGCTGACAAGGCGTAAAAACAAGAGAGAGGAAAAGTATCCGGGGCAAGGTTCGAACCAAAGACCCAGTTTCGAACCCCGATCTGGATACTTGTTCACTCTGTTGTTTTTACGCCATGTTAGCAATGTGAATGAATATTAACGTAATTAAATTTAGATTTATTGGGCGTAAGTCAACGTTTAAAATTATTATAATTTAAATATTTTGGTTTAGTTCTTTAGGTGTATTAAATTTAGAGTTTGTGCATAAAATGTGCGTTTCATTGTGCTAAAAATGTTGTCAATAAAGTAAGAACTCTCTTCAATATGTACATTGATTTAATATAATAGACGCAAAATTTCTTTAACTCAAATAATGAAAGATACACTGTGAAAAATGACACTTTCAAATCTGAGTTAATCGATGATTCATTTTGTTATGAATCATCGAATTTCGAATCATCCAGATTTCGAAAACGGCGAAATTTTATTGAAGTATTTATGTGGCATTCTGTTCAACAACATTATCCTATATCTCCAGAAATCATATAATGCTCTCTATCCAAAACATTTATGATTTCCTGGTAAAATAGCTATTCAGGTGATTTTTTATATTATTCAAAGTTTTTTTTTTTTTTTTTTTTTTTTTTTTTGCGAAAGGTATTTTTTTTAGAAAGAAACAAATAGTATACGGACTGAGCAATGCCCGGAGAATAGTGAGGGTGGGGCAGGATGTCTCAGTCGAATAAAATGAGTTTGTTTCTGACAGCCAAAGCTACGTGTAACCTGGCGTTGTCATTGTGGAATACAACACCTCGTCTTTTTTTTCCTAATTCGGCGAGTTTCCTGATTATAGTTGCATCCATGCCATCGAGATGTAAGCAGTATTTTTCACAGTTGACGGTCTGATTTGGTACAAGTAGCTTGTAGTAGACAACACCTTTCTAATACTCAAATAGACAGCAATGGTTGGTGTCTTTAGCGATAGAAATGGCAACTTTGAACGCTGTCACTAAGTATCAAACTTTCGTCCCCGGTGACCATTTTTTATCAAAAAAGCATCTTTTTCGCAGATGGAAAAGCGGTATAGTCTATTGCGCTCCATCACATCATGGGTAAGGTGGCCAATGGCGACTATTTTAATATTCTATCCATACTACTGTTTTTAGTATATTTCTTTTGCAGATGTTGTCAAAATGTGTGTGAGAGATTTTTATTTTCAAAAAGTGGTGCCAAATATCAGGTGAAATACGAAAGAAACGTCTCTTGCAATCTAATATTTTTCATGTATTTTTTTTATTATGTATGGCACATTTTCTCCTCTCACATCGTACAAGATATTTTTACACAAATTACCATTTATAGAGTAGAAAGTGAGACTCGAAAATCCACTACGGATGAAATAAGCTACTGTAATGTATATAACTCATGGATGCCAAATTCTACGAGTTTTCTTCACCAGTATTTTATTAAAAAGATTTTTGGTTTAAGCTTCCGCCTACCCGACGAGTCCAACAGTTGTCGGGTCCATTAGACGATTCTGGTAGGCGGAGGGTTGATACATTAAAAGACAGTAAAATGTCTGGAATGGGATGTGAACGTAACTTTAGCCTGCCTTAAATGGAAAATTTCGTTATCCGAGAGAAAACATTACAATACAAATATTACACGCAGAGTAATTGCAAAGGCAGAAAACTACCTTAAATAGCAATTCTTCAAATCTTGCGATTTTATTTTATGTAATATATTCAATATATGCTTATTCAATAAAGTAAAATATTTTAAGCATAAATCAAACACTTTGTGCGAATTTTAATACATAATCTGAAATCTTTAACAACGATTTAACACACAAATACGTACAAACATGGCACAAAAAATTGCATACGATTGTTAAGAGGATTCCCGGATCCCCTCCCTCAGTGCGGAAAAAAGGTATTAAAATGGGTTTGAAGAACCCCTTCGTTATAGCCCCGAGTACTGGCTAATGGACTGATTTAAAAGGCGAAAGCAAGAGTCCATAGAGAGGAAAGCCATAAGTCCGAGCCGAGTCCATAAGCGGCGCCATATTTCACAATATAATATTTAACACACAATAATATTATATTCACAATATAATATTTTACTTTATTGAATAGAGGCGAAAAGCGTTCATCTTAAAGAAATGACGTAATTGACCTGAACTAACAGAAAAAGAAGGTAGTCACTGCCCAGGATCCCTCCACACTATCGAAGCAAAAGAGTTGCTGGTCATATTATTCACCAAGGAAGAATTATGTTTATAAATATAGTAAACTTCTTAAAAGTTTAGCTCCAAAACTGAAATACATTATTCAATAATTTTTGCTCCTGGATATTTAAATTGGTCGTTGGAATTCCAACAACGTTTAGCTATTGTAGATTTCTCACATTACTGCCTTCTAACATAATTCTGGTGTTCTTTCAGCTTAATTGTAAGAGCACGCTTCGTCTTTCCAATGTTTTAGAGGCCGCACTCACAAAAAAATTCCGTAAATGCCCCAGGTGTTATGTCGTCAATTGTATCTTTAAGATTGGAGAATGAAACATTATTCGTTGTAGAGAAAACAACTTTGAAACTAAACCTATTGAAAATGCGACAGGTTTGTGCACTGGTTTTAAGAAAATAAGGTAAGAAAATAACATTTTTAAATTCTGTATTTGCTGTAACACGTTCACAACATGTTTAAATATCTGATAATCAATTTCATTTCAGAGAATGAGAATGAGAACGAATGTTAATTATTTTTTAGCAACAACAGAATATAAACATTATAAGATTATACCACATATGTGCCAATGGATTTCACTTGATCTATAAAATGGATTAATATGAAAGCATCGTTGACGAATCTGAAGATGAAGATAAGCTCAGTTTTATTACCTTTACTCTGTTTTTAACTGTTACTGTATCTCCTAATAATTGTTGTTAGTTGATATTATTTAAAATTTGTTGCTATTGTTATATCAATTTTATCCCATGTGTTATTGAAAAAAGTATATGCCGTTTAAATTAAAAATTTATCTCGTCAATCGTCTATTTTTACAAAGGTTATACAAATTATTAAAATTTGAATAGTCTCTTTTAAAAGACAGATAATTTTAAATTTTAAAATGCTTTATTTATTTATTTATTTTTTGTATTCGAAACAGATCCAGTACAAGTACGGTTTTAATCGCGGAATATTTTTATTTCGTCCTTTCCTTAAATCAATATCTGCAAAACATGAGAGTACTATGTAAATTTTGCCGCAATTAAATAAATCACAGGGAAACCTAATACCGTCTCTGACTTATCAAAGTGTAAATGTAGACAGATTTCTTTCATATTCCATTTGTTTACTTTTATTGAATAAGAAGTTTTGGCGAGATAATAATATTAACACTGTAACTTAATGTTAGCAATAATTTTATAGATTTCCCTTGGAGTGCGTATTATTATTCAATGCAGTAAATCACATTTTTACTATACAACTTGGTCCATCCACAAAAATGGGATTTACGTTAATACTGACTGTAATACACAAAAGGAGAGAATAGTGAAATATATTAAGATAAAATGGTAAAATATGTAAATATATAATAGAAAATATATAAATATATTATAGAAAATTATATAATATATATACACTACAAATATTTATAAATGAGCTTTACGAATTCTCCAGTACTACTGAAATCACAAGAGAAACTAATATTGTCATATATACTTATAATACAGCAAACGAAGACTGATTAACTCCTTGCATTATTTTCGTATTTTTATTGAATAACAATTTTAGGCGTGATCATAATATTTATAATGTAACATAATGCTAAGCATATATTTTTTCTGGAATTGCCACTGGATTATTACACATTATTCCTTGCAAAGACTTTCATAAATACTTTAGAGATCATTTCTTTCTAATAATGTGTGTTTAACATATGACTGTTCACATAAAGGGTGTTTTTTCTTAGAAGGAGAGGGCTAACCTTGTTAATCACAGATTTTGATTATGTGTTGTTGTATATGTTGTAGGGTAGAGATCCCTCAGTGTCAGGTTCAACTGGTTTTATACAACGTTCCTTAGTTCTTGAGAAAGCGCGGGGGGGGAGGGTAATAGTAGTACACAACTTAAATACTAACTTTGAAACCAAAATAGTCAGTTGGTATGGCGATTGCTCTCTGCTTCGCGGTCCCGGGTTCGATACCCAAACGCGCTTCATTTTTTTCTCATTTTTTGTTTTATAAATATGCTTGTAAGTATAACTTAATGATCTCATTGTCAATTAAAATTTATTATATTGTATATCAATTCTAATTTTAACCTATTTAAGTTTTACTTTTAACTAAATAGTTGTATAAAACATCATATAACTGTTAATTTTTAAAAAATCCCTTTTAAAATGTATTTCATATAATCTTTATCGATGCAATGATATTGAGCCATTGTGTCAATTCGTGATTTAAAAAAAAAAAAAAAAAAAAAAAAAAAAAAAAAAAAAAAAAACATCATTTACGCATTACTTTAACAAAGGAAATCAATGCGACAATACTATTATTCTATTTTCAAAGTAACAAGCATAATTTTATTAAAAATTAGCATCAGAATTAAATTACAACCGATTTTTTGCATCTTAAAGATTTTCAAATTTGTAATACGTATGCTTGCCCTTTCAATTACTTTGCTTTCCCCTTTATCTTGTTTCTGCTGTTATTATTATTTTATTTGAAACTATATGCCGCCACAACAGATTTTGTCAAGATTTTGGAATTTTTATCA
This sequence comes from Maratus speciosus, assembly GCA_963932465.1. NCBI lineage: Eukaryota > Metazoa > Arthropoda > Arachnida > Araneae > Salticidae > Maratus > Maratus speciosus. Next base: position 56,573,122 of record OZ010790.1, read on the forward strand.
TTCAATTAGCGATCCAATTCTTTTTAAACCTCTTTAAAGGATGAGAAATAATAGTTTAAAAATAAAAGTAATAAATTTAAGTTTGTTAACAACATAATTAATGTATGATATTAAAATTTTTAATTAAAATTATTAAATTAAAATTACAAGTATATTTATAAAACAAAAAATGAGAAAAAAATGTAGCGCGTTCGGGTACTAAATTTGGGCCCGCAGATCAGGCAGCGAACGCCGTATCAAATGAGCTACGACCAACTTATCATTTTTCTTACGAGGTAATTATTTAAATCGTGTACTACTATTAAACCATTCGGATTCTCAAGAACTAAGGAGCGTTGTTTAAAATCCGTTGAACCTGAGACTAAGTGGTCTCTACCCTACAACATATATTAAAAAATCCCTTCCGGCTCTGGCCTACAGGTGGAGGTAGATTTCGATGTTAAGTACTAAATTCACCAACAAAACTTAAATCAAGATTAGAGATAAACCCAGTTGATTCACTAAGAATGAACTCTAGGGAGCTAAACATTTTGTGAAAATTCTAATATACACGAATACACACACGCATGTATATGGGATAGGTTTAAAAATTGCAAAATGAAATTCAGAGAACCTCAAAGTGTTAAAATATGTTAATATTTCCATAGTCGGGTTTTTATCATGTTTTAATACTTTTCTTCAAACTCGCATGACGTTACATACACCTGCTGAGGTCCATTATATTTCTAATATGACGCAATATATATATATATATATATATATATATTAATTCGTCAAACTATTTATTTCATTTTGAGTTTCCATGCTGAAATCTTGGTCTAGAAAACTTATGACGTAATATTCAATTTGCTTTCAATTCGTCAAACTATTATTTCACGTGAAATTCTTGCAATAGAAAAGCAATTGTTGTGGTGAGAGTTTTATTGTTTTTTTTTATTGTTGGCAACTGCTATAACGAAAAATAATTATTTTTTCTTATCATTGTTGTGTAAGAGCTGGTTTTATCAGAATCTTGTTAAGACGGTATTCAAAATTTTTAACCCACCCATTTCCATTCCCTTGGGCCGATTTTGCCCATTTTCAATCCCCGCCGAGATATTAGCCATCTCAAAGTTGTTGCGAGTTTGAAAATGATCCGTGAATAATTGAGACTTTTATCGTACGGACAAAATTTAGTACATATATATATATATATATATATATATATATATATACATGTATATATGTATATAAAATTTTTAAGTGGGGGTGGTTTTGGGTTCCTAGGGTCATATAATGAAAAGTTATGAAGGAATTTTTCAAAAGTCGCACCATGGTAACGACTGCAATAGGTAGTATTTCTTACGAAACTACCTAAAAAACCAAAATCTGTTTTTACCAAGGTTGGCCCTCTCCTTGTTAGAAGTATACAAATTTAAAACGAATTAAAACGCATAAAAATAATGTTAATGTTAAAGGTTTTTAGGTGCGTTCGTAATTATATAAATACGTAGCACCTATAGTCGTCGTTCAGTCCGTCCGTCTGTCCGTCCGTCTGTCCGCATGTAACAGAGCAAAAACTACCCAACCGATTGGTCTGAAATTTCAAATATATGATTGTTGCAAAATTTTGTCGAGCCATTTCAAATTTTATGAAAATCGGATGTATAGTTAAATTACAGGGACAGTCAAAATTTTTCTTTACATTACGGCCAATGGGAAAAAATATTGCAAGTGGATTTTAATGACATTAGAGCCTTCCGAATGATCTGGAATTTTAAAGATATAATTGTTGCAAAATTTTGTCGAGCCATTTGAAATTTTATGAAAATCGGATGTATAGTTAAATTACAGGGACAGTCAAAAGTTTTTCTTTACATTACGGCCAATGGGAAAAATTATTGCAAGTGGATTTTAATGATATTAGAGCCTTCCGAATGGTCTGAAATTTTAAAGATATAATTGTTGCAAAATTTTGTTGAGCTATTTAAAATTTTAGGAAAATCGGATGTATAGTTTAATTACAGGGACAGTCAAAAGTGTTCCGTTACATTACGGGGAATGGGAAAAAATATTGGAAGTGCATTTTAATGATGTATCAGACTATGCACTTCATGAAGTGCAAAAAATTATACATTCAGTATAATATGGGGTGCAAAAAATGATTATAAAACTAGTTATAGTACGAACTCACCTCATTTGCCACGTTTGACGAGCAATTTCCAACTTGTTTATAAAAGCGGTTGAGTGACTCTGCAGTAAAAGCGACAGATGTAATGAGATCACTTGTCCGTGGAAGACAGTTTAGAGCTCCATTACAAGAAATTATGCACTCATCGAATGTCTCCCGGAATCCACTGATTTTATTTTCCACAATTTGAAAGGGTTGCTCTGGCGTAAGTCTATTTATGCTGAAAAGACAAAACTTACTGAGCACAAATCATCTGTCGGCTATCAAATTTAGTGCGATTAGAAACAGTGTTGCCAATTTCAAAAACACACATCTAAAAAACACCTTTTACAATAGTAGAGCGTAAAGAACCTTGTGTATTATCCTGTCTTGTAATAATAATTTATATTTTCAATTAAAGTATATTTCCTTGTACATATTTTTTCTGCGCATGTAATAATTGAGCATAGTTAAATATAATTTGAAATTTTCTATTGGGATCAGCCACTTTTGCCTGTCATTGAAGTTTTCTCGTTATAATAATTTGTAAGAATTTGTGTATCAAATGACACATAATAACAATTTTTGAAATATTTTTTTTTATTTTTTTGTGTGCGAAAAATATTTAGTAGGGCAACGTTTTTAAGTAACAAATATCATTATCAATATAATTATCAAGTGCGTTTCTTAAAAAAAAATTCTCTGCAAACAGGCTAGTGTGATTAAAAAATAATAGAATTCTGCAGCAATTGCAAAAAATACGATTAAAACGACTATTATAAATACCTTTAATAGAGGTGATGAAGACGATTTACCTTATTATTATATTCTTTTCGTATTTTTATTGAACAAGAAGCATTATGTTGAATGATGATTTGGAGATCATAATATTATCATTGTAACTTAATGCTGACAAAATTTTTCTGCGATTGCCAATGGAGTATACATCATTATTCATTACAGTGACTCATGTAATTACTATAAAGATCATTTCTTTCAAAAAATATATGGATTTACCACAATAAGCGATGTTCATTTAGTACAATAGCATAGCAAAAAGGATATTCTGCCTTGCAATAAATAACTCATACCATGTATTAAATATTTTCTTGAATCTATCTCTCTGTGGGTGTTTGATTGCAGGAATTTAGTTTCAGTTACTTATTGATAACTAATAGACTAAAGAATAACTAAAGAATAACTAAAGAATATAAAAATGTACATATATAAAGCATACATTTATATACAAACGGAATGTAAATAAACTACGCCCGTTTATCAAGATTGAACATTTGATGTGCACTGTAAAAAAAATCCGTAAAGTTACTAAACTTTTTCTAGGAAACTGGGATTCCAGGAACTTTTTATGTAACGGCAACAGCAAAAATTTCTGTAGCATCATCTGTTACAGGAATTTTTCTTGTTGCCGTTACATAAAAAGTTCCTGGAATCCCAGTTTCCTAGAAAACTTTTAGTAACTTTACAATTTTTTTTTTTACAGTGTGGTTTTCTGGCTTTAGGTTTAATTCTTATGAAACAAATTTAAGTATAAAATAATATTTATTCAAAAATTCGTTTTATAGTTGTTAACTTAGTAATTTATTTTTTATTTATTTATAAAATGTAGTTTTCAAAAATACTCTTAAACATACCAAAAACACATATTTAAAAATCTTTTATATAAAATGTTTGTATAAGTAAATACACATATATCTTAACTAAATTACTGTAAGAAAAAATAATAATTTGCATAATATAGTTAATTTTAATATATATGTATGTGCCATATACATTACGTACTACGAAAATTATGGAATCACCTGTTGTGCTAACAATCCTCATAATCTATAAAAATCTAATAATCACAATGATCTTTAATAATCTATTGGTCTCCAGATACACTGTAAAAAATTATAAAGGTACAAAATTTTTTTCTAGGAAATTGGGATTGCTAGAACATTTTATGTAACGGCAACCACAAAAATGCATGTAACAGATACACTTTTGCACCGTAAATAAAAAATCTGTAAGGTTACTTAGAATTTTTTAGAAAACTGGGATGCCCAGAAATTTTTATGTAACTGGAACCCGGGTTACAGATAAAATTTCAGTAAGATTACTATAAATTTAGTAGATTCTTTTGTAAATCTATATATTTCTGTAGTTTTACAAAAAATAGTTTTGTAGGTTTACATTTGTTTTTGTACATTGTACAGATAAAATTCTAGTAAGCATACAGTATTTTTTTTTACTTTACATCTGTAGAATTACAGAATATATTTTTTTACAGTTTGGACTAGACTGTTTGAAATTTTTTAAAAGTTAATCATCGCCTCAACTCATCGTTATCTGAATCCTCATTTATAGTTTAAACAAACATATAGTGACGCTCTGAATACAATATGGCTGAAGGGACAGACAAGTGGAGTTTGCAAAGTCAGAGGCATGGGTTGCTGTGAGCCTACACTGTAAAAAAAAAATTTGTAAAGTTACTAAAGTTTTTCTAGGAAACTGGGATTCCAGGAACTTTTTATGTAACGGCAACAACAAAAATTCCTGTAACAGACGCTGTTACTGGAATTTTTCTTGTTGCCGTTACATAAAAAGTTCCTGGAATCCCAGTTACCTAGAAAAACTTTAGTAACTTCACAGATTTTTTTTTACAGTGTATGTGTACCCACGGAGTATAGCCAAAAGATAGATTTATGTAAACTACAAGAGCAATGGGCGTTTAATAATAAAAAGAAAATGTGAGCGTATCATACACTCAGACATGCATCGGATTGAGACAGAATCGGATATATGTCTTTATTTTCTGATCTGCTGAATTATCGATAAAAAACACAACATGCTTTCGAATAGACAGAATTCCTAAGTTTTTCCTGCTTCAGTTAGATTCTCGAGAAAACTGCTGCGCCCTGAAAAAATAACGATAAAATGTTTTCGAAGCACAATTAAAATGCGTAGTGAAATATTCAAAGTATATATAGTCAATATATATATATATATATATTAACCACTTCGAAGTATTCACTAACGTATCATATTTAGTACTGCCCTAAAACTTTAATATACATATATATATGCATATTAAAGTTTTAGAGCAGTACTAAATATGATCCATTAGTGAATACATTAATTGTATTATTCAAATTAAATTTATTTAATGGCAGCACTATTTACATTCCGATGTTGAAAATAGTGTAATTTTACTATTCCAACCTGCTGACACTATATATTTTTGCTCCAGTGTTTATACTCATGGATGTTTTGTTAGATATTTATGTCAACATGTGCAAATTATTCCTTATACATTTTATGGTTTTTCATTTATTAAACGTTTGGATCTTCAGTTGGTGATATTCTTATATTTTTTAATCTATTTTAATACTTTCCTTTTTTATTTAATATTTTTTATCTGGTGTTACTTCTGTTTTTTTCTGGATTTTTATGTGTATACTTCAAGTGCTTTTAGGGTCTTTTTTATTATTGTCAGTTTATTATGGTTCAAATTAGAAAATATAACATGATAAATTTATAGAAAATTTTAAAATAAAATATATATTTATACAGAGGTTTAAAATTGCATAATTAAAATACTTTTTTATTTTTATTTTTCATACCGTCAGATATAAAAAAAAAGCCTAGCACTGGAATGTGTTTTATATTGTTGCACTTTTCTCTTTCATCAAGATTATTTTGAACTTTATTCTATTTTTACTACAATTACTGTATTTTTTTAATATTTATTTATATTCTTCATTTTTCATTCTATCCTAAACACTTTTCTATTTTTGTTCTCATTAAACATATACACTGTAAAAAAAAAAAAAAAAAAATCTGTAGTTCTACAGATGTAAAGTTACATGCTTACTAAACTTTCACCTGTAACTGTACGAAAAAAGCTGCAAATCTACAAAACTAGTTTTTGTAAAGCTACAAAAATCTGTAACTTTACAAATGAATCTGCTAAAATTTCAGTAATCTTACTAAACTTTTATTTGTAACCCTGGCTGCAGTTACATGAAAAGTTCTCGGAATCCCAGTTTCCAAAAAAATTCTTAGTAACCTTACAGATTTTTTGATTTTCGGGGCAAAAGTGTGTCTGTTACATAAAATTTTGTTGTTGCCGTTACATGAAGAGTTCTAGGAATCCCAGTTTCATAGAAAAACTTTAGTAACTTCACAGATTTTTTTTTACAGTGTAATAAATATTTCAGTATACAATATTTTCTTAAAAATACTTGTGATAGCCATAAATTAAACTTCGGCGTCCATATATGTAATAAAATGACTGTGACCTACTTTATAAAGATCTTACCACAAGCCATATCAATATGGTTTAAAATTTATTAACAACTTTTGCAAACAACTGAAAAGAACAAAAGTAAAGTTTAAACTTACAATATCCAAATGAAGCCACCATGGAAATGAAAATACTCTCGTTTCGTGAGTAACTTGGCTAACATGATCACTGTCAGTAAAAATAAAAATGACAACACCACAAATACATGAAACTGAACTTTCATGCACTGAAAAAAAAATCTGTAAAGCTACTAAAGTTTTTCTAGGAATCCCAGTTTCCTAGAAAAACTTTAGTAACATTACAGATTTTTTTTTTTACAGTGTGTATTATATAGTAGTATTATGTAACTATTATTTAGTAGCAGTAATAATCCATGTGTTAATTACTTCTCTACTTAATTGAATGAAAAGCTATCAATGCATGAAAAATTCTTCATTGCATTCAATGTTTGAAAAAAAAAATGAAATCTCAATTCATTTAGTGTAAAATTTTGTAAAAGATAAAATCTATATCACATATATACATCGCTATCCTACGTTCGACAGAAATCGGGATTATTTATTAATTGTTTAATGACAACGCCGGAATGAAACGCATCTCATTGGTTATTGTGTAAAAGGCCTTTGGTTGGATTTAAGTCAAGGTGAATCGGGTTTTTTTACGTTTCGCTGCAATCTCATTCGCTGCAATTATGGGGCTTCAAAATATCAGTAGAATTGCCCATAAAAGATCTGGGGGAGGCATGAAAGTGAAGAAGAATCAGAATTAAGAAGAAAAAACCTAAATAGATTGTATCGAGAACGCCGTGAAACACAGAGCATAAGCGATCGCCAAAATAGGCTTAATAACTGTCGCATGCACGAACGCGCGGCTTCTGAAATCCATACGATAGCGTAATATATATATATAGCTTAATCAAAACCTGTGTTCAATTGTATACAGGTTTTTCTAGAGTTAGATCTTTTGGCACAGCTGTCATATAAGCACCACGTTGGAGCGATTGGTTTCTGAGGACAGTGACATATACGCACCGGAATACTTAACTTGCGCCAAAGTCTCGTTATTTTGCTTGAAAAGGTTATCCGGATTTTGATGTTTCTTTATTAATAAATTGTTTATTTACTTTTATTTTCTTTTTTAAAATTATCTAAATTGTTTTGTTCAATAGTTATTAATCTTTAATAGTAATTAAACTTATTTTTTTATTTAGAGGTATTCCCTTTTTAAAAATATATGTAACTGCTATTCGAAAACGACGTACGTTTTCGCCAAATTGGAGTTAAAAAAAAAAAAAAAAAAAAAAAAAAAAAACGCGCCAACGTGGTGCGTATATGACAGCTGTGCCAAATGTATCACATTAGCATTGCGCAATTATAAATTTGCCATATATCAAACTTTTATCTTATACGAATATGCCATTTAGGTTCAACCGTAAGAACATCTTTATCCATTTCATTCTTTAAAAGTAAGTGTAATAATTTTCCCTGACCGTTTCATTTTTCAAACATAACTATTTTCGGTACTTTTCGGTTAGCCGGGCGCCAGTGTTATATTTACATTCGTATATACATATATATGCACATATATGTAAATGTATATGTACATACGTATGTATATATTTATGCGTGTGTGTGTACATAAATATATTTACATATATGTGCATATATATGTATATATGAATGTAAATATAATATTGGCGCCCGGCTAACCGAAAAGTACCCTTTTTTATTTTGAAATTTAGCTCTTATATAATTTTTTTTTTGAAACTTTTAGTATAAATAAATATTATTCAATCTTTTTTTTAAGAAGTCCATTCCACTGTTGTATTTTTCAATAAAGGTCTGCCCGGGCAACGCCCTGTGGGTCAGCTAGTTTAGTTTAATTTCCGAACATATTACTAATCATTGAATCATATGATTTAAATTTGAAGTTCATCTGTTTAAAATAAGTGTGGACAGTGAAACAAGGCAGGGAAAATTGATACTACGCTAACGGATCACTAAGTTGTAGGCAAAACTATTAGAAGCCCATATGTTTAAACCCTGATTGCCTAGAAAAAGAACAAACATGTAATGTTGTTTTCTCTCTAAATCGATAAAAATACTAAAAAAAGTTAATATTCTCAACCTGATGCATAAAGTTAATTAAGTATATAATTATAATGCTTGAGATTAATAATCATTACTCAATGTTTAAAAAATTCACATATCTGTAGAATTATATTAATTTAAATAGTGCTTTTATAGCTGTGAAACCTACAGCTTTTCGAACGGATATATCATTTCACGGCCCTGGGAAGGTCAATATGTAACCTACCTCATTGTTGGATAAATTCTTAGCAACCCATTATGCGTAGTGTTTTGATAAGCATAAGTTTTACACGTAAAACGTAAAGAAATATTATAATTTTTCGTAATAGCAGTGAGATTTAGAAAACATCTTGTTAATGTACTAATAAAAAACTGATATACATTTTAAACATCTTGTATATTGTATGAAATTTTAGAAAAGTTTTAAATATATCTTCAAAATTCAATTTAACTGAAAATTAATTATTGAAGAAATATCGCCCAAAAATAAAACATGCGCAAAGCTTATTCGAAAAATTTTTACTTCTTTCAGATTAGTCATTGCCTGTGAATAAAAGCGAGTATTAGGTAGATTTCGTATGAAATACTACCTATTGGGATCGTTCCTATGTTGGAATTTCTGAAAAATTTTTGCAGATCTACACCGATCATGACTCCTAGAACCCAAAACCACCCTCAGTAAAAAACTTTATATATCTATCTATCTATCTATCTATCTATCTGTCTATCTATCTATATATATCACTTTCTTCTGGACACGATAACTCTCGTAATTCTGCACCAATCTCTTCCAAACTGATACATAAAATCAAAGGGCATAAAATCTCGGTCAAGTTCGTTAATGGGCAAAATCGGACCAAGGGGATGGAAATAGGGAGGGGTTTTGTGAAAACAGAAAACCCCCCATAACTTCTTAATTTTTGTACATATCAAATCAGTTTAAAGTTTTTATTACTTCTAAAAATAGGGCCAAAATTTTATGTACAACAGATTTTTGATAAAGTTAAAAATGGGCTCAAGGGGCGCAAAAAATAGGGGTTTTGGGAGAAAAAAATTCATACCTTCGTCAATTCTCAAGATATCAATTCCAATTAATTTTATTATAAATCTCCATAATATTATCTACAACTTTTATATTCACAAGTTTTTGATAGGACCAATTCGTACCGCAAAAAAAATTAAAAACGAAAACAAAAACAAAAAGGGGGTTTGAAGAAGTAAAAAATCCATAACTCCGTCAATTCAAAAGATATAAAATCCCCATGAATTTATCATATATCTTCTTAATATTGTCTACAACATCTATATAGACAAGTTATGGATAGGACCAATTCTTACAGCAAAAACAAATTAAAAATACATAGCGGTTGAAGAAAAAAATCATCTAAGTAAGCGTGTAGTCAAATCCAAAGTGCGTATTTTCTGACTCATTTTACAATTCATTTTTGCTCTCAAAGGCTTCCAATTGGTACGTTTTCTTACTCAGAAACTATATAATGTACCGTAAGGGTCGATGTTTTGATAGAGGCAGAATATATTTTAAAAAATGCTGTTAAAGTGGGCGTTTTGAACCGAATTTCCCGAAGCGGATTGTGTTGGAAAAATCATTGCCTTAAGGATGCACTCAAATCCAAACTGCTTATTTTCTGACTCATTTTTAAATTCATTTTTGCTCTAAAATGCATTTAATTGGTAGATTCGTTTATTCAGAAACTATATAATGTACCGCAATGATAGATTTTTTGATAGAGGCAGAATATATTTCAAAAAATTATGTCAAAGTGGGCATTTTGAACGGAATTTCCCGAAGCAATTGTGTTATCACTTTCTTCTGGACACGATAACTTCCGCAATTCTGCACAAATCTCTTCCAAACTGATACATAAAATCAAGGGACATAAAATCTCGGTCAAGTTCGTTAATGGTCAAAATCGGACAAAGGGGATGGAAATAGGGAGGGGTTTTGTGAAAACCGAAAAAATACCATAACTTCTTAATTTTTGTACATATCAAACCAATTTAAAGTTTTTATTACTTCTAAAAATAGCGCCAAAAATTCATGCATCACAGATTTTTGATAAAATTTAAAATAGGCTCAAGGGGCGCAAAAATAGGGTTTTTGGGAGAAAAAAATGCCTTACTTCGTCAATTCTCAAGATATCAATTCCAATTAATTTTATTATAAATCTCCTTAATATTATCTACAACTTTTATATTCACAAGTTTTTGATAGGACCAATTCGTACCGCAAAAAAAATTTAAAACGAAAACAAAAAGAGGGATTGAAGAAGTAAAAAATTCATAACTCCGTCAATTCAAAAGATATAAAATCAACATAAATTTATCATATATCTTCTTAATATTGTCTACAACATCTAGATAGACAAGTTTTGGATAGGACCAATTCTTACAGAAAAAACAAATAAAAAAAACATAGCGGTTGAAAAAAGAAATCATCTAAGTAAGGGTGTATTGAAATCCAAACTGTCTATTTTCTTACTCATTTTTAAATCCATTTTTGCTCTCAAACGCATCCAATTGCTAGATTCTCTTATTCAGAAACTATATAATGTACAGTAATGATCGATTTTTTGATAGAGGTAGAATATATTTCAAAAAATGATGTCAAAGTGGGCATTTTGAACAGAATTTCCCGAACCGATTGTGTTAGAAACGAAAAATATTGCCCTACTGAAAAAATAATTGTTTATTAATCAAGTTTTAATTAATTGAAAGAAAAATAAAAACACAGGTCGCTTATAAATCTTTTCAAAAATCACGTCAGCATGTTTCATATATATATATATATTTTTATTAAAAATTAATCTGAAAATGTGCCAGAAAATTTCGAGTTGTTGAGTATGGAAAAATATTTTTTTAATATCGCCTTAACATGATTCTGATAAAACCATCTATTTTATAAAAAAGGAAATAAAAACTCGTCAAAAGCAGACGGATAAAACTGTTAAAGTGGATTTATATCTAATAATGATTTAGTTTTTGTTGGTGAAATTAGTATACTTAACTTCGAAATCTACCTCTGCCTGTAGGCCGGGCCGGCAGGGATTTTTTTGGATTAAAAATGCACTAATTGAAATCCTTTAGCATGTTTCCATGCCAACGATATTTAGAAAAAATATCAAGATTATATTCTATTATTTTTAATTAGTCGAATGGGATAATGTGAATGGATCTTTTATAAATAGCTTAATATATCTTTAAATATATGCTAATTTGTTTTGTTTAATTCGTATTAAATTTTAATTCGCGATCATAAATTGAATCATTTAACTTTAATAAAAAATACATTTAGATGCAAAAAATTCTTCAAATGAAAGAAGAACATGAAAACAACCTTAAAACATTGAGTAAATTAAAAATATTTTTGTGTGTTTCAATTAAAAAATATATTTCAATTAATTATCAAACGAAATTCAAATACGTTTTATTCGAATCTTAGCAATAATAATATAATAAGATGAATTAATAATTGCATTTTAAGAAAGTGTACCATTAGGCATTAGTGTTAAATTACGCATAACTAGATACTAAATAACATAAATGAACATTTCTAAAGATGGATATACAGGGTGTCCGGTCTCAACGGTGTCCAATGGCTAATTCCTAAACCGTTAGTCATAGACATATAGTTCCAATTACAAAAATGTTTTAAATCAGGTAAAGAAAATTTTTAAAAGCGATTTGGGTCAAGAAAAACATTTCTGAAAAAAATACGAAATTTAAATTTTTATACGGTCCCCCGGTCCTATAAGTTATATTTAGTAAATTTTTCCTATTACACTGACAAATAAGACAAAAAAAGTCCCTTTCATATAATACTAAAATTGAGCGAGTTATGAAACTTTAAAAATGAGTGACTTATGCCACTTTTTTGCTCTGAAAACAAATGAGTTCGGCTTGGTTTTGAGGGGTTATGTACCAAGTGCTTAAAGTAATCGAAGATCTTATTTCATGTGTATCTGCGCTTTGGAAAAAATCGTACAAGTATTACGATTAAGTTTCAAATTGGCTAGAATAACGTGCGTTTTATTTTGCAAGGATTTGAGACTTTATGACTCTTTTAACAAAAATTATGTTGATTTTACAAGCTTTTATGTTACTTCAACGATCGTATGTATGTTTTTCCAGTTCAAAATTTTTACTCGAACTTTAACACACTTTTAAATATCCGATCGAGATTACATTTTACATACTGGCGCAATTCCGATGAAAATCTAATATTATTATGATTTTCGGTGGTTACCATTTATACTTATTTTACAGGATAACACAAAAAATTTCGTATAGATTACCGCCAAGAAGTTTAAGAGAAAGTTTTTGATTAGATAATACAAGACTGCGATAGTTGGGTTTTTTAACTTTTATGTATTTTTTAGCGCTGAATCCAAAAATTACCTTAATTTTTAACCATTATGTCAGGATATTTTGCAAATCATAAATTGTCAAATTTAAGGAATAACAAAAATCGGATACTATAAAGTAGAGGACATAATTGTGTTTTTTAACTTTTGATAATTGATTTTTACGTACTTTTTAGCACTGTATCTGAAAATGACCTTCATTTTTAATTATCACGTTAGAATTTTTTTGAAAATCGCAAATGTGTAAGTTAAAATATAGCGAAAATCACATACTATAAAACATATGTAAAACATTTTTTTTTAATTATTATTTTATTTTATTCAATAATTTATTCGATAGTTTTGCTTATCCTGGGAATCTTACAGCTAAACAGCTGAGTGGTCCGATGAGAAGGGGGAGGAGATTCAATTTTAACTTTGAACTTTTTAACTTTGAAATTTGCAATTTGCGAAAAATCCTGATGTGATAGTTAAAAATGAAGGTCAATTTCGGATTCAGCGTACAGAATATATAAGAATCAATTATCAAAAGCTAAAAAACATGACATAACCTAACTTTTGCAGGCTAGTGCAATCTAATAATATTTTAAAATACGTATCATTTTGTAAAGAATTGAGGCTGTTAATTTAGCATCATTAACAAAAATTCTGTTTTTTTCTTTCTTCTTAAATGATTATTACAAATTGTATATTTTGCATTAATATGTCAGAATGATTAAAGATTTCAAATTTATATTGCAATGTTAATTTTACTCTCAAAATTTTTTTAATATATCTGACGAAATTATATTTCGACTAAATTTGTGAATGACCCCCAATTTGCAGCAGAAAATATGCTCCAAATTTAAACAGCTATTACTCGGTCAGTTTTAATCGTAGAATAACGGGACTTTTTTTGTATTACTTGTCAGTGTAAAAGCAAAAATTTACTAAATATAAATTATAGGACCGGGGGACCGTATAAAAATTTAAATTTCGTATTTTTTTAAGAAATGTTTTTATTGACCCAAATCGTTTTTAAAATATTTCTTTACCTGATTTAAAATATTTTTGTAACTGGAACTATATGTCTATGACTAACGGTTTAGAAATTAGCCATTGGACACCGTTGAGACCGGACACCCTGTATATTAAAATTTCTATATTTTTCTTGTTGTACAGTTCAAGAGTGCACTTAGCTGTAAGTTAGTATTGACCCACTATTAGATTGATTCTTGATTACATGGGAATTTTCCAATGAAACACCAGTATTGATTTTAGATTTGAAATATTTTCTATAAAACGCCAACTTTAAGTACATATTGACATTACACTGGAACTATTTCCAATGAACTGCTAATATTGTTCAACATTTGCTATAAATTGGTTCTTTAAGGATATTATTAACATCGATTTTCACTGTTTACATTATAAAATCAATTGCTAATTAAATTGCAACAATATTGCCAGGAATATTAGCACAATGTAACACCCCAATTTTGAGTTTATATTTCATGGCAATATTTGCTACAGATACTGTCTTAATATGGGCAAAATTTTAAAACCGTAATAAAGGAGCTCTTTTTCATGCCAATAATGCACCAATGCACCAATGGAACAAGCTTGAGCCACAAAACGCTCGATATTGTTTAGATACAGGATAACCCTTTATAGGGTAACCGTTTCTTAAAATCTGTGTATATGGTTTGTAGTGTGAGAATGCATATTTTCTATTACATACTGTTCTGTTTTAGATATTTTGACAATATCTTTTGATATAAAATTTAAATACATTCGGCAGAATTTTAATCTAGGATAGTTATTGTAATTTTGTATAATACAGATGTATATAGTATTTATGTAACCGTATTTATTTAGAGTGACGTACAAACACATTAATTTTATTTCTTCATTCAAAATTTTTCGCTTTTTCGTTTTCAAGTAAATTAATTTCAACTAAGCATAAATAACTCATGAAATGAAAAATGGCAGCTTCAGGTTACAATTACAATGCCTTTCACGATCTGATTACCTCTTCTTTTGTGTTTGGCTAATGAAGGGAAACGAGTCTTTTATCTTCTGACTGAGTTTGTTTGAAAAGCCATAACTGGAGGCTGTGTTTCCTTTACTAACAAACTAATTGAATTGACTAAGTAATAAAATTATTCTGTTTTGACTGGTTTGTTAGATCCATTATACTTCTAAAATGCTGAAACTCAGGGATATAATAATGCATTTTTTATCTATATGATATTGACTGCTTTAAGTATTTTAACATTTTTAAATTCCTTCATACGCGGTGGAGTATTAGAAACAAACCCTAAGGATTTGTAAGTGTATGTGTGTGTGTGTGTAGGGGGGGGGGGTGAAAAGAAATAATTTGAGCTTGTTGTAGGTAGATCAGAAGCATTTCATATAATTTTATTTCCACACCTTATATTTGCAATAAACAAAAGTACTAATTAGTAAAATATGTGTATAATGATGAGAATGCGAGAATAGGTATTATTATTGATAAGTATTAATTTATGTGTTTAAAGCGTCTATTTAATGCTAATGTTTCTATTTTAACCCTGCAGTAGACGAATGTCGGTCTTTTTGCAGTCCATATAAATTATAGTCATCTCAGCCATCTCCTCTTACAATAGTGGAATATTATGTAGCTGACCTTAAATGTTTCTCCATTATCATAGTACAGCTACATGGCATTCTGTTTTTTTCTACTATATATTGATAAGGAAAGTAGAATTTCGTCGAAAAGGCTAATACATAATCACTAGTGAGTTTTCATATTCATCATTTCTAAATATTTTATAAAAATTGAGAAACTTGACTAATTTCAGTAAAATGAAGCTTAATAATATTTAATTATAATATAAATCGAAGTGTAATAATTGAATAACTATTGAAAATTTTGATATTCTCTTTTTTCCGCAAGGAAGATCCGAACGTGACCACTATCGTTCTTAAAAACCACGAGATGACCCTCAGGTTAAACAAATGTATAAAAATATTTTATTTTTTCTACAGATACTGTTTTATCAGGAAAAGGACAACTCTTAACCTAACCCCCTAACCGTACACAAATGACACCCTTTTTCCTATTCCTATGTTTTCCTACCAAAAAGAAAATATGTGTAGGAATTGAAACCTAAGTTTGTTAAATTAAAAACGCGAACAAATAAAATCGATAAAAGTTTCAATTTAAATAGCATTTATAGAAATTATCTGGGAAAAAAAAAACTATTGATGATGAACATCAGTTTTTGTAAAAGTTCGGTAAGTATTCAAAGGATATTTATTAGCTAGGAAATTTGCATTAGAAGCTTGTTGCACTTAGCTTGTTGCACTGAAGCTTGTTGCACTGATTCAGTAGCAGTGTGGTAATAATTTAAAATATATCAAATCAGGCAGTTCACGCGATTCATCATATTTTGCATATGAAATCTTATATTTTATTGCACAGTGTTTCATTAAAAACGTTTCACGTAAATACTCGAAATGTCACTGAAAATGCATGCTTATTCCAGAATGGATATCAATCACAGTTTTGCATCACTTGTTCATCAATGAATAAAAATTAAAAATATTATTAATACAGAACGAAAAATCATGTGAAATTACATACAAGAATGTAAAATCATGCGTTAAACATAGACTATGGAACACTTTCAAAACATTTAAAGTACTAAAATAAAATTTCTCAGTTTAAGAAAGCGAAAAAGGTTGTCTAAATAAAGAATTTGTAAAACACACAATGCATTTGAAATCTTAATTTCATCTATTTCCAATAACAACAACAAAATAATAATAAAAATAATAATAATAATTCAGCACTGTATATGTACTATAAATTTATCACATATTACATAGTATGCTAAAATTAAATTCAATTAGAAAACGCATATCACAGTTGAAAATGCCCCTTCAGCAATTTCCATCAATAAACGGAAATGCACTTCGGATGTTTTGTGCAGCCATGTATATGCATTTGAAAAATTTATACACACTAAAAAATATAGAAAAGGGTTTAATTTAAAACACGTACAAGAACAGAAAACACACTGCTTCTAGAAATTATTATTCACAGAGAATACTTTAACTGAACTATTTGGTGTGTCCTTATATATCAACGATCAATGCTATGCAGATTCTATTCTATAGTAAATACCTTGCAATGCACCTTAGAGATAATGTCAATTAAAATATTTAACTTGAATAAAATAAACCGCAAACGATTTTTCTCCTTACTCCGTAATGTAATGGAATTCTTTTGAGTGTCCCTGTAAATGAACGATGAATGCTACCTATATCATACTCTATAGTAGGACAGACCGTTACTAGTTGGTTACAGAGGTAAGTAGGAGCAACCCTCATAATTTGTCTGTTTATGGATAGATGACACCCCCAGTCACAGGGGACTTTCTTCTTGCTTTCTACAATCCCCATTTTGTGTTGCAGTGTTATCCACGTGCAGTGGACATTCATTACGATTTTTCTTCTTTTTTCATTCATAAGTAATTTTTTGTTGCTTTATTCTTTTTCTAATTTATAATACTTATCTTAATAATTGCGATTTAACTTTTGAAAGTTTTTCATGGTGTATGATTCACCCTACCTATTCCATATGTGATTTACTAGGATTTTTTATGTTCAGAAGATTACATCTCCAATTTTGTGAAGAATTTTGTTATAGGGCTAGTAGGCGCATTGAACAAGGGGCAAGTTGGCTCGGTGCGCCAACTAACCCCGTTACAATGTTTCGTAATATTTTCTGCTATTGTATCCCGTTTGATAAATTAATTACTTTTATTTTACAAAAAAAAAACGAAAAAAAAAGAAAAAAAAAAAACATGCGTAATTACGAAAGAAAAACAGAACAGGTTACCACGACGAAGAATATCATAAGAAATGATGTGGGAGTTGTAATAAATAACGGGCGATCTATTAGGCAAATTGTTGAAGTTTTTAATATTTCTTTGAGATTTCTAGCTCTATAAAATAACGAAATATGTCTTGGAGTTTTTCTGAAAAATAACGAAATTTGTCCTACAGAAATATACTTTAATGTAAAAGTATACAAACAAGATAAAGAATTTTTATAATAAAACTAGGGGGCTCTGCCCCCTGCAAGCTATACTCGCCAACCACGTTTAGACACCGGATAATCTAAAAACACGCTAATCTGATCGTTTTTTAAAATATTATAGAAGAATGAATTATACTGAAAAAAAGCTGTGCAGATCTCCCTGTGAACGAGTTTCCGTTCAATTTCCTTTGATTTCAAAAATTTAAGGCCGAATAAGTTGATGTTAAGACATCCAATGGTTGTTTTCGTGTTTGATTAAAGAGGATCAGTTAAACATTTGAAAATAAGCTAAAAAAATGAATTAAGTGTCAGAGTCTTTGTCTCCCGGTATTTTAAAACAATTTCTATAACAATAGCCTAAGTCATGTGACTATCATCAACAGTTCCGTGCTAACCACTTCGCTTTTTATATTCCTGGTGCCATTTTGGTACTTTTATGTAACCAGGTACAGTTGATAAGTCGCCAAATATTATTATATCGCCATCATTTCATCTATATTATAATAGTCCAAGTCATTTAACCGCCATAAATAAATAAGCTCTGATCCTTTCACTTTTCATATGAAAGTTTGGCTCAGATATCATATACGGCCCCATATTTGCGCGATTTTTTTCCGATGCTAATTTGGGGAAAACATCAAAAGCATAAACAACAACATCCGGCCTACCAAATCAAGCAAAATAACGATACTATGGCGCCAGGTAAGTACCCGTTGCGTATATGACATTGGCGTCAGAAAAAACATCGCGCCAATATAGGTCCGTATATGACATCTGTGCCGAAAGTTTTCCCTTTTGATTAAAAAATCAAATTTCTTTTTCGAATAAAACTACATAAAAGTTTCCATGGTTGCAAAGAATTCTTGGTTCTGTTACGCTAGCCGGGTGCAAATCTCGCAAATAGCTATTTTTGAACTCGCCAGTTAACATTTTTTTATTTTCGAGTGGCAAATTAAAACATTGCTTCGAAGTTGAAATTAAATGTCATCGTTTGTTACATCATTTAATATTTAGCCAGATGTCATATACGCAACGGGTTTTGCGTGATTTTTTTTAACGAAAATTTGGCGAAAACCTCGTATTCGAATACCAGTTACATATGTATTTTTGGTACTACTTGTGACATCGTTTGATATCACATATATTATTCTTTAAAGGTAATTAATATAATCCCTAGATAGTTAAAATTTAATATTAACTATCAATATAAAAATCGCCTTTCTATTTCTTTTTATATATCTAAGTTTTAAATTAATCTACTTCCCTTTTCACATTACTTTAACGTTCCCAGTAAACTCTCTCTGCTCTTTCATCTAAGTAAATAAAATAAAAAAAGAATATTATTCACAGTCATTTCTTTTCGAAAGATTCATTCTTTTCGCGTTGCATCTGCCTATAAAATTTCTCTCTGTCAGATTTTTAATTCGATCCTTTACTAAGAGATAGTCAAAACTTTGGTTAAACCAGCGGTTAGATAATAATATCCAGATGTACTTTTAAACTTAAGTCGCCTTTCAATTTACCGCACTCATTCCAATGCTATTGACAGCTTTCGGATTCTTTCTTACTTTCTCACGGACTAACGCTTGGCTAATTATCGCCTATTAGGCTTTTCATCTAAATTTAAACTACCCCATGTATTCCAATGTAACAGTCACCCCTTGGCAAGATCTGTGTCTTACCCAATATCTATATATCGCCAAAACTTTACGAATGAAAATGTGAAACTTATCACTCTTTGCCTGCTTCTCAGAATGTAAAGATTAAGTTTTGATTGTGTGTAAGCGGGGTCACTCCCAAGGCACTTATGTGTCTCTTCAAATTTTCATTAAAGTTTCCTTATTACGCTACAAGTATTAGTTTGAATCTTCTGTATCTGAGTTTATTGTGTTGTTCGCGCATTCGTACTCCACTACGGAAAAATCTTAAATTCATTTAAAATAATATAAAAGATATTTCCATCTACTTATTTTATATCCGAAGTTCTTTTATAAAAGATGAACTACCCCCTCAACGAGAAACATCTTTAGTACACTACTTAGTTATCCCGTCGACGAAAAATCTATAAGATTAAATGCCAATAATGGTTGATCGTAAATGTCACATTCACTCGACTTTAAGCAAGTTACACTTCTTTACGTCATCAAGTGATTTTTATTTCGACGTCTTATTTGTATATTTATTAATGTTATACTATTTCCTTTGGTCTTTCGTTATTTAAAATAAAAATTATTGCAATTTGTATAATTTGGCGAGTGGTTTGGCGATTTATATAATTTGGCGAAATGGATCGATGGAATAACTAAGCAGTACCGTATTTTTTAATTATTTTTTATTATTTTTAAAGAAAAATAACCAAAAAAAATAATTAACTATAGAAAAAAAACAATTTATGTAATTAAAAAAAAGAAAAGAAAGTAAATAAACATTTATTATTAAATAAACAACAATAGTCGGGTTACCATGTCAACCAAAATAATGCCATTTTGTCGCCAATTAGGTACACCGGTGCGTATATGACATCTATGCCTAATATTTTTCTTTTCATTTCGTTTAAAAAAAATAAAGAAGAGAAAGCCATTTATTTTAAATGTTTCAGTTTGTATTAAATAAAATGATAATGAAATACTAATTGAATTATGAATAAAAATAACATGATACATTTCTTAGCATACATTTAAGGGAGGCCGAACTTCTCGCCAAATTAGTTTAAAATTGTAACCTTTTCTGAATCTGAAAAAAAAAAAAAAAAAATCTGTTATGATTAAAATTTGAGTTGCTATCATTAGAGAAAAGTATATAAAATTAGAAAGAAATTAATATTTCGAAAACTAATTCGAATTTAAAAATTCTAATACCAGTTTTAAAATCTGCAGATCAATACGGATTTTTGGTGTTAATTTCATCTCAAAGTATTCCGTATTTTAGGAGAAATCGCCTTGAAACTTAATAAATTGTTTAATAACACGTTTCAGAGAATTGTTACATAAATTCGTTTCATAATATCCGTTTCATTGGGATTTTATATATATAGGGTAGATATGCAAAACTAATTGTGTCACGGTCTTTTTATATAACTGTAATAATAGATAGTGGGAAAATGTCTATAGTGTGATAGCTACTAGGATAATAATGCCTGAAGAGATATTATAGGATAAGTATAAGTATAATAGGAGCATTACAAAAGACAGTGATTTCTATCGATAAAAAATAGATAATATTTTTAAATCATTTTTTACGTGGTTAGAATTATATATTCTATCTTAGTAAATATATTTTTTTAATTGGAGTTGTTGAATCAAAAACGGAACATATGACCCATACAACCGTATAGCACACATCTAAAATTTCAGACGTTTTTTCCAATTTTTAAATAATTTTCCGTATTATCAGCACTCCGTCTTAAAAAAAAAAGGGCCTCCATCGTCTATGCAGCAAAAATCCACTAAACAGAATGATGAAAATTAAAATAAGTACTACCAACATAAGGAGGAAATGTAAATAAGATAATATGTTTGTATAATTCTCCTAAATAGTATATGGAAAATTTCAATTATTTTTCTCATCTTTAAGTTTTTTAACAAAATTTCACTTCACTTTTAAAGCACAGACATTTGGCTATAAATACCCGGAGATCTATGTTTGTAGCTTTTGTAGTTTATGTTTAAAGGTAGCCTGAAGTAAGAGAAAAGTGTGTGCCAACCTACCCCGCCGCGGGGAAAATTACCTATACCTATGGGGTAAGTTGGCTCACGCATCATAAAAAGTTAGGTAAGCTCAAATAAAATACGTAGTAAAAAAAATCAATTTTATTATTACCAGCATGTTTAAACAGATGAATTATCCCAATACAATGTAGATTCTAAATTATACAGAGATAAATATAATTAATAAAACATTAACATTGACAAGCTTCTATCGTAATCGATATTATCATCATCAGAGTTACGGTTATCACAAATGTAAACTCGAGTGTCTCCGTTTGTGCAGGCCACATGTGCTTAAACAAACACTGAATCGCACAGACTTTTATCGGTGTTTGCTCTTTCTAAAATACCAACGCACACCAGATGTTAACCTTCCTCGTCCTCTGAGATATAGTTAAGATTCGTGCTTTTCTCAATAACAAGTTCCATTTTATTATAGGTGGAAACAAAGTTTTCCTTGCCATGTGTCCTTTGACCAACTTTTTATGTCGCCTTTATTTTCTTCTTTTTTGTATTTCAACATTTTTCTTCTCTAGAGCTTACTTTTCCTCTTCCAATGCCCTCAGATTTGGTGAATCTGTCAATATTCATGTGGCTGCCTTTTACCTATGCCTATTTTACCTTATTTTCTTTTTTGATTCTGTCTTTTTATTGGTCTAGCATCCTCAGAATATAATTATCCAACATCCTAAGATGAAAACAAAGGAGCTCCAGTGGCTGATGGAAATAAAACCAAACAGGTGTAACTGAATCTTTTGAACATCCAGCTTCTAGCCTGTCATAGCTGAGTTATGAACATCATCACTCGTTTAAACGTCATTCTTCACCAGGTTTCAAGTATGTTATATAACAAGAATATTATAATGAATCGTATTATAATATATTTGAAATGATGTCAAACTGAGGATGATCATTTCAAACTGAGAAAACTACCGGAGAGGGGTGAAAGCGGTAATTTTATTTATTTATTTATTTATTTATTTATTTATTGGAAAGGAGCTGGAAAGTATAGACTATGCATTGCAAAATAATATGCTTGTTATATGGCATTCTTTAAACCTGTTAGAATATATTTTTTTAAGAAAAATAACAAAATATGCCTCACAGTTTTTATGAAAAATAACGAAACATGTCTTATTGATTTTAATGTAAAAGTATACAAACAAGATAAAGGATTTTTTTTAACTAAAAATAATTGTGTCATATTTTTATATAAATGTAATAACAGACAATAGAAAAAATCTCTATACTGTGATAGCTGTTACGATAATAATGCCTGAACAGGTGGTATAGGATAAAATTTAGAATATTTACAGAAAAATATTAGTAAAAGGTGCTTTGTTCACAATTATAAAATATAAGAACTTATATTTGTAAACAACTTATATGCGGATGACCCCAAACTTTTTATTTTCACAAAATGTACAAAGTACATTTTAGCAATAACGATGCGAAACTGTTCAAATGTTAAATAAAATTTTGGCATAAAAATGAACTCAGCATTGCCGTCTTTTGATAAATCTATGAACAATTAATATTTACTGATGTGTTTTGATAACAGAAATATATAAAACAATACTTTCAAACCCACTGGACTACACTGCCACCAAATAACATTTACTTTGAATAAGTTGCATATGTGCAAGGCATGGATTCAAAGGGTTAAGTTGCTATTTGTTTGAATTGCACGATGGGGTAAAATTAAATTCTAACGAATGACAATAAAATAACGGATTTCATTTGAGCTATTTGCATTCAGAAACAATGTGGTTGAATTACATGTTTTTCTTCAGCCAAATTTCTGATGAAAATGAAGGCAATTGCTTTATAATAAATAATTTGTTCGGTGGCGTAACAAACCAAAGCTATATTGAAAATGGTCGCAGTAAATGGCGTCCTGGTCAATTTAAAGAATTGTAATGGAAACTATCCTATGAACTTCCCCAAACTCTGAATTACCTGAAACTATTAAGGTTTTATGGACTGAATAATTTTATATTGGCTGAATAATATTTTATCGATTTAATAATGTTCAATGGACCGAGTTTTTTATGGCCTGAGCGTTATATGTACTGATGGTTTTATGGGTGAAATATTGTTTTATGGACTAAATATTTATTATGGATTTTTAAAAAAATTGATTCTGAGCTCCTTATGTATTAAGTAAAATAAAATATTTTTTTTTTTTTCATTTTCCACATTATTCTTCCTTAAATTCTATCAAGTATTTTTACTTTCTTCTATCTTCAATAGAAGAAAATATTGTAATCGAAATTTTTTTCGACTTCCAGTTTTCACCGGATTTACGCGTTTTAGGGGTCATATATCCCAAAAACACGTTTATAGAAAAGGTCTGTTTGTCTGTCCGTGTGTTTGTATGTACCATGTTGCTATTGTACCATCAGAAAATGTATAAAGTTATGCATAGAATTGAACCAAGTATTTTTGTTTTGAGTGTTTGGCCATGGCAAGTAGATCCTTCCTTAATTTGGAAAAATTCCGACAGAAGGGGGCTGTGTGATAGCAATTTTTGGGCCATTTTCCTAATTGTATCATCAAAAAGTGCATGAAGTTATGTATACAATTGAACCAAATTTTTTGCGTATGTTTTTGGCGCTAGCAAAAAGTTCCCACCTTAATTTGGAAAAATTCCGACGGAAGGAGGCGCTGTAATAGCGATGTGCTTTTTTCTTTATTGTACCATCGAAAAGTGTATGAAGTTATGCACTGAATTGAACTAAATGTTTGGTGTATGCTTTTGGCTATCCCAAGCATGTCCTCCTTGAAATTGGAAATATTCCTCCGAAACGGAGCACTGTAATAGCGATTTTGCTATAATTTTCTTGATTTTTCGTAGTTCTATTGTACACCGGCAGATCATAAAGAGACAGGAAATTCGCATAATGATAAGCCGCCTATTCGCAAACAGCTGATGTACGACAGAGTTAACGAAAAACAATCGAATTTAATAAATATCCATGATCGAGATGAGCTCACTTTTACTCCGGTTAATTGACAGTTGGTATAGTATTGAACTAATTATATTAAAGTATTGACATTTGTACCTACATTTTGAAATATTAAGACATATTAGATAGGAAACAGTTTTGGGATTGGGACATCCAACTAGAAAAGAAAGAGAACGCACTTCTATGGAAATAGGTTATAGTTTTAGGAGACAAAACCTTATTTCAGTTTTCACATAATACAATTAAATAGATTTAACAAGGATTTTCATTTTCCTTCCGTCGTAGATTTTTACTATAAACGATAGTAAAATCTCTGAGCTTTAATAACAGAATGCGCATTTCTTTGGCGAGTGTAAGAGAAAAATCTGTGCTTTTCCTGACAATCCGAAAAAAAAATCCGCAAATCGTTAGTAATCAGGCTGTGCGCCAGTTGGCGTATTCGTATTTTAATGAGTGTGCCTCACGGCTATTATGGCATGCACTTTTGTTTAAAAAAAATATAGCATGACTTATATCTTATGCGAATATCTGGCATACAACTCGATTACAAAATACTAACCTGCAATAATGCTTAAGGTGGTTCTCCAGTTCCCTGCTCAACAACGCGAATCTTTCTGACACATTTTCTGACTCATTAAGCTTAAAGACTTAAAATTTGTAGGTCTGACCATTGAAGCGCTTTTGAATTGAAATGAATTTTCCATTTTTTTATGAATAAATTACTTGTCGAGTTATGAGCAATTGTGGTCACATGACGACCGGTTTTTCTCCTTTATCACGGTGCTGCGTCTGAAATTCATTTCAAAACACCAACTGAAAGATGTTATACCTTTGCGAAAAAATTCACTTTACGTGTAATTATAAGCTTTAATTAATTATTAGATCAAGAGGTTTTCCACTCTAAATAAAACATCACTCTTAAACGTAAATTTAAATTTTTCATTAATAGAAATTAGATCTACAAGGATTTGATGAAATGATGTCATTTTCCATAAATTTTAAATCGTGACAGGAGTCAATAATTTTTTCGAAAATGGAAATATCTTCCCTCTGTTTACTATAAATCACAGAAAATGTTACCACTGAATCTAAATCAATACAGCACTTAGCTATAACGTATAGCTATAAAACTCGTTGAAAACATTTGACACATTGTGACATCATATCTAGCCTTTTTTTTTTTTTTCCTAAATTGTTTTCAAGAAATTTGACTGTCTGTATTAAAGTAGATGTTTTAATAAAAAAAAAATAAATAAAATAAATAATAATAAAAAAAAACATTTAAATTAAGGTGCTACGTCCTTTTACCGCTCTTATAGTTAGTTTTTATTTTATATATTAAAAAAGTGCATTTTCTGTTGTTTAGAATGTCGTCAATTACAAAAATCTGAATTTTTATTGAAAAAAAAAAAAACTAAAATACAGGCATTATCGTTATTTATTTCACTTTATTGTGTCCTTTATTAGGATGTGGCAACAGGAAAGAAACGATTGAATTACAAAATTTAAAAAGAGATATTTCTGTAATGTTAAATTATGAAAGATGGGAGAAAAAAGGATAAATTTTGGTCTGATGATTTTTAAAGTATACAGCGAACTTTTCCACGTTCTAAAACGTATGTACACCAATTTTCTTGCAAATCGTCTAAAATTGAAGATTTGTTTAAAGGACATACATACAGAGAACGGCTTTCATGTATATAGATAACATTAACATTATAACAAATGGGTAAGTGTGATCGCAGATCGCACAGAGGGTTTCGTCTAATATTCCTTTCAAAACACTTTAACCGTTTGCAAAATCTGCTAGTTCCACATTTCGCAACCAGGGAGCGCATTCTATTCTAAACAAACCTCTATCTGAACGAAAGTCTGTTTTACAAACTATCAGTAGACATATTAGTTGAAGGGATCGGTCCCATAACACCCGAGATAGGTAGGCGCGCCGTAGCGATAAAAATTGGAAGTAAAATATATACAGTTATAGTGCACAATATGAAAGAGTGGTCAAAAGAGAATCGGTAAAAGTTAAAAAAAAGTGCACCCCGGGAGAAAAGGGTGGAGGTTAGAAAAGTTGCTAAAAATAAGGAAGTTAGATCCCAGAAGGGTGAATATTATAAGGCTTTTTGAAAATTTTATGATTTTTTGTGTGATCACAAGTGTTCTGTTGTAAGTATGGAAAATTTCACATGTCCAATTTAATGGCCGAATTAGAAAAATTGCTTAAAATACAGAAATTAGAGCCCAGAGGGACCTATAGAGCCCCATATAAGACCCTTTTCACAATTTTATGATTTGAAGTTTGATGTGAGGTTTTCAGCTATAAGAATCCAAAATTTCAAGTCTTCAACTTTAATTAAGGGCTCAGTTAGAACAAGAAACTTAAAGTACATAAGTTAGAGCCCAGGGGGGGGGGTATATAAGGCTTTTTAAAAATTTTAGGATTTGTTGTTTGAAGGGAGGTCTTCAGCTATAAGAATCCAAAATTTCAAGTCTCCAATATATATAGTTTCTGAGAACGGGCTCTGTGACCTACAGACAGACAGACCGACAAACAGAGGAGCGAGACGAATAGGGTTTCATCATATGAACGAAAACCTAAAAATAAATCGATCCAAGCATCCAAGAATAAAGAGCTAATATTTTACAGTAAATATATTGGAATTCAACAGTAATTTCACTTGTGATTAGAATTTGTAGGTAGTTACCAGATTTTATCAAAATTTAAAGTCCAGGTTATGAAAAGGATGGAAGCGAATATCCAACTTTTTGAAATTATACATTATCTAAAGATGTATTTGTTATGTGTAAATGTAGTAATTTAATCAAAAACTACATTTATAGATTATCGCAGCAATCTTAGATATTCTAACAAATACAAATAAGGTTACAGATTCCTAATGATGTCACAAAGATTGAAATCTGCATATTATTCTTTTTATTCTTATAGAATAAGAAACTTCTGTGAAATAATAATATTAATGTAGAAACACATTGCTGAAAAAATATATTTTTTATGAATTCCCAGTAGAATTTGTAGCATTATCCACTGAAATGACTGGCATAACGTATCATTTCTCACATAAAATGAATAAAACACAATAAGCGCTGATCGCATGATATAGGAGAGCGTAAAGGATATCCTGATTTATATTAAATTATTCATATAATGCATCATATCATAATTTCTTTAACCAAGTTTTGATGATATTCATTGCATAAATGTAATTCTACTGCATTTCTTTCGGATTGGAGTGAATAATATTATAATGAAAACATATAAAAGGAAGATAGGTGAAATATACGCTTATTATCATGTGTAACAAAAAGCTATATGTTTATTAAGAATCTGATTTTGCTTGAATTACAGTTAGTACATAAACTTGCGCTTTAAATATAAAAACTTTATTTTATTTAATTTAATTTACTTTAAATTTTCTCATACTGTTATCTGTTTTGTTTTCGTATATTGCATATATTACAATTATTGAATAATAGCAAATTAATATAAATAGCTTGAAATAACTAAAATATTGGTTGCCATTACAATGGGAAGTTGACATTAAAATGTGATCACGAAATGTCGGTCACCCTAAATCGCAATTCATTCAATGTCGGACCCAATTTAAAAATAGAAAGATACCACATAGAAATAGTTCCAACCAAAATCGAAAAAAAAAAAATAGATCTGGTTGGAATTCGAGATTAGTTATTTTTTAAGATATTGATTTACAATAATGAAAAATGAAAATAAGGAATTTTAAAACATCGCTGCCATTGGTTTAGCATTAACTAGCAAGTGTCTTTTCTTTACCATTGTAGGTTCTTAACGTGCAGCTATGATATTAACAAAACGCATTTCATGCTTTGGCGGTTGTGTGTATGATTTTTACACGTTAATTTTACCCAGGATTTTTTTTTAAATATTCAATATAGCAATGAAAAAGGTAAATACAAGGTTGAGTCCGAAAATAAGATTTCCCTGGCGACTGTGCACAGACATGTGTATGAAAATATAATGAAACATAAAAGATAAGACGTATCTTTATTTATTACGTAAGTGCTAAGTTATTTGAGACTTTTTTCGTACCACTTTATAAGCTTCAAAGCACACCTGAAAAAAAAGATGGGCTCTGCATACGAAAGAAGCATTGAACGGCTTGTGTGACTCCAGCATTGCTTCCAAAGCCGTAGTCAAGCATTGCTTTCGTCTGCAGTAGCGGTTCACGCACGTCCAGCTCTCGGTCTGTCCAACACTTGCTGACGTGTCTCACTGAACTGGCTACACTATCTCCCCGCCATTTGTTTTGACATCACATCTGACGCATATACTTTCATGTGGCGGTTATGGATTTCTGCTCTCGATACTCCACGGGCCCATCATAGCGTAGAGCTGCCCTCACTTCCTCCTTTGACCACGAATTCAAAACGGACCTTCTCTTCATATCTACCGGGAATGATGCAGAACCCGGATTTTTTCCTTGAAGGCTTTTTGAAGCTTATAATGCGGTATTGCAAATGTCTCAACACAATTGGCATTTATGTAGAAAAATAAAGTTACGTATTATCTTTAAAGTATCATTATATTTCTTTTATCTTTCATGCACACCTCTGACCACAGTCAACAGTGGAAACTTATTTTCAGACTCACCCTCGTATTTTATTTCATTGTGGAAATTTCCATAAAAAAATATTAATGAATCATTAGCACAGCTATCACAATATACCTTTTTGGCAGAAGTACCGGTGAGATATTGCGTATTCAATAAAAGAAATCGTGTAAATTTCCCATAAATTAAATAATGCAATATAACAAAGCACTGTTCCTAGATTAAAACAAGAGTATTTAAAAAAGGTAATGAAATATAGAGATTAAAGCTCTGTTTCTAACATATCTTAGGGTATTTGTAACATTGCCTGTAAGTTTTATGCTTATCAAAACTTTAAAAACGTTTAGAATTTTTTTTAAAGGAAATTGTTTTCATCATTGTTCTTTGAATCTTTTCTAAAAGTAACAAAACAATGATCCTGATTTTGTTTATAATGTGCATATACACCTCTGTTTATGGAAATATGTAGTAATATTGTAAACTGGTAAGTAAAATACGGTAATTTTATATCAAGATAAAAAAATTAAAATGTACCGAAAATAATCTACGGTGTAAAAGTAAATATCTAAGAGACTGTGCAAGTTTTTATCTATACACATTATATAATATTTCATATTTTATTATTTTACTCAAAGTTTAATTTTAAGGAAATTATTTATTAAAAAAATGATCACAAAGTCTTACAGAATGAAAACATACAAAGAAAATCTATAGTTAATTTCAGTGACAAACAGAAAAATAAACAGCAATGCCATTTTTACACAATGGCGAAAGAATTAAAAAAAGCTTAAGAAAACTATAAACGCCTGTAAACGGATACTTTCAAACAATAATACATCCAAACAAAAATATATCTAAACCAATATCTAGTACGTCATTACATTAAATGTATAAGTATATTGTGTTTTTGTGTAAATTGGTTCAGGATCTATTTCAATTTTCCACATTCAATGTTCCCCCGATACGTTCAAAAATCACCGAGAACTTTCGATTTTACAAATTTTGCCTAGAATTGCCTAGATGTTTGCCTAGAAAATCGCTATAGAAATATTTTACCAAATCTCCTGAAACTTGATTAATATAATGAAAGTGTTTCGACTCATTATTTTAACTAAAGGTATGTTCTTTTAGTGGCAATCAACAGACCAATAACAAATAGAATAAACTAACAATTTTGCGATCACCATTTAAAATAGAATACTTCAAATGATCTATCGATGCAAAACAAGACTTCGTCTTTTATGTACAACCTCAGCATGGTACTATAATTTGTAGCAAATCCCCTACCATACAGTTAATTTTAGAAAATAACTGAAATTCAATGAAATCGTAAGAGCTGTATTTATGAATTCAGCGGAGAAACAAAGTAATGTACAACAATCTGTTTAATCTATTTAATAAAATATTTCTAAAACGATTCTTCTTAGAAATTGTTTTTTTTTTTTTTTTTTTTTTTTTTTTTTTTTGTAAATTATGCAGGTTTTATACAAATTCTTCACATTTTTTAATGTAGCTTCAGTCTTTTTCGCATATAATTGGCCGCAGAATTACAGAAAAACATATGTTATATTTTTTTCCTCACCTGTGGCATTTTATTTGATTTAAAAACTGAAAATAAAACATACTTTTAACTCATAAGCCCTGAAAATGTTTTTTTTTTAATTCTATATCTTACCAGATTTAGCAGCAGCTTTACCAAACAGATTACTTTTGCGTTTTTTAAATTTAACAAGGGTGAATTCGTCATCAGTGTTTTTATGGTAAGTAATGCTATTAATTTTTCCAGAAGAATTAATTAATTTACGAATATTATCTTATCAAATTTTCAGTAGCTTCGCCATTTAATTTATTAACATGACAGGTAGCGGAGAAAGCTACAGAAGAAACAGAAAGGGGAACAGCGCATATCATTACTGGAAAATGCATCCTTTCGAAGAAACGGAAGAACAATCAGATAAGTGTTTACACACACGTTAGCTGTAAGTTGTTAAAATAGAAGCTATTTCTATAATATAAAATCTTGCTATTTACAATTTCTGGTTAACATTATTAATATTGTCTTCAGGAATCGTATGTAGACGTATAGACAGTGTATTGATTACACATTTAGACTGTTTAAAACAAAAATATATTATATTCGAAAACTGATAAAATGTGTAGATATGGGATCTCAAATGGAATATTAAATGATAATTAAAAACATTTTTAGGTATATTAAAACATTACATGTCTATAAAGGACAAGTTATAAATCTGAATTGAAGAAAAGAAACCGTAAATGATTTTAAATAGATATTTGAATTTGTAGATACTTATAAACAGTTTAAAATGTAAAATGAACAGTATATATTTTATTGCAAGAACCAGTTTTATTGTCCGAGAAAAAATAAAATGTAACAATTGTATGAAAATGAATTGTAAATGAAAATGTATTGAAAATGAATAATAAAGGAATTAAAAGAAGCATTGTTTTGAATTTATGTTCTTACGATACTCTTATATAACTGCAAAATATAAATTAAGTAAATGTTATAGCTAAATCCCTACTTTGTTTTTTGAATAAACATTAACTGGGAAATTCAAAAATTACTTTTTAAATTACTTAATGCATCTTAAGAAATTCTTCGAATTCCATGTTCGAGTTAGACAATAATATTACTTAGTTTCTACGACAGTAAAATATCAACGATGTGTAATAAGCATGTTCAAGATTATGCTTCGGTAACGATAGATTGTATTATGTCTTTACAAGATACATTTAATTTTCCACTTAAACATTTTTCTGTTTCGTTGCACGAGTATAATGAGAAAGAGCTTAACACCTCCCCTCCCCCCTTCAATTAGGAGATGAAGAGTGTGATTTATTTAAAAGGAAAAAAAAATATCGCTATAAAAATAAAACATCTGCAGACTTGCGACTAAACAACCATGAAATTTGAAATTTACATTATTTTGATTCTAGGTTGTAAACGTTTGGCACGGAACTTCAATCAAGGGCTATATTCAGAAATTTAATTTATTTTATAAAATTAATTTGAAGTTTGATAACATTTAATGTATATTTCCTATTGTTAATGTATTTTTCAATTTATTTGTTAAATGCTAATATATGCGTATCTACGTTATTTGCTTTTAAAAGCAGGAGGCATATTATTAGATATAAAAGAGATTGATTAAAAATATTCTTTAAAAAAGTTTTTATTTAAATCGGCTCTTACTAATGAAGATTTTAACTACATATAAGAGAAATGCATTTTTTGTTGAAGTATTGTCATTATACACAAAATACTCATAATTACTTAAAAATAGCCATAGTTTATTTGAAAGAAATTTCAAATGTGTGGAAAATGTTTCAGTAGATGCAAGCTTTTCTTAAATGGTGTGAATAGCATCACGAGTACTACCTTATTATTGAACTATTATAATTTTATTTCTATTGTATATTTATAAAACAATGCTATACTGCAGAAGTAAAATATCTATATACGGAATACTTAAAATAATTAAAAATGTCAATATGTATTAAAAACAAAATTTCTAGAAATATTGTAATTATATATTAACTTCATCAGTTCAATTTTATATCAATGTGTAATTTTCGAATTACACTGACGTGGGTAGTTTTTTCTCTATATGGTCGTTGTTACGATAAAATTTCACCGTTAATAACTGAATTATTTTAATGTAATTAACCTAATATATGTAATATGTACAACGGAGAGTCAAAAATTTCACGGAATTTCGATGCAATTCTTTAAAACTGCGCTTTAATTAATTAATTTTTTTTTACTACCACTATATTCTCTTACAACTGGAATACATAACAGACAGTGTGTCGGCAGTGTAGCTAAAGAGAGGACTGTATGGTGATCAGTTGGTATTGGTGAGACGTCGAATTTCGATCAAATGGTGAACATCAAATTCATGTGCAGATAGGGAAAATCTGACTCAGCGGCCTTTTTAGCCTTACATGAAAGACATGGAAGACACAATAACAAGGAAGGTCTCTTTACCGGACATACTCAGAATATTTTGAAAAAAAAATACTAATTAAACTACTTATGTATGCAATAAAGAATTAGACAAACTTAGCGGGGGAATTACTGTTGAAAGACTAAAAAAATAAAATAATTTCGAGTGTTTGGCGCGAAAAGACGAAAGTGTCACGCGATTTCGCGAGCAGCACTTTTCTTCGCCAAAATCAAACGTTTTAATGCACCTGAAAATTGCTTGTTAATTGATTTTTAGAATGCGTGTAAATGGTATTTAATGAATTTAAACTTAAATAATGAGAGAATTTACTAAATTAGCCCAGTGGTTAGGGGGTTGAATTCGGAATTATTAGGGGAAAGCTGGAAATCGTTTCAATCTTTTCAGTTTAGGTCTAGAATGAATATAATATGTTTCCCCCTCGTACTAGGTGAGCGTTAGTAAATATGTATAGATTTATGGTCAAAAAACACGTTTTTTTACATACCATAACAGTATCTCCAAACAGCTAACTCTGTCAAAAACATTGTCAATACAAATGTTGTAGAGCTTAAAATTCGGAGTAATATAAGTACCTACACTTAATATTTTTGTTGAACATTAAGGTCACAATTCCAGTTTAAATATTTAGACCCGTGGTCAGGGGGTTGAACTCAGAATTAATTAGGAGAAAAACTGGAAATTTTTTTAAGCCCTTCAGTTTAGGTCTAAAATGAACGTACGATGTTTTCTTCCTCGTACTTGGGTGAACGTTAGAAAGTGTGTACATATTTATTTTCGAAATACACGTTTTTTTAATTACCTTAACAATATCTCAAAACAAATAACTCTATAAAAAACATTGTCAATTCAAATGTTGTAGAGCTTAAAATTCTGAATAAAATGAGTACCATTATTAATATTTTTGTTCAACATTAAGGTCGCAATTCTACTTCAAAGATTTTCAGATCAAGATCTTGAAGCCAGGAGAGACCAAGTTAACTTAACAATATCTCAAAACTGCGGTCTTAATATTAAACAAAAATATTAGGTGTAGGTACTCATTTTACTCAGAATTTTAGGCTCTACAACTTTTGTACTGACAATGTTTTTGATAGAGTTATCTGTTTTGAGATATTATTAAGTTAACTTGGTCTATCCTGGCTTCAAGCTCATGATTACCAATTAAGACAAAATTTTGAAATAGAATTGCGACCTTAATGTCGAACAAAAATATTAATGATGGAACTCATTTTATTGAGAATTTTAAGCTCTACAATATTTGTTTTGACAATGTTTTTTGTAGAGTTAGCTGTTTTGAGATACTGTTAAGCTAATTAAAAGGAAACGTATTTTTCGAAAATAAATAAGTACATATTTTCTAACATTCACCAAAGTACGAGGAAGAAAACATCGTATGTTCATTTTAGATAGACCTAAACTGAAGGATTAAAACAATTTCCAGTTTTATCCTAATTAATTCTGAGTTCAACCCCCTGACCAAAGGTTCTAAAACATTAAACTGAGATTGTGGCCTTAATGCTCAACAAAAATATTAAGTATAGGTACTCATTTTACTCAGACTTTTAAGCTCTACAACATTTGTACTGACAATGTTTTTGACAGAGTTAGCTGTTTGGAGATACTGTTATGGTATGTAAAGAAACGTGTTTTTTTACTATAAATCTATACATATTTCCTATCGCTCACGTAGTACGAGGGGGAAAACATATTATATTCATTCTAGACCTAAACTGAAGGGATTAAAACAATTTCCAGCTTTCCCCTAATTAATTCCGAATTTGGCATTTTTTTTGCTCCCCTACCACTGGACTAAATACATTTTTTTGTATTATATATTTAAGTTGCTTGTTATTTAATTTTATTACTTTAAAAACAAATTTATATATAAAAAATATTCATTTATATTTAAGCGTATTCCAAAATAAATTCAAGATCAAGAATGCTGTAGGTAGTCATTTCAATATCAAAAAAGTCGTTGTTTCCATAGCAACAAAATTAATCGACAGTGTTCAATTGGGCTTAATTTTGAAATTGAAGCAATTTTAGTTGATTTAAATTTTGTTTTATATATATATATATGTGTGTGTGTGACAAAACTATAGTTAAGTGAAATTAATACTGACAAAATTAAAGTTATTTACATTACAATTATTTAAACAAGTTCAGTATGAAACATTTTTTAAAGAATATTTCACAGAAAAAAGAATTTTTTGAAATTTATTCCATCGCCAACCGGTAATAAATCGCCAAACATTGAAATTTTCATTATTTTTTACAGACGCTCTATCACGTTTCCACCAAAAAAAAAAATATACCTCTCTATCCTCATGAGTAGAACATTCCATATTTTCTTATGAATCTTCGGAGTATGCCCGTATTGAGACCTTCCTTGAAAGCATGACAAGTTCTGTCCTTCCACAAGATCAAAGTGGGCCTCAGAGGTAACCGTTTTGACACCGTAGGAAACATCAAAAACAACGTCGCAGCTGAACTTTAGAAGATAACAAAAGAGTATTTTCATCGTTATTTCCACCGATGGCAAGAGCGGTGGATTAATGTGTGCGTTGTTACCAGCCCTACTTTGAACGCGATTGAGTAAATGTGTACCTATATGTGGTAATAATGTGTTACAAAGAAATTCTGGGAACTTTTGAGTGTCACTCGTATGTTACAGCCAAAATCCGAAGTTTGGCAAGCTCGCGAATTCACCGGCCATTTCGTGAATTGGCCAAGAATCTCGGACAAAGATAATTTAACAGTGTACAAAGAAGGAATACAAATATTATACAAAGGATGAAGTACAAAGAACAAAGAATCTAAGGAAAAAGTACAACTTATATATTTTGCTGAAAATTACATCAGGGACGTTATTTTAGTGTGGGGTAGAAACACGTTTCCTCATAAGAAATTGATATTTCTGGCTATATCTGTCATCATAGAAAAGATCAGAACTATCACACAAGCTAACTTAATGTGGCTTCTCAGGATTACTAAAATAGAAAAACCATGGTGTATATATTTTTATTTCGAGATTAACCCTCTCACTGCGCAACCCGAGAGTTTCTCGGGCAACGTAAAATTAGCAAAATTTGCGCGACCCGAGATTTCATCGGGGATGCATTTTTTTCGTCTAAATAACCCTCCTTGATCATTCCCACCAGTTACTTTTTATTGTAAATTTTGCCTTATCTAATCGGAGCATTTTCCAGATTAAATCAGACTAAAAAATTTGCGTTTAAAAACTGGTGACAAAAGAAAAAAAAATTCTTAAAAGACGCTCGTCACGAAGGAATTAACTGCGCAATTTTTGAAGCTACTTTGATAAAAGAATTACGCAGCGAGAGGGTTAAACAAATTAAGAACAATATATATATATATATATTGCTATTTTCTTTTCCTACAAATATATTCCTGTAAGTCTAATAGTTTGTGCTACATTAACTCTTCGAAGCAAATCGTCTACATAAATATAAATTTCACAGAATTTAAAATTTTTGTCGGCATTAACACAGTAGAGATTAGATATAACTTATTTTCTTTAAATTAATTAAAAATTTCAACCATAATAAAGAAACTGATAAAAAAATAATATGTTGACAGTTGCAAGATTTTTTGAGTTTCGCTTTACTCCTGTTGTTTAAATCAAGTGTCTAAGCAATACTAATGAGGAGCTTAAGGGGACGAGGGACCTTAAAAAACATTAAAAATCAATTCTTTATTTTTTGAAATTTTGACTTTAAATATTATTCAGGGGTACATTATATGCATTATGACAAGCATTTATCAAAAAAAAAATTTTTTTAATTATTTTTGAGAAAAAAATGGAGTTTTACGCGTCGTCTTAGAAATCCTCGAAATGCCCCATGCGCATTCCAAATCAATGAAAATCCCCAATATTTTTTTTATAAAAGTTTGGTTTATATATATAAATAAAACTGTGCATCGAATTTTATATATTTGAATATAAAGGTTAAAAAAAAAAAAAAAAATTAAAAATTTCAAAATTTTTTCGAAAAAATTTCAAAAATTTTGATTTTTTTTTTTTTACACTTTCATATTCAAATATATAAAATTCGATGCACAGTTTTATTTATATATATAAACCAAACTTTTATAAAAAATATTGGGGATTTTCATTGATATGGAATGCGCAGGGGGCATTTCAAAGATTTCTACGACGACGCGTAAAATGCCATTTTTTTCTCAAAAATAATTTTTTTTTTAATTTTTTTTTTGTGATAAATGCATGCCACAATGCATATAATGTACCCTTGAGTAATATTTAAATTAAAATTTACAAAAAAAAAAAGAAAAAAAATTAAAAAAAATTGAAATTTTTTCGAAATTTTTCAATTTTTTTTTTTTTTTTTTTTTTTTTTTTTTTTACCTTTATATTTAAATATATAAAATTCGATGCACAGTTTTAATTATATATATAAACCAAACGTTTATAAAAAATATTGGTGATTTTTATTGATATGGAATGTGCAGGGGGCATTTCGAAGATTTCTGCGACGACACATAAAATGCCATTTTTTCTCAAAAATATTTTTTTTTTAATTTTTTGTGATAAATGCATGCCGTAATGCATATAATGTACCCTTTAGTAATATTTAAAGTTAAATTTGCAAAAAAAATGAAAAAAAAATGAAAAATTCTGAAATTTTGAAATTTTTTCGAAAATTTTCAAAATTTTTCAAAAAAAAAATTTTTTTAACCTTTATATTCAAATATATAAAATTCGATTCACAGATTTTTTTATATATATAAACCAAACTTTTATAAAAAATATTGGGGATTTTCATTGATATGGAACGCGCATGGGGCATTTCGGAGATTTCTAAAACAACGCGTAAAATTCCACTTTTTTCTCAAAAATGACTTTTTTTTTTTTGTAATAAATGCATGCCATAATGCATATAATGTACCTTTGAGTAATATTTAAGGTGAAATTTACAAAAAATAAAAAAATTATTTTTAAGGTCGCTCGTCCCATTAAAGGAGTAGAAAAACAGTAATAAAAATGTGTCTTCCTTATTACCCGACTGCCAAGAAGGGTTATGTGTTTCACGCGTATCCGAGTATGTGGATTTCTTTATACCTTCGAAACATCCCAACGGCTAGATGGATTTTAATGAATGAGGTCTCTATTGATTTGTCTTAACCGCCCGATGATTATAGGCTAGGTTTTGGTTTTATAAATTCAAAATTGCGGTCGTAAAATACAAAATGGCGATAGAGACGAAATTTTTTTTTTAACACACCCTACTGAGTGGCATATCATTGGATAGGTCTTTGAAAATGAAGACGATGTTTCATT
This sequence comes from Maratus speciosus, assembly GCA_963932465.1. Classification (NCBI taxonomy): domain Eukaryota; kingdom Metazoa; phylum Arthropoda; class Arachnida; order Araneae; family Salticidae; genus Maratus; species Maratus speciosus. The sequence continues at coordinate 56,611,715 of OZ010790.1, forward strand.
GACTACTTTACAGCCAGAAGTTCCGTTTAAATATTACACAACCTGGAAGTTATGTAAGTAGGATCTCTACCTTTACTGCAACTCTAACCTTCAAAGACATCTATAAGCCTCATCAAAACAGCGTTTATAGATAGGAACGAACAATTAAACGCAATTTAAAAGTCACCAATACAAGTAAATGAAAAAATAGGTAAGTAACATAAAAATATTTCCACATTGATGATAAATAATTAATTAGTTCGCTTTTTACGCAGTCGGATTTTTTGATTTTTTTAATTTATTTAGCACGCCATTTTCTACATTGTACTTAACCTACGCTCTTTATGCTCTTTCACAGTAGCTAAAAATAGTGATATGACAGAACACTTAAATTTCATAATGCTATATACGTTGGCCATGTTTAAAAATGAAAAAAAAAAAAAAAAAAAAAAAAAAAAAAAATTCATATTTCGAGCAGGTTCGGCAGTTATTGAAATTAATATATTTACAAATAGCATGTAACATAAGAGTAAAATTTCAGTTATGATTAGTGATATATTATTTATTGATTTAGAAATAACCTGTAAGAGTAGAGTAATATTTCCGTTATTATTAGTGATATATTAGCCTTACTATCTAGAGAACAGAATAATAAAAGAAAATGCTTGTTACTTATTAAAATTTTGTATTGATATAAAATATTTTAAATATTTCGCGCATTCATGTTGCTTTATTTCTTAATCTAATCACAGAATTAAAAAAATTGCTAAATTATACTTTTGAGTGATATTTTAATGAATCCTATTATGCGGTTTTAAAAATTTGCATATATATTAAAACCAAAACAGCAAACTTTCATTTTTAAATATCAAATGTTATATAGGTTTGCTGTAAAAAAACTTAAGAATTAATTTTAATTAACAAATTTAAAATATGATGACATTTTTTGAATGATTTATTCAAATGGGATATCCCTGTTCTCTCATTCATATTAATTATGTATATAATTTTAAAGTTACTAAAGGAAAGATATGGGATATGAAAGTTGGTTTTTATTTTCATAGAAAAAAAAGAAAATCGTATTTTCTAACTAGAATATTATAAAAAATAATATGATAAATATTTCATTTACAAGGAATCTCTTGAGTATATTAAATGCATTTATCACATTTTGATTCTATTATTAATACTTAGTCGACTGAACCTCGCTCTAGAGTTTTTTTTTTTTTTCAATTTTCATATTTTATTTTTGTAAAGAGAAAATTTTATTATTAATTTCCACAAAATAAATTTAATTTCTAGTTCCTAAAGTTATAAAAGAAAATGCTGCTATTTCATTTTTTGCGTTTTTTGTATTTATACTATACTCTGTCCAATTTCTTCATGTTATCAAGATAACAGACAAGATTTTTTGTTAAACAGTTCTGCAGTTGTAAAATGTCAAATTAGTTTATTGTCGTGTTATTAACCATTTGGAAAAATGGTTATTGTTCTCGTTAGGGTAGGAAATGAAAAGCATATCTGAAGGTTTTTAATGGTTTAATCCGCATTTTATTCGTTTTGTGATTGGTCTATACAGTAATCTGCATTTCCCTTTAGTTTCAACAGAGATGGACAACAGAGTGTTACCACTATGGCAAAAAAGTAATAAAAACTACAAGAAAAATTAATAACTCAGAAACAAATTGAGATACAGCTTTCAAACAAATTGCATTTAAAAGTACATTTTTTTCTCTACACGACGATGTAAAAAGTAATATTATGGGATGTTTAGAAGTTTAAGAATGAAATTTCTTTTAAAATGTGTTATCAGATTTCTTGGAAATCTGACGACGGAAAAGCCTTTTCCCGAACAGCCAATGAAATGCTTGGATAATACGCAAGTTTCAGGTGGATAATAACTAATGAAAATGAAAGAAAATGAATAACAGTTTCTGCCAAAGAGTTAATTTTAATTTGTAAGATATTCACGTGCAAAAGGAAAAAGGAATAAGCGAATTAAAAAAAAAATAACAAAAAAGATAAATAGGACAGGAATGAATAAATATAAATATTTCACACCAAATACGAGTCGCAGGTGATTTCTGTCGCTTGGAATTTTTACGTGTAATAACACTATTAATGTTTAATTCATGGCGTACGTAATGTATGATCAACTCCGTGCGATTTTTTTAGGTCTTAAATTTTAGTCTTTGAAAAAATCATTTTCAAAATTGTCGTTGTAATTTGTTAAATTGCTTTTTTTTAATACTTATTTCAGTACCAGAATATATGTATGACAAGAGTTTTCTTTAGGTAGAAAATCTATTGTTTTCGTCTCTTAATTCTGATAAAAACTACGTGACAAGTTACATATTTATAATGGCCGTATCAGACGGGGAACAATAAAAAACAAACATTTCCCACAACATGTTCGTTCAGCTTGCTCCGTGTTCGGTAAACAGGTTCTTCAAACTTTTCGTAGGATTATCTCTTGTGCATTGTCTGGAAGGGTTACCCGATACGTTTGAATATCTTTGGCGTGTTCTCATCTCGCCTCTATTTGACTACAGTGAAACCTCCCTGTGCGACCACCTCCCTCAACGACCATTTTTTCATGGAACGAAATTTATTCCCATAGGCTCAATACTAATTTTACCTCCATTCAGAGACCATCCGAGCTGAATTCCCTCCATGAACGACCCATTTCTATGAAGAAAATGAAACAATTCTGTTTCTATCCTGATCGCTTGAAGAAGGTTTTATTCGAAAAATAATTCCGGAGAGCGCATTATTCATCCAACTTCTGAACTAATTTTAGAATTTTTTTCTTTTCCGGTAACTTTTAATGTTTTAACCCCTTTGTGCCTTTTTAGGCAAAGAATTTATCTCTGATGACAAATTAAGAATGAAGGTAAATAAACTCCCCTGCCCTATTCTATCAGGAAACTCTCAAAGAAATAGATAAATTAATGAAATCGTCATTACGTGTTCCGCCGCCGACCCCCCCCCCCCCCCAAAAAAAAAAAAAAAAAAAAAAAAAAAAAAATGCATTCATTTACTGAACTTTGAATGGACATGAAAATAAAAGTTATAAAAGATGAAACTGTAAAATCAAAGCAAACATCAGTGTTAAAAAGCAAAAAAACCGACGTTTAAAAATGCACAAATAATACATGAAAAGCAGCAAACAGCTGTTTCGAATCTACTAGCGAGATTCTTCTTCAGTGCAAGATAGGGAAAAAAGGAACAGCGTGCTAGAAAAAGCAAGGCTGAGCAAAAATGCTTGATAGCATCTTGCATTGAAGAAGAATCTCGGTAGTAGATTCGAAACAGCTGCTTGCTGCTTTTCATGTATTATTTGTGCATTTTTAAACGTTGGTTCTTCTGCTTTTTAATATTGTTGCGCAAAAGCTTTGTTTGCTATTTTTACAAACATCAATGCATTCAGTTTTTAAATTCTGCAGTAATTAACTTATGTAATTAACTTTTGTTTTGATACTTAAATTTTTATATTTCTTCCTAATGTGAAAAATAAATTTTAGTAACATTAATTGTTACCATTTTTCAACAACTAAAATCTAGATTTATACATTACCTCCATTAAGAGACCACCTCTCGGAGCGACCCATTTTTATTGTAACGGAACGTGATCGCTTTAAGGGGGTTTTACTGTATTTATAAAATTTGGCATAATAGCAGAAACCACGAGTTTACGATTACACAATTGTTTATATTTCAGTTCATTATTTTTTAGTTTATGAGATTAAATATAAATGGTTAAGGGTGGACTAGCTTAAAAAAATGACCAAAAAAAAAGCTCTGCGCATTATTTATTTTATTGTCAGTATCCGCAAAGAAAACATAAGTAAAAAAACAGGAAATTGTGGTCAAGACAATGGCTTTTAAAAAGAAAAAATTGGGATGTTATGAAAAGCTGATGAGAGAGTTAGCATTACAGGTAAGGTTTTTTTCTTTTCTTTTCTTTTCTTTTTTTTTTTTTTGTGGATTATTCTTATTAAATTAATCGAATGGCACCGGCAGAGTGAAATTTGATTGAAGTAGCAGAATTTTTTTGGAGATAGTATTGTGATAAGCAGATGCCTCATTATAAATCTAACTTGATACATAAATTAAAACATTCCTACCCCAACTCAAAATTATTTATTTCTCGAAAATTTTATTTGTTTACCAGGGAAAAAAAGCTTGAAATCATGGGGGGGGGGGGGGGAGAAAGAAAGAAACAGTACTAGAATAAATTTCACAATCCTTGGTTGAGGGTTTTACATCTAGCCAACGCCCATGAAAAAGTCCCCGTTAAATTTAAGGCTAAAGAAAGGGGGGGGGGGAAGAGCTTTATAATGGGAAACTTTCTGGCCCATTCATGGTTATTTTTGTACATATTAGATTACTTTCGAGGGGAATTGAAATCGAATAGCATCTTTCATTTTTAGGAAAGTGTAACATATCTTAAGTTAAAATAAACTGCTGCTTCACTTCTTTTGATGGACTACCGGCTTAAAATGTCAAATTCTACAGCATCATTTGAGCGATTAAAAATGAGCCTGAAAATAAGCAGTTTGGATTTGAGTAAATATTTATACATTGGAGTATTTGAGTCAATTTATACACTGAAAAGGTATATTGTTATTATCTCTTATTTAAATGAGGCAATAGGTTTAAAGAAATAGATTTTTTTCTTGTCTTCTCCCCCCCCCCCCAAAAAAAAAGAAGAAAAAAAAGGGATTTACTTTTAAAAACACACTCTCATGATTACTACTTGAAATACAATTTTCCAGACATAAAAATCACCAAAAGAGTTTATAACCCATATAGCACAGGAACTCCCAGATTCCTCCCCGGGAGCTCCAACTCATCCCAAATTGCTCCCAAAATTAAAATGACAAATGCAGGCTCTCCTGAGGAAGCTAATTTAAGGATATCCTGAGGAGTAACGTCCTGGGAGATTCCCGAGGAGCAACCTCCCCGGGACAACATTCCTGGGGATGTACCTAGGAGGCCACCTTCTAGGAAGACCTTCCTGGGGACATCCCTGGGAAGACCCTCCTGGGGACATCCCTAGGAAGTCATTTATTTGGTATTCAATAGATTTTTGTTAAAAATAACAAATATATATTTATAATTTGACTCTGAAATATAATATATGTGTGGTTGAGAATAATAACGTGGAAAGACGCAAACCAAACATGTTATCCAACAAACTATAAAATAAACAATGTGAGCAATGGAACAATCATCTTATTAAACATGGTAATACAATATACATTTGTATTTTAAAGAAAGTTTTTCTAAAGATATAATTTTAATAACTCCGATGGAATATGCATTTTTCCATTGAAGCAGTTTTTTTTAAAACTGTAATCTTCGAAAATATATATCCATTCGCATCAGCACTTCGCACACTTCAACTTGATTTAAGCTTTTGAAGTTTCATATCAGCGAGCTAGCGTTGCATTTCCTATCCTATTTCCTGTTACCTTCGATAAACGCTAGTTTTTGCTGATAAAGTCCGACTCTTACTTTTTTTAATTTAAGAGGTAAGTAAAGTTTATTTTAATTTTTCATAGTGTAGTATTTATGTAATATGTAAATTCTCATTTGATATCGTGATTGCGCAGTAAAATAGTAGTATACTCATTTCCACACGTGTAATACAGTCACTTGGAAATATGATCATTTGTACGTTTATTTGGGTCTTGAGGTCTTATATTGATTGCAAATATAATTTTAGATTCCAATTATTTAGGAAATCAGAAAAAATGCGAAATAACCAGGGAAAATCCTTGGGGGGAAAAGAATCCTATGCAATTGGAAAAAACAGCAAAGTTTAGTTTTTAATGAGGCAATTCATTTATATTTTCGGAAAATTTTTCATTGTTTTTATTTCATAGTCTAATATAATTTGTGGTACTGTAAAGATTTTAAAAATAGTAATTAAAATTTCATTAGGGCAGTCTATGCAGTTTTTTTTTTATGGTGTCCATTTCGCAAGTTATTTTTGTGAAAAATACAGTGGCTCACATTTGTTTTCGGACACTTGCGTTTTTGAAACTTACTTATAAGAAACATCATCTAAATATTAAAGGATCTACTTAAAAAATTTTTCATACGAACTTTATTTTCTCTATAATAAAACATATATTGTAATGAAAATAAATTCAAAACTTTTTTTTCAAAAAATTAGTCTACTGAGAAAGGGCTAAAAACAATCTCACATAAGTAATTGGACACTTTAAAGATTCAACAAATGTAAACAAAAATATGCAAATAATCAAACATTTTAATAATTTGTTGGGTATCCTTTAGCTGAAATCATACTTTTAAAATGTTTTGGCATGAATGCAACTAGTTTTTTGTGTAAGAATGTTCAATTTTGTTCCATTTCTCTATTAATACTGTTTTAAGTTGATCTTTCGAAGAAATATCCATGTTTTCTAGTTCTTTTCTCCAGTTCATGGCGCACATTTTCAATTGAGTTTAAATCTGGAGAATATGGTGGAGTGGGAGTCTTGATAACTTTGGAACAGTTGTACAGCAGCCATAAGCAAACATTTAGGGCTGTATGTTTGGGATCATTATCTTGATACAAGTTGCATGCGTTTTGAATTCCAAGTTTTTGGGCAGATATTTTCAAGCTTTCTTTCAGGATATTTATATACTTATAATATTGGTCCATATTATTTCCAATGGAAACTAAATTTCACGTACCAGAAGTAGCAAAACATCCCCAAACCATTATGCTTCCATATCCATGTTTGACAGTTGACAATACATTTTTCAGATTGACCTCTTCGTTGGGCTTTCTCCACACAGTTATTCGACCATCAGACCCAAATATGTTAAATTTTGATTCATCCACAAATATCACGTTTTTATAAAACGATACATCCTTGTCTACCATGGATTTTGCAAAATCCAAACGTAACTTTCTTACTCTTTCATTAATATTTTTTTTTTCTTCTGGCAACTCTACTGTTGTATCCATATGATCTGATAACTTGTCTAACAGTTTCAGGGTTTATTTTTATTGCAAATCTGTTTTCTAATTCTGTTGTAAGTTTCACTGCACAAATTCCTAGTTTTTTCTTGATTTTATGCATAATAAATCTTCGATTCCTGAGAGTTAGCTTGTGAGAAGCTCCTGATTTTAGTGCTTTTTCAACAGTTTCACGCAGTTTCCATCGTTTTATAATAGCAAAAACAGTTGAATGATTCACTTTAACAAGTTTTGCGATAGTTTTGATGCTTTTACCATCTTTAAAATGTTCTATGATTAAATTACGAATGGAATTTGATGTAACGTTGTAGCGTCCGGCCATGTTCGCTTCAAATATAGAAATGTAAACAAATTTACACGAATTAGTAGTAATTTCAAAGTGCAGATGATAATATTTGATATGTATTTCCATTTATAATAAAAAATAAATAACAAAAAATATCGTCTGTCAAAAAATTTAGTAAAGCTTTCAAGTGTCCAATTACTTATGTGAGATTGTTTTTAACTTTCTCGGTAAATTAATTTTTTGGAAAAAAAGTTAATATATTTTCATTACAATATGTAGGTTTTATTATACGGAAAATAAAGTTCATATGAAAATATAACTAGATCCTTTAATATTTAGATGATGTTTTTTATAAGTAAGTTTCAAAAACACAAGTGTCCAAAAACAAATGTGAGCCACTGTATATTTTGTAACGAAAGATGAAATCCTCATTGTTACTCAAATGTTACTCAAATTCGAGCCAAGTATTTATTAATCATATCTTCTGCTAATTTTTTCCTTTCTGGTAAGCATGTTTTGATTGCAAATTACATTTTAAAGCCTAACAAAACAAAAAGTAGTGATAATTTTGTGAAGGGAACTATTTTAAGGGGAATTTTATGAAGGAACGTAATTCATTAAAAAGAATTTAAATTTTGTAAATAGGCCTGTTATTTGTTAAATTGGGATTATCAATTCGTTAAATCAAAATTTTTTGTTCCATTTTCGTCAGGAGCATTAAAAAATGCACTAAATCGAGAAATTCATTAAATTGGGGACCGATTGTATTTTGTAAATCTTTAATATATGATTAATAATTCATCTAAAAAAACTCCCTTCCTCCCTCCCCCCTCCAAAAAATAAATTCTTTTTTGCTCCCTCAACTCACGAAGTTAACCTTTTTTAACTTTTCTGCTCTGCTGACTGAGTTCAGGGCTTGAAATTCAACTTTTCCCCAGAATATGGATCTTCCTCCCAACATTTTATAAATGGAGGCGAGTTCAACTGTTCGTGGAGGAGGAGGAGGGGGGGGGGAGATAACCCAGTTATTCTTTATGTGTCACCTAAATAATTATGGTAATACTGACATAACAAAATACTATAAATCAACAATTTCGAATAATTAACCGAAATGTTTATTTTAATTAAAATAAAAGAACAAAATCAAGCTTTATCACCATATCTATTTTTCAACTTTCATCCAATGTCAATTGACAATTGGGTCTTAAATTTAGATTTTATCTGATTTTCTGTGCTAAAGCTGCTTTCACAAGGTACACTTTTAACAAACACAGAGCAACTTTTATAACTTTGGAAATAAGTTTAATCTCATGGTTATTAACAGAGAGCCGGAGCGCTCCGTAGCTATGTTTTCCCTGGAGCTGGAGCTCTAAATTTCCCCCTGCTCCAGGGCTCCTTTAGTTTTTAATATTCTTTTAAATCTTTTTTTTTCCGTCTTTTAAGTTTCCAGGCTTAAAATATTTTAATTACATCATTTTTCAGTATTCTAATTATATCATTTTTTAGGTTTTTTTTTTTTTTTTTTTTTTTTTTTTTTTTTTTATTAGAGATGAAAATCTTTTCAAAACATGGTAACTCTACTTTACTTTTACTTTCTACTTGAGCTAAATGACAAAACTATTTGAAAACAAATATGGCCGCCTGTTGTTTACATGTGTAGTTGTACAATTTTGGTTGTTTGAAAAGTGTAGAAGAAATTTAAGATTTTTGTGTTTAAAATTCCACCAAACTTTCTATTTTAAAAGTAAAAGCTAAAAGATGTCATGTTGTCTGAACAAGCATTTCAAGTTTCATGAGAAGAAAAATGCATTTTGTCGGATCTTTAATGAAGGTAAAGGAAGAAAGAATTTGTGAGCAAAAAATTAAATGTGTAAATTAAAATCTGCAACTCAAAAGGTCGGAGCGGAGCTAGAGCCGGAGCATCAAAAATTGTTCGGCTCCGGGTCACTGGTTATTAATAGTGGTGTACCGAGTAGTACTTTGCGAGTACTCGGCCACTGACTACTCGGCCGAGTACCGAATACTGAGTAGTTGTGTAATAAGGGAAAAAAAACACACCGATGTGCACATAATGTGAGCTTAGGTGTACATATATAAAAATATACCTGTGTACATATATATATATACATATTATATATATCTGTGTGCACATATATATAATATACATATATAGTATATATAAATTAACTAATTAAATTTGAAATTTATTTGTGTACCTTTTAAAGACAATTTTTGACAATTCAAAACAGTAGCAAAAAAAGGAGAATTGACACATAACAAAAGTACAATTATTAACCAATATAAAATAAAACATTCTTCAACCCTCCAATTTATTCTGATACCTGAAATCTGTCTATCAAAAATAAGAATGTTTATTTGTTACTGTAACAATTCATTGAATAATGCAAAACATTTCGTATTTATTTTGTAACTGTACATTATTTTCTTTTGATTAAAAATAAAAGAGAGGTACAAAAAGAGATGCAGACTTTCTTAACAGAAGACTTATGTAAAACTGACACTCCATTTGCATGGTAGGGGGGAGGAGGGAACTTTTCCGATTATGTGCAACCTTGCAAAAAAATTCTTATGTGCACCTTCAACCACTGGTTTATTCTGAACGTATATTTTCAGATTCAGGCCAAATTTATAGTAGTAAAAGAAATGCCCTGTCCACTGATAATGTAGAACGTTTGGTGTTTTTGCACCATAATTTGAAATATAATAAATTTAACTATTAATTTTTTTATTACATTTATTGTATTTTCAGTTACTTTATCCTTTTCTGTTTTCCTATATATTTAAAACGAACTTATTTGTATAAATGTGAAACTAAATTTTAATCTGGAATTATTTTATGAGGGTTTTTGTTCTTAACTTTTTCTATATTTTGTAGACATATTGTTAAATACCGAGTAAATAGTTTTATGAATTATTGCATATATTATACATTGACATTCGAATAACTTTTTATAGATCAGTTTTAAATTCATATGCTTAAAAAATGAAATTCTTCCAACTATTCGGTATTAGCCGAGTACTCTCCCAAAATATTGCCGAGTATTTACCGAGTACTCAGTACGGCTCTAGTTATTAACTTGTAAATGGAGGGGGGGGGGAGGATCAGAAATTGGGTTAGTAGCCAGTGGCCAGTAGACTGTTTTATTAGTGGCCACTTTTTAAAGTGTCCAACTATAATGTATCAAACTTTCTTGACATCTAAATAAACCATAATTGTATATAAACTTATTTTTCTATAAATCTGAATATTTTATACCGTCCAACGGTTCATGACAGGAATCGGGAATAAGGAAAATTTCCTTAAGATCAGAAAGCCTATTATCACATAATTTTTTTTTTTTTACATATTTATGGATTATTTGTATATGTTCATAAACACACATTAATCAAATTTATTTGCGTTCTTTATATAAAAAATAAGTTAACCTGGCAGGACGCGCGCTGTGAAACGTAACACGGGAACGGGCATGGGGTGTCAGCACACCCCAAACATATTAAATAGGCATAAATATGAAAAAAACTTTAGAATTCTGTCTGTTAGTGAAATTCATGATAAGTACACTCTTTGTCGTGAAAAATGATAGCTAAAATGTTAAATTATCGTTAATTAAAAAAAAAAAAATAAACAATAAATTAAAAGCACTCACCGACAGCAGACGAATATTTTCTGACGTGGGGTGTCAAGTACCTGTCCTGCCGGGTTAATAAAAATTCCAACAACGTGTATTAGGGATGCACAATGTGTGGCCTGTGATTTCATCAATGAATAGTGCAAAAAAATTGCAGTTTTTGCTCGTATGTCGCAAAAAAAAGTGAATTTCATTAATTAGTCATTAGAAAATCAAATTTATCGATCTGATGCAGGAAAATTTGTGAATTTCGTCAATTTATTGCAGGGAAAATTTTTGTGAGTATCATCAGCAGGGTTGCCGGCTTTTAGCCAGGCCTCGTTTTAACCACTTAAAAAAAAAAAAAAAGAAAAAACAGCTTTTATTGAAAAAAGGCAGATTTTATTTTTAAAAGTTGGTTTACAGCTAATTTATATTAAATTTGGATCAATTAATTTTCAGTACACTTAAATATTTTCTACTAAAAATATTATAAATTTCTATCAAATTTTGCAAAATAAATAAGTCTTTGTAACTGCTAGAAGGCAACTGTGAAGGAATTATGTCCGAAAAAAAAATTATAAATATTGAAAAGAATAGAAGTTACTCTTCAAACTGGTGTTTTGAAATTTTATATTACATAGCTCCACATTATTTTAAAGATTATATTTAATTAAACAGTGACAAAATGTAACACATCAAAATGGAAAAATTCTTATGTGGCCATATGGAGAGATTAAGTTGCAAATGCTAAAAGAGAAATTAGAGAGGATATAATATTTGAGGAAAGTTTGGTACATAAGTGTGTAAAATAAAGAGCAATTAAATTTAAATAAACACAACTAAAATTTTCTAAATAAAATTTTGAAAAGCATGTTTCTATGCATATTAATGCATATGCTGTTCATAATATTGCTTTTAGTGAGAAATGGTGTTTTTATTGTGACTATATATGATTTTAAATGTTTATGAGAAATAAAATAGGACTTGTATATTAATTCTTAAAATTAGTTAATAATAAAACATGTAACTAAGTAACCATTGTCCTCTTTAATTTTATAAAGTATTAAAAAAAGGGGGGGTGAAAGGGGTAAATGGTCAGTGTAAACCAGATAAAGCAGTTGGTATGGCAATTTTAAAATTTAGCTGACCTGACTCCCCGTGGCAGAATGTGCGCGACGAGCGTCGCAGACGTTTCAAGGCTCCTGCAGACCAAAAACATATAATACACAGCAGAAGAAAAAAAACCGGGGTGAAAGCGTTTGCTAAGTGAGAACGGTCTGAAAATTAAAAATCTCATCGGTCCAAACATTTGGAAATAAAAAAGAAATCACTGAAAAATATCGCAAATTATGACAAGTGATTGGGAAGAAAAAAAAAAGCTTTTTTCGTCAATCGTTTGCAGAAAAAATCGCCAATTTCACCAAATGATCGCGGGGAAAAAAAGGTAATTTTGGTATATGATTGCGGAAGAACGCGGATTGCAGCAAACCACAGCAGAAAAGGTGGATTTTGGCAAAGGATCGCGGTAAAACACTAATTTCGTCAAAGGATCGCAGTAAAATATGAATTTCGTCAAAGGATTGCGGTAAAACGTGAATTTCGTCAAAGGATCGCGGTAAAACGTGAATTTCGTCAAAGGATCGATGTAAAACGCTAATTTCGTCGAAGGATCGCAGTGACACTGGAAATAGAAGCGTCTTAAATTTAGACACATATGTGACTGAAAAAGAATTTTAGACACTTAAGTGTCTTAATCTGAAAATTAAGACACTATAGATGTCTTAATTTAAGATACATAAGCGTCTTACTATGACCATGGTGTAAACGAACTGAGAATAATGTCTAAAATATCCGCAAACGTCTTATTTTAAGACACTTCATTGCTTTAAACGTGTCTTAATTTTTGATTCTTCCGACGCAATAACCACCAGGGGGCACTAGCACTCCCAGTTGCGCATGCGTTTTAGATGTCTTCGTTCGAAGTGGTATACGTTGTAATTCAAACAAAGTTTGTTTTTATGTACGCGTGTATTTTAATTCGTTTTTTGCGAAATGTGAAGTACTGTGATTTTAATTCGTATTAACTTGGATTATGTATTTATTGAATACATACATCTGACGTGTGTGCTCGGCATCAAATGTCTCTTAGAAGCTGTCGTCGATACAAGGGCGGGATAGACACAGAACAGAAGTAGACGAAGGTTGAAGATTACACCCGGAAATTCTACAAAGCGTGTGCAATGGGCTTAGTGTTAACTCGTATCAATTTATATCAATAATATTGTGTTATTCATCTTCGTCCTGTCGAAGCTGGCAAAAAAAAGGAAACTTTTGTCTGGCGGGTCCTGTTTTTAGGATGAAACATCTCATCCTTTAAATATGGCTAGTCGGATGTATTATGGATTACCTTTTAAACTGATGAAAGTCTTTCTCCCTCACTGTGGTTGTGGTAGTTTTTAAAATTTCAAATCGAGGAATATTTCTTACCTCTTGCAGCAACTCAAGTAAGTTTCTTTATAGTAGTAAAATTAGTGTATTTTATGATTTTATTTATTGTACTAAACAAAATCCTGCATGAAATTTAATTAGTTTTGAATCTGTTCGCAAAAAACCCCACTAATTCTAGAAGTATATATTTTTAAACTTATGACGTTCTTTTTTATTACGAATTATATATTCAATGTCAGTTCTTAGTTTAAATGGATAATTTTTATCTCGCAGTAAATGACGGCCACAAGGAAGTAAAGATAAAAAAAAACTTTGAAAGATGACCTAATGCTTTCTTACTTCCTGGCATAAAACCGCAGATTAAAAAAAGATAAATAAAGTAAATGAGACTCGTCTATTATATGAAGCTGCCTGTAAAAATATACATATGTATTTGATTTGCAATCAACTCTAATACTGATTTTTTTATTATTTTTAATAAAAAAGTAATTTGAAATTTATAATGGGAAAAAGTAAAAACCTCTAACTAGATTTCGTATTTAAAAGTGTGGTAACTTTATTTATATGCACTTATACGAAAAATACAAAAATGACAGATGTTACTGTATATATTTAAGACGAAAGAAGTTTGGAAATCATAAGTTATTTTTTCCTCATGTTTTTAATATAGAATATGTACTTGTTTTTATTGATAGTTGAATAGCTTTTGTGAGTACCCTCTGATCTACATAAAAACTTGCCCATGTGGAAATATAAATTTTTTAAAAACATAATTTTTAAATAAGTATTTTCATTTTTTGGGGGGGAGGGGGGGGGATTTTGCATGAGTTTTTGTAAAGCTGATATCTTAAATCTTGCACTGATTATAATGAAAGTTTTGAACTTTTAGAGTAGGACAAGTTTAAAAACGCAAATATATTTAACAAAATACCAAAGTCATTTTTTCCCCAATGTTATTAAAGTAGAATATTTATTTATTTATTTTCATTATTCATAGTTAAATGGCTGTTGTGATTATCAAGTGATGTATATGTAAAATTGCCTATGTGGCAATATATTTTTTTATATTTTCATTTTTGGGGGGGGGGGGGATTTTTGCAATTTTCGTACATCTGATATTTTAAATCTTTTTCCACATTCAACCGAGTATAATAAATATTTTGAACTTTTAGAGTAGGACAAGATTATAATATATATATATATATATATTTATCTATGTACCTTAAAAGCCCTTAATAGCGAACACTTCGGGAACGCGGAATTTGTCCGATAATTGGAGATGTCTACTTTTTTGAGGTAAAAATATACAAATATGTATGTCTGCTGATTAAAAAAGTATTCGTTAAATAGAGGTGTTCGCTATTCGAGAATGTTCATTAACCTCCACAACGGATACTCCCGAATATCGGACATCTCAATTTAGACAACTATAATGCAGGGTTGCGTTTTTTGCAAAAGTACTTCTTGATTAAAGGAAGGGCAAACTGGGAAGTGCCCCGTCCCACTACGACTGTAGTGCCCCCAAATTTGATGTGCAATATTTGTAAAGCTTATATTTTAAATCTGTTTCGAAATTGTACTGATTATAATCAATATTTTGAACTTTTAAAGTAAAATAAGGTTAAAAACAAAATAAATTAAAAAAAATCTAATATTTAGATAAATATTTTTTGTTTTTTAATCTTTTTCTACTCCTGAAGTTCAAGATATTGATTATAATCAGTACAATGTCGTAAAAGATTTAAATTATCAACGTAACGAAAATTGTATACCAAAACTGAGAGCACCAAAAAAATCAGGCTGTATTGGGGGGGGAGGGGCAGGACCACAGCCAAATATTTTTCCAGGATTCAACGTGGTCAAACATGGCTACGTATGATGCTTACAAAAAAAATGGATGCGATTCAGACGTTTGAAGTGTCTGAAATTCAGACGCAAAAAGTGTCTGAAAAAATTCAGACATTTTAAAATGTCTGAAAATTGAACACTCCATTTCAGACACTTAAGTGTCTGAATTTCAGACATTTTAATTTAGAGTGGAAATGCGAATTTCGTCGAAGGATCGCGGTGAAATGCGAATTTCGTCGAAGGATCGTGGTGAAATGTGGATTTCATCGAAGGATCGCAGTGAAATGCGAATTTTGTCGAAGGATCGCGGTGAAATGCGAATTTTGTCGAAGGATCGCGGTGAAATGCGAATTTGGTCGAAGGATCGCGGTGAAATGCGAATTTGGTCGAAGGATCGCGGTGAAATGCGAATTTGGTCGAAGGATCGCGGTGAAATGCGAATTTGGTCGAAGGATCGCGGTGAAATGCGAATTACGTCGAAGGATCGCGGTGAAATGCGAATTACTTCAAATGATCACAGAAAAAATACACATTCGTCAAAATATCGCTGAGAAAACGGGAAGTTTGCAAAGATTCACATAAAGAAACGCCGTCAAAGAATTGCCTATGAAACACATTTCGAGAAATGATCACGGGAAGAATGCAAATTTCGTCTAAAGGCCATTGAAAAAAAGAAAGTTTAGTCGAATGATCACAAAAAAATGCAAATTTTGTCTAAGGGACATTGAAATAATGAGAATTTCATCACAGGATCGCAGAAATAATGCAAATTTCGTCAAAGGATCGCGAAAAAAAAAAAAAAAAACGCTAATTTCTTCAAGAACTGCGAGAAAACGCAAATTTCTTTAAAAGATCGTGATCGTAATTTTTTTTTGATTTTTTTATTTTATACGTCACTTGCAAAAAACATTGTGAATTTTGTCAATTTGTCACAGGAAAAAAATCGCATCATATGAAACTAAAAAGTGACAACACAGGGGTGGCGATTGATTACACTTTTTAAATTTCACTTTTACAACTCATTGTAACAATTACTTATTTTTAACTGTGCCTGGCTTTTAAATCTGTTAAAAGCTAACATTGAAAATCCAATTTAATCATTGGTCTTAAATTGATTTAAGCAAACATTGCAAGCCTCAATGATCTCAGATTTAAGAAAAAAATGGTTTTTTTTTTTAATTTATTTTTTGTAAACATTATTGAGTTTGAGATTTTAGAAAGTATCAAGATATATGTTGGAAATTGAAAAGAAAAGGTAAAATTTAATTCTTAAATTCCAAATTCATTGAATTTTAATTTGTATACTTAATAGTCTTATGATGAAAAATTAAATTTTCACATATTTGGATAGTATTTAAAAATATATTCTTCATTTTCTATTATTCTGTAATTAGATTTTCACATTCTGCCATAAGAAATACAAAATAAAAGCCCGTTTTAAAAAATGCACATTATAATTTGTTTATAGATCCATAATTGTTTGGTTTTGGTTCTTCAAAGGTGTAAAATGTCCTTGGTTTTTATTTAAAGAAATGTGTACACAAACCCTTATTACTTTTTATAAAATGGAATTGTGTATATCATGCTTAGTTAAAGCTAAAAAATTGGCATTGCATTTTTTTTTTTTTTTTGGCAGATCCTTTTTTAATGAATTTCCATATAAGAAAAAGTTGCAGTGTTGATTTTTCTTTTAAGTTTGATACTCCTCACCAGTTGAAGATTGCATTCTATTTCTTTCTCAACGAGTTGTTGAAGTTTTAAAATTTTCCATACATTTTGCAGAAAAATTTTCTGTTTCATTGAAAATTTTGAATTTTAGGATTTTTTAGATTTAGCATCAATATGTTTCGGGCTTCTTTGAATTGCTGATCTATATTTTCCTTCAATACAAGGATTTAAGTTAAGTTCACATTCACAGAACTTAGGCTATACAATGCAACACAGCAGTTAGAATAATCAAAACTCGCGAATGTTAAGGGATTACTGTATTTTAAACCCTGACTAATACTATTCTTTAATGATTCAATTTATTATTCATTAATAGTATGTTTTGATAAATATTTCTGTTAAATAGGATATTGGCAGAAATGTTCAAGAGAAAGAAAATAACATATTCAAAACGACATGTCCGCCGCTTGATTAACAGGGACATATCTCAGTCAGAGTCTCATAAAATAGTTCTGAATACACGAGGAACCTTTCTCAATACCTGTCAGAGACTACAGGCAACCTTATAAGGCCCCAAAGTTTGGAACCTTCAAAAAAGTTTGGGACCATATCAAGCTCAGAGGAATCTGAAGATGAAAGATTTTTACATAGGGAGCCTTTCCCAGAAACACCTGATTTAGGACAACCTTCAGCTTCAAAAACACCTGATCTGTCTTCGATTTCAACAACACCTTCAGGTAGTTAATAATTAAAATGTAAATCTCTGATAATTAAAATGCAAATCAACTAATGCTGTCACCACCGACGTTAACGAGTTTTTGTCTTTCTTCATGAATATTAAGAAAACTGCTGCATACAAAAATATAAAAATTGGTTGTACAGTACACTCCCTTAAATCTGTCCTTCTGAAACTTACAGTTCAAATGTAGAAAAGCAAAATTACAGAAACTTGTAGTTTTGTATCATTCTGTATGCATTTCAATATGTAATTCTCAATAATATGACTGAATTTGTAGTTTTTTATGAAGGAAGTATAAATTAATTTCTGAAAAAAATCAAGATATTGTCAGTAATAATTGCAAGCTTTTTATCAAATATATTTATGTGTTAATCAGGTATGTATGTATTTTGCAGGAAAATATTGAAACATTCTTTAATAGGTCCCAGGAAAATATCACAATTATACCTGTAAAAGGAGATTCTAAACAAACCATTTAAAAATGTTTTAAAATAAGGCCTTTTTATGAACAGTGTGCTCGTTTGTTTTTTTTCAACTACCATTTGTGGAAACTAGTGATACTTTTTATGCCTGATTTTTCTGACTGATGACCTGTTAAAAATTTTCCTATATTTAAAAAACTGAACATAATTACCCCTGGTTTGTGAAGGCAAAATTATTTTTCCTGTATTTCCCTCCCCCTCTTTTAGCCAATTCTTTTTTATTGCTGCATGTTCTTTTTGTATTAGAAGGTATCGTGTCACCGACTGGGAATTTTTAGAAGTCTACCGTGATGTGAATTTTATGAACGCACGATCCTAAGTGTATATGAATGAGACAGCAACTAGAAGGTGCAGCAAAAGATCACAAATTTTAGTAAGTCGCGTTACAAATACGTTGATTACATCAATTGGTCGTTGTACTATATCCATCGTTTATAGATAAAAATCATAAATTTTGGCATTATAACATTAGCAGCATTTTAGTCACTAATTTCGTCACTAGTTCATTATATCGTGAAATTTGTCGATTGTCCATTAATAAAAATCATATTTTCGGCAGTCACTCCCAGTTTAAAAAAAAAAAAAAAAAATCTGATTTCGTCAGTTAGTTGCAAAAGTATTAAGTGTAAAAAAATATAGCTTAAAAAAACAAAATTAAGTACAACTTCTGAAATGCTAATATTTTATTCCTGACATGTGTTCAAAATTCTTGAAATAGTCAGAAGAGAACTTTAAATAATTTACTCTTGATATAGTTTTTGCAATGTTGATGTCTGTGATATTTCTTACTAAAACATGTGTAGATGTATTTACATATAAATAAAATTCCTTTACTTTCCTGAAAAAAATCCTATATATCATTATCCTATAATATTTTTGAAGAGTCATTTCTAGGCTTGCATTTGATATGTGCAGATTTCTATTTGACTTAATTGCTTTGTGACTTTTTATTTAGATAGGGAGAAAGGAAAAAAAATCTACAAAATTAATAAAGATGGTTGCAAAATTTGAATTCAAAGTTGATAAATTACAGTCAACATCAACATTAGATCTATTTATGGAAAAATTCAGTGAGCAACAGATAATTTCGATTGACACTATTGCCAGTGAGCATAGACTTCCTCTGGAGACCCCTGAAGCTGTAGAAGAACTATACTTGGGGAAGACCTTAGTTGACAATGGTGATTATACTGAGCGAGCCTTTTTACCGACTCTGGCGTTGTAGGATTTCCATACTGGGAGATATAGCGATGAGTTTGGTGCACAGAAAATCCTTTTTCGGATTTAATTTATATTATTTGTTTACTGCTGAAGTATATTCTTGGATCGCCAGGCTGTTTATCGTTGTTTGGAGGAATAAATTTGCGCGAGTTGAATTTACCAATTTATTTTTTTCCCGTTCCATGCAGATTTTTTTTTTTTTTTTTTTTTATATTCCTGAAAGAATTCCGGTTGATGATAGACAGCCAAAATACATTTAGAATAAAATTATTTTATAAAAAAACGAAAAATCCCCTTTAGGGATGCCGGCTGGGGAGGGGCCAGGGAAGGCCACCGCCTCTCTCTGGATTTTGAAAATTAATTTTAAACGAAACTTTTTTCATTTCTGATTGTTAAAAATGAAAGATAAAAAACTGCCTTGCCTTCCTCAACCCCTACCATGGCAAAGAATTTTTAATACTTTTTCTTTAAATTTTCTTTTTACATTCACGTGTTTTTAATTTATCCAAAAGGGATCAAAAACCCTGTGGCGGGAATTTTTTTTTTTTTTTTTTTTGAATTGTCAATTTTGTTAAATGTTTGTAGAAATATATTTTTGAATAGTTACTATTTTTTAATTGTTGTATTATTTTATTGCTTCTGAGTATGTTTAAAAATTGTCTTAAATGGAGAATTCTGTCAAATTTTTTTTTAAATTTAGCTTATTTCATACTTACATTCTGCAGCGGGCGAATGTAGCCATGGACCTCAGTCATCCAACAACAAAAATAAATATTTAAAAATGTGCAAATGCAAACGAGATATTAGAAAAGAACCTTCCCATTGGTTTAACATTAGCTCACGTGTAAGGCTCCTGTCCCTACAAGCGAAGACACTCGTGAACTAATGCTAACCCTATGGGGAGGTTATTTTCTAATATCTCGTTTGCAACTAGGAATTTTTAAATATTTTTTTGCATTGGATAGCTTAGGTCGATCTCTACATTGATCCTTTTTTTTTCTTTTTCGATTTTGGTTGCAGATATTTTTTATTCAGTTACTTTCACTTTCGAAAATGAAAGTGTCGTTCTAAAAAAATATCTGCAATCAAAATCAAAAAAGTAAAAAAAGGAGAGGTGTAGAGATAAACTTCAGCTATCCAATGCAAAAAATTAAAAATGTCGAAACAAGTTTTTAAAAGGAAGAAATTTGTATTCGGGTATGGGTTAAGGGACGAGGAAACTTTGAAACGAAAAATGTATGTACTTTCATTTTGAAAAAACATTCTCAATATGTATAAATATAATTTCTCGTAACAACCAAAATAAGAGGTTTGTGTTGGTAGTCACACCCCTCAATCTCTGTGCCTGGAACGACTGCCCCCCCCCCCCCCCCCCAATTTCACACGGGCCTGATTGGTTTGTCAAATTAAATTATAATTTTAATTATCAAACCAAATTAACTTACATTTATGCATAAAACTGTAGGATGCATTATGAATAACTGGTGAATTTTTTCTTGTTTTTTGTGTCTAAAATATTGAATTTATATTATTTTTAAAAGACAAATTAATTTAACTGCTGATTAGTTCTTTCTAAGTAAAATAAGAATAGTTTAAACTTCTGTTTGCAGAAGGATAGAAATTATATTGTGAATGTACTTAAGAAAAACCGCATTAAAAGGAAAAAAAATTAATTTACACAATAAAGAAAATTCTTGTTATTTTACATATTCTTTCCATGTGCTTCATATATACTTGAGATGAAAAACTTAAAAATAATGGAAGTGCGACGCTTATGCCGGAACAGCATGTACAATGCTTTTTTTCTTTTCTTTTTGCCAGGGCCGGTAGCAGAAACAGTGCAGCACCGAAGCAGTGCTGCAGATTAATTTAACAGATTAAAAATAAATTTTGTGTAAAAAGTAAATGTTTTTTACATTCGAAAGGAGGAATTCGGTTTTAATATCTTAGTAAACATTATCCTCTTTTCAATAAAGTCTAATTCAGAAAACTGGAGGGGGGGGGTGGGGGGATTGAGTGCATGTAACATAATGCGAGGGATTGGAAAGAGGACTTTTTGCTGAAGTTAGCGGCGATATAGGACTCAGTAGGGGCGTGGGGTTTTTCTGCAGAAAATTTTTAAGAAATTATTTGAGTTTGCAAACAGTTTATCTAAGTCTGATTGTCTAATCCATCAAAATTTTCTATCCAATGCGATTGTCCAGTAAATTAAAGAAATAAAAATACATTCTTAGATAACAATTGCTTGTAATTAATTTACCAGAAACTAAGAAAAACTCATGAAACTCATATCAAATATCATGCCTGCAAGTTTCCTGTTTTTACGTTTAAAAACAAGCCCTAAAATAGAAAGTTTTCGGTTCTTGGGCGGAAAAAAATAGTTTTATGAGAAGTCTTAAAATAAAGAGTTTCTTTTATTCGTTTTAATTTGCAAAAGAAATTTTTCTTTGTTATTTTAAATGTCTCAGCCATATGTTGGGTATGTACTTGTGGTGAAATTTTCCGAAAAATTCAAATCCACCGAAAACTTTTCTCTATATTTAATAGTTTAAAAAAAGAAACTTTTGATTGGATATCAAAAATCTACTATCTCTGATAATAAGAGGAGGCTATATCTATTGACCATCACCCCGCAGATCTCTGTTGGGGGTCTAAGGTCACTAGCCATTTGCTTGCACTGCACCAAATTCTTGCCAGAATCCTTCCTTGCAAATAAATACATTTCCTTGATTATTATTAGATATTTATCATAAAAATAAATATATGTTAAGCTCAATCGATTTTGATTAATGAGTCTATCATTTTTCATATGAAAATGTGGGAAAAAAAGAGATTTAATATGCCATTTCTTTCAGATTCAGTACAGAACTATTTATTGTCACGGACTTACACTCCTCTGTAGTATAATCTCCATTGACAACTAAGGTTTTCCCCAACCTTAGATGAATATATAGCAGATGAGAATTTCAGGAGTATTTTGGTCAGTATATTTTTAATCTTTATATTTCAACAAGGTTTTATGGTTAATATTTTAAGTGATTTGAAAAATTTTCACAAGATGCCATAGTTTAATTAGTTTGAAATTTTCTGTAAAACTGATTATTTTAACAACTTTCGATATAGTTTGAAAGTTTATCCCCCCCCCCCCCTCTTTTATTTAAACTTGCTGTTAAAAATTATAGAATGTTTTTTATAAATTATCTTTATTTTTGAATATTAATGATGTGAATTATCACATTGCTACAAAGCGTAAACAAACTTAGTGAAAAATGTCCAAGCCGGGAATCGAACCCGGGTCCCTGGAATAGATCTCCAGTGCTCTACCACTAAACCACAAGGACGATGTCCAGCTTGGCATTTCTCACTTATATATGTCGGTAAGGCTGCTACTGCAGCACAAGATGGAGAAGTCTTCATGAGCACACATTCTAGCGGCGTAACATGAGGCGCAAATAAACCCAGCATCGGTGAATATACAATTTTAATTAATTTTTCAACTACATTTCAGCAGTGAAATTACGCTTGAAATTATTGAATATTAATGATGTGAATTATCACATTGCTACAAAGCGTAAACCAAGCTGGACATCGTCCTTGTGGTTTAGTGGTAGAGCACTGGAGATCTATTCCAGGGACCCGGGTTCAATTCCCGGCTTGACATTGATTACCTTTTCTGCGGATATACTAGTTTAATAAGCTTCTGTAATTAATTAGTATCATTAATGTTAATTCAAGTTTTTATTGCTATATTTATATATAGGTTAATGAGCTCAGGAAACTGGGTGGTCTATATGCAAAAATATTTGCATTTTCACCTTGGCAACGAAACTGATTTGTCTATTTTATATACATATTTTTCGCATGCTAATTAGTCTTTCCCAATATTTTTTAAAAGATGCACATGGTATGAGTTTTTTTTATATTTAACACAAATTATGGTGTCCTCATGATCAGGTGAAATGTCCTTATTTTCTATAGATAGTGCGTATATTGAAGGCGAATTACCCATTTAAAAAAATTTAAATGATCAATTAGCATAACCTGACCAGGTGGCCAGCTGAATCCAATTAGCTATTCCGTCAGATGTAGATAAATCTTAGAATTTAATATTTTTCAGAAAATGAGGAAATTTTCTGGTCACACAATATCTATTGGCCACAGTGTGAAGTTGTTAGACTAAATTTTGAGTTCAGATTTAAAAAACTGTCAACCAATAATACTTAATGAATATTTGGATTTTTTTATGTTTTTATCTTGTTTTTTCTCCCAAATGAGATATTAGCAAGCTCGATAAGTGTGTTATACGAGGAATCGTCATACATGAAAAAATACCAATAATGAAAATCGGGGAATTCTGAAAAAGATAGTCAGGGAAATCATGGAAAAATCAGGGAGGTTGCTGTTTTTGTGATGAAGGGCTAGAAGGGTGCTATTTCTTAACCAAAGCGCAGACAGTCTGCAGCCACCTCTCCCTGAAACTGTCCAGGAGATAATCTTTGTCCTTATTACATTGTAGCAATCTAAAGGTACACAGACTTTCCAAAATAAAGTCAATGAATGAAAACACAGCTTTAGTTTTCTCTAAATACATCTGGTCATTATATAGGGTGTTGCTGAATTCGACCTACATATTCAGAAGGGTGATAGTAGACATCAAGAGGATGAAAAATTGTCATAGAACAAGGGATCACAAACAATTTTTAAGTGGGAGAAAATAGCAAACATAGTTATGAAGGATGTAACATTGAGGGGAATGAAAAAGGCCAGTAATTAGTAGAAAAAAAATTGATGTAAAGCAGGATTACAATGGCATTACAGTTCAATGTCAGAAAGGTGATGGTGAGACTTTTTATAGGAGTTTTTCCAAGTTGCAGTCACAAATGTCATTGAGGACGACACTGACAGATGAAGAATTGCTGGATGCATATACTTGGTGTGCTGGTGATCACTGCTGAAGCGATAATAATTTGTGTTGTCAGATCGTCCAGGTCATCCACACCACATCTGTCTGATAAACAACCAATTTCAGATGGTTCCAAATGAAAAAATAGAAAAGATTGATCGGCATCTATTTTTGTGATTGTCACTGGCTAAACATTGTTTGCAATCCCATATTCTATGGTAATTTTTCTTCCTCTTGTCTCCTCTTTGATTTTGTCTGTCGAATTCAACAACATCCTGTATATCATAAATGTTCAACTGGACTCCATTGTAGTATTATCATGCAAGTATAATGGAAATTTAATCTTGTATTTTTTTTTTCTCCTAGATGTTGTTAGCTTATTTTTTCCCACTGCTACGAATGAAGACCTTAAGGAACCCATACAGACATGGCTATGGCATTGCAAAAAGAGGCTGCAAAAGAAAAAGAGTGCCGAAAGTTGAATTGTTGTACATTTATTATTTTTTTAAATAAATTTTATAAATTTAAATTGCTTGGTACTTACTAATTCTTTTTTAGATTTTCTAAATATAACGTGGTTCAAAAATTTTTTTCAATCAATGTAAGAAAATAGATTTGTTCACCTTACATGTGTAGTGTACTTTTTTTTTTTTCCTTTTTTCTTTATGTAAATGAAGAAAAGAACTTCGGTTCTTCAGTAACTCTTTTTTCTTAATACAAAGAGAAATTCAGCAGATTAAAGTAAAATCTCGATATTAGCATTAAAATTTTTATAATTTATGCAGATAATAGCCAAACCATTCAAAATAATATTTATCTTGAAAAATTAATCATTGTACTTGTAAGTTCATTAGATATAGTTGGATAATCGTATAACTTAGCAAACTGTCTTCAATTCTGTTTTGATTTAATGAACCTATTCATTTATGGTTAGTTTATTTGTTTTTAATACTTTCTAAGTTGCAAAAAGAAATTAACACTTGTATGTACAGTTATATTTAATTTTATTGTATAAATAACTTAAAGTAAGTATAAATTTACGAGTTTAGCTCCAAAAAAATTTCCTTTTTTTTTTCCGTATTTCCCACTTTCACGTCTGAAGACAAGATAAAACTAAAAGCAAATTTTACTTTTAATTTAGATTTCAACTGGAACAAAATTATGTATCTTGCATAAAAATATTCACTTACATACATGCTTCTATATTACTGTAATTTCCAGTGTATAAGCCGCGGGTAAATTAAGTCTGTTTCAAACCGGAAATTTTATTTGAAAAAGGTAGTCAAATAATTGTTAAGCAGAAGCAAGATACATTTTATTTAAAAACAATTCTGGTAGAAAACGGAATTCTCTGAGCCGCGGCTTATACACCGGAAATTTCGGTAACTATACTAAAATTTCCATATAAATAGCAAATTAAGTACTTTTTTTTTTTTTTACTTCCAAATAGTATATTTCAAGACAATTTCATAAAGCATGAATTACTATTAAGAAATCATGTCATAACAAAAGTTGGCAACTATGTTTAAATTCATACAGATCACGAAAGTGCTGATTTATTTTATTTGTCATGACATACCACATGAGACATAAAGTTAAAAGTATGTACAACGTAGACTGAACTGCAGTAGAGTTTCTACATCACCTGGACAAGTCTTGGGACTTTAGAAAATTGCTTATCTTAAATATTTTGTCCAAAATCTGTTGTAAAATTTAATATTTCATGGTGATCATCAAATAAGTGCAAGCTTTTTTCTAGATGATGATATTTCGTTTAAATCACCCTCATCCAGAAATTCCTACGTTTGCCATACTCACCTCTACAGTTTTAAAACTGCAATGCACATTTTAGTATTTTTGAATAATGCAATATTTATTTTACCACCAGCATGCACAGTGAACTCGCCACCACTAAAAATTTCTTAAAAAATGCTTGTAGTATTTCATATTAATTATGTAACTAGCACTTTTTTAATGTCACTAATCTGACATAAAAAAAGAGGGGAGGGAATGTGTCAAGAAAAATAACATCTTAAGAACCTACTGCATTTGCATGCTGCTATTAATATTGTGATGAGCATTATTTAAAAATGTTTGCATTTCAGTATTTTGAAAAAAAAAATCACTTAACCTACCTCCAAAAGGAAATATCCTCATTTAAAAGAAAGAAAAAATGTGCAACCAAAATCAAAAATGTAAAAAAGTTCCTTTGTAGAAATCAACCTCAGTTATCCAAAATATGTTGGAATGCACTCGAACCATCTTAGCCCTTTCTCTTCCCTTCCATCCTTTCCCCAGAACTTTTAGTTTGAAACAAGTAATATGGTAAAGTTGCTATTTAAATTAAAGTTAAAGAATCTTTTTTGTCTAATTCAAAAAGCACTTTTTTTAAAGGATTTGCAGAGGCTGGTATAGTATTTTATAGCAGAAAATAACATTTCTAGAAAACTTGAAAGCAAAACTTAAATTTTGTTTTAAAATTGCATTATGTTTTGATTGTAATGCAGCATTGTGTACCAAGTTTTCACTAGGACATAAAGGAGGTGCAAAGGGAAGTAATTTTTAATGGAATTCCTAAAAATATACTACGACACTCTAGTACAGATCTTAATATGCTAATTACTAATTATGTGTTTTAATGTTTTCTGAAATTGTATGAACATATGCAAGATTTAAAACCAGATCGGTGAAAGTAGCTAATTTTGTGTGCATGGAGGGGTGTCAGTTTGTCAGATACAAAGGAATATTAGTATATGATGGTAAGTAAATTTGCCATCAAAACAAAAACATCCCTTTAGAAAGCATTGTAGTGCTTTTTTTAAAGGGCAACTTCTCTAGATTTTCATTTTAGAGCATTTAAGAAAATGTGACATGTACCACTTGGTCTTTAAATGTCTCGTATGTGCTATTAAGAGCGAAAATTATAAAATTAACTTTTATAAAAAAAAAAAAAAAAAAAGGCGGGATTAGGTAGTGTATTGCAATTAATTTATGTTCTGATTCTATTAAATCAATTCTGATAAAATATGCAAAAATTTTAGCATTTAGTTTGATATTTGTGTTTCACATTTAGTTTTGATATGTGTGTTATACAAGCTTGCTGTACTGGCAACTAAAATTGGGTGATGCCACTCTGCCTCTGGCATAATTAGAATAAAAAGAAAACAAACACAAAAGATCTTTCTGAAAGTGAGGGTTTTTTTAATTAATTTTTTTCTTTTTTAAGCAACAAGGTTAGTCAACTGAAAGTTTTAACATTATAAAGAGTGTAACATCCTGTATTTCTTTCTAAATAAATTACCCTTTTTTCTTATACAGAAATTTTCTATTATAGTGAGCTCTGAGAAATATGCAAGACTGAAAATTCAGTTTAAAAAAATGCATATAATGTAATATATAACCTTCTCCTTCCTCAAAATGTAAAATAAAAACTTTTTTGTGTTAAATTTGTTATTCTGCAATAACAATACATTAAAGTAAAAAAAAAAATTAAATAAAAAATGCATAAGACCGTTTGAAAAAACTTTTCCTAGCCCAAAGTAGCACATCTTTTTTTGCACTTTTAAAAGAGTTTTTTTTTTTTTTTTTTTTTTAAATCTTGCATACTATATTTAATTGCAGATAGGCTTATATCAGCCTACCACAATTAAGTATTCCAAATTTCTTCTTTGCTGCCTCCCATATTCATCCTGAAATCCTCCTGTGAACGATTCGCAGGTTTATAACCTTGAAGTATCCCAAAATCTTCCCTGTGATACATCCCATAAACTTCCCGGGGAGTTTTTATGACCTTGAAATATCCCAAATTCCTCCTAAATTGCTTCCCATACACTTCCTGAGGAGGGTTTTAAAGCATACACTTGTGTGACCTTGAAGTCTCCTAAAGTCCTCCCAATTTCAAATCCTCAAATCTTCCTCAGATCCTCCTGGGGAGGAACGTTAGGGAGGTCCTGGGGAGCTCTCCAGGATGCTATAAGGCGGACATTTACGGTTCCTGAGGACCTCCTGATGACAATTTTCAGCATCCTCAGGGATGCCTTGGGGATGAGGATAGTGGATTGTCAATACTCCCCAGGATATCTCTGGGAGGCAAATGTGCTATATGGGAACCAGTTAGAAAACCACTACTTATTTTTTATGTGTTGTTATTACTTGTATTTATTCACGCTTTATTTTTTTAATATCCACTTTATTATATTTATTAACCATTTGTAAAAATGGTTATTGTTCTCTGCCAGGGTAGGAAATGAAAAGCATATCTGAAGGTTTTTATTGGTTTAATCCGCATTTTATTCGTGTTCTGATTGGTCTATACAGTAATCTGTATTTCCCTTTACATTCAACAACGATGGATACCTTCTGTTGCCACTATGACAAAAAGTAATAAAAACTACAAAAAAAATAATAACTCAGAAACAAATTGAGATACAGCTTTCAAACAAATTGCATTTAAAAGTACATTTTTTTCTCTATCCGACGGTG
Source organism: Maratus speciosus (assembly GCA_963932465.1). Taxonomy (NCBI): domain Eukaryota; kingdom Metazoa; phylum Arthropoda; class Arachnida; order Araneae; family Salticidae; genus Maratus; species Maratus speciosus. The sequence goes on from OZ010790.1 coordinate 56,640,400, forward strand.
TAAAAAGTAATATTGTCGGATGTTTAGAAGTTTAAGAATGAAATTTCTTTTAAAATGTGTCGTCAGATTTCTTGGAAATCTGACGATGGAAAAGCTTTTTCCCGAACAGCCAATGAAATGCTTGGATAATCCGTAAGTTTCAGGTGGATAATATGTACGAGTCGCCGGCGATTTTTGTCGCTTGGAATTTTTACGTGTAATAACACTATTAATGCTTAATTCATGGCGTACGTAATGTAGGATCAACTCTGTGCGATTTTTTATGTCTTAAATTTTAGTCTTTGAAAAAATCATTTTCCAAATGGTCGTTGTAATTTGTTAAATTGCTTTTTTTTTTTCTTTTTTTTTCATTTCTTGGGGAAAGAGATGTTCGAATCACTTGCCATTGAATGAAAATATATGAAAGTTTCATGCATTTAAGTATGAAAATATTTTGTAATTGTGTGAGAAAAATTGTTTAAGATTATTTTATTGATTGTGCAATGCAAATCAGAAATATTGTTAAAACTTGATATTAAGATTATTGAAGATATAGCCAAATATTAAATAAAATGAAAAAAAAAAAGAAATTGAAAAGGTTTTATGCGTTTTAAACTCGATGCATACATTATTTAATGAAGAACCCAACTCTAATTGAGCAGTGACTCTTGTTTTGACATTACCAATACACATAGAATGCTAAGATGCTCTACGGATGGTCTTTTAGAAATTTTTATACCCTTCGCAAGAATTTCCATTTTAAAACAGGCCCTCGACAAAACTTTTCAATTCAAACAGAACCCTTCACAAAATTCTTTGTCTAAGACTTTTCCATCTTAAAACTGAACCTTTTATAAATTTAATCATTTGAAAGATAAATATAACCTGTCACTCTTACATATGTGAAAGAAATATATATTTTTTACATGCATATAACTTCTTAAAAATGTATAAACAAGAGCCTGAATATAACAAATATTTCAAATTCATAAAATTTAGTCTAAATGTTTCACAAATATAAAACATTGTGCACAATTTTTCAATTTCAGGACCCTCTGAGAAAAGCCTGGACTCTTTTATAGTAATAAGTGTGCCATTATTATTATTATTATTTTCATTTGCCAAGAAAGAAAAAAATTCTGGCACTTCAGTTAGAATAATCTGAATTTTTTATTCGAAGTACGGATAAAAAGGATCTCATTTTTACATAAAACGCTAGTGACTTTGCATATGCGAACATAATGCAATTTAAGTAATACAATCATTTCAATTACATACAGTAAAAAAGAAAATCGAGTTTTTATATACTTAATTACACCACGAATATAGTAAAAAAGTATTAACAAATGCACACACACAAAAAAACTAGTCGGATGTATCAATCCCAAAACTTTCTTCCATCTCATCCATGTTAATACTTGAAAATTCGCTATCACACTGCCAGAATTAAACGGCAATCTATGCCCATCACGAGGATTCTAAACATATGAAATTCCGTGCATTAGTTTTTGAGATATGGCTATCTCTGAAATCGTGTAAATCCAGCAAAAGTCAGCCTACCAGCGCCACTTATTGGGTGCTTTACACCAAAACCATAAAGCAACCACTTATGTCAAAGTCTAACTGAATCTGAAGTTTGGGAAAAATCCGTCCATTAGTTTTTGAGATAGAGTTATTGCGAAAGTCATGAAAATTCCAGCATAGCAGTGCCACCTATTGTACGATTAACACCAAAACCTAATCAGCAACAACTTGTGTTAACATCTAACTAAATCTGAAGTTAGATGAAATTTCGTGCATTAGTTTTTGAGATAGAGCTATTACGAGAATCATGTAAAATGCAGCACAGCAGCGCCACCTGTTGAACGATTTACACCAACACGTAATCAGCATCAAGTCATATCAAGGACTAACTGAATCTGAAGTTTGATGAAAATCCGTGCATTAGGTCTTGAGATAGAGCCATTGCGGAAATCGTAAAAAATCCAGTATAGCAGCGCCACCTGTTGAGCGATTTGCACCAACACGTAATCAGCATCAAGTCATATCAAGGACTAACTTAATCTGAAGTTTCATGAAAATCCATGCATTAGTTCTTGAGATAGAGCCATTGCGGAAATCGTAAAAAAATGCAGCATAGCAGCGCCACCTGTTGAGCGATTTGCACCAACACGTAATCAGCATCAAGTCATATCAAGGACTAACTGAATCTGAAGTTTCATGACAATCCATGCATTAGTTCTTGAGATAGAGCCATTGCGGAAATCGTAAAAAAATGCAGAATAGCAGCGCCACCTGTTGAGCAATTTACGCCAACACGTAATAAGCATCAAGGCATATCAAGGACTAACTTAATCTGAAGTTTCATGAAAATCCGTGCATTAGTTCCTGATATAGAGCCATTGCGGAAATCGTAAAAAATGCTGCACAGCAGCACCACCTGTTGAGCGATTTGCACCAAACACTAATCAGCATCAATTTTTATCAGGGACTAACTGGATGTAATTTTTTATTAAATTCCGTGCATTAGTTCTTGAGATAGAGTGCCCACAAAATTTGAGTCACACACAGACAGACAGACTCACAGACAGACATTTTGTAAAAACATGTTTTTCGGGTTCTCTGACCCCTAAAACGTATAAATCCGTCGAAAACCGGAATTCGAAAATTTTCATGAATCCAATACTTTCTTCTTGTAAAGATAGAAGAAAGTAAAAATAGTGTTTTGATAATACTTATCAAACATTTAAATAATACTGATTTCAAGCACCAGCGAAAATTCATATGCATTTGTTTACAAACACTGGCGACTTGGCGGCGATATTTTCATTACGAAAACAAATCTTTACCTATCTCCCCCTCTAGCCCGCTCCTATTGGCTTAGTTCATCAGTGCTGAATAAAAACAAACATTTCCTGAGCGATGCGGGGAACGCTCGGTGAGTAAGTATACCCAGCAAAACTCTCTCCTTCATCAAGGTCAAGCAACTTTTGCTGACTGAAATGTTTTGTTGGGGAAAATGTTCTGTGAAAGAGTGTCGTCTGATATGGCCTTTAAGAATTATACAGGGTGTCCACTCTCAACGGTTTCCAATGGCTACTTTCTAAATCGTTAGTCATAGACATAAATTTCTAATTACAAATATGTTTTAAATGGGGTAAAAAAAATATTTTAAAAGTCGTTTTAATCAATGAATACATTTTTAAAAAAGGTGCATAATTTTAATTTTTATAAGATCACCAATTTTGATAAGTAATATTTAATAAAAATATCCTATTACACTAACAAGAAATACAAAAAAAAAAAAAAAAAAAGTCCAATTCATCAAATAATAAATCTTACTGAGTTATGAAACTTTCAATTACATGACTTATCCCAATTTTCTGCATGACAACACAGATAATATGTGCCATGCTTCAAGGGATCATACACAAAGTGATTAAAATATTAGAAAGGTTTATTTCTCGTGTATGTATCTACATTGCAGCGGAGGGAGTCAATTCAAGCAAGTTTAAAAATATCTTTAATTTTTATTAAATTTTAGATTAGATAATTTAATAGCATTTTATCCCGTTTGGGAACATGGGTGCATATATACACTCTCAAAAAATACTTGAAACGATTGAGTTTGATACCAGTAAAAAAATAAAAGTAAAATTCATTTTATTTATTTACGACATTTTCGAGATTTATAAAGTTAAGTCAAATAATTAACTGACAGTGGTGCAAAACGAACAAAATTCGTGTGAAAGATGCTAGTCCTGAACGGGTTAAAAGATGTACCTTTTTAAAGATTTGCGACTGTTGCTTTTCTTCATTTCACTTTTCAAAAATTCTATTATTTTTTAACATATGTTTTTAGTACAAGTAATATATTTTTCTTTAATATGACAGAACGAAAACAGATTTCAAATTTATATAGTAGTTTTTATTTAACTCTAAAGTATTATATTTTTAGTAAATTTGAGAAAGACCCCTATTTCGCAGTATTTCGGCTTCAACTTCAAAAGGCTATTACTCCGTCAGTTTTAAACGTATAAAAAAGAGACTTCTTTTATCTTTCTTATTAGTGTAATAGGATATTTTTACTAAATATAACTTATAGGATGGGGAACCGTAAAAAAATTTAGATTTCGTAAATTTCAAAAAAAAATATTTATTGACGCAAATCGTTTTTAAAATATTTTTTTTTTTTACCTGAATGAATACACTTTTGTAATTGGAACTATATGTCTACGCTTAACGGTTTAAGATTATAATCTGGCAAAATAAAGAGAAATTACCACATACATTTTAATCACCAATTTTGTCCTTAAGAAGTATGAAATATCATGCGTTAAGCATAGATTACGCAACACTCCCAGAATGCTTTAACAAAACTTCGTTATTTCGGGAAATAAGGTATATAAGAGAACTAAGTAAACATTTTAGAAAATGTATAAAACATATGAAAAACTGATTTCAGCGGTTACCGTCCATAGGAAATACAGTATTCCGATTCTTTTGAACAGCCCTTTATTGATCTGCAGGGTGATATATATACTATATAATGTGAAAATTTAGTTTAGCAAGAAAACGCATAACAGGTTGAAAATTTTCTTTCAGCAATTTATACTAATAGATGGAAACAACTTGCATACTTTTGTACAACCCTCTAGTTAACCTAGTACCTTTATTACACGCTACTATTTAGCTAAAGTTTAATTCAAAGTAAAACAGATCGCTTACAACTATTGAAATCACATTTCCAGAAATTATCATTTATAGACGCCATATATCCAATTCTTTGCGTGTACCTGTATATCTTTTTATCTTTGTTCTAAAAACATTTCTTAGTAAACTAAATGCAGTTCTGCGTAAAATTGCATAAAAACCACCTTCAAGCAAATTGCAGTCATATCCAGTAACCTTTACGAATTCTTTTGGGTAGCCCTGTATATGAATTACAGCATTTATACACATCGTATACTATGCATAATTATAGTGAAATATTAAAGCATAAAACAGAATTAAAAGTGCATTTCCAGCAATCAAGCTACTGTACAGCACTTCAGATACAATATAGTATCTGAAATATTTTGTGTGTCCCTGTAAATGCTACGCACTAGTAAACCTCAGCGACGTATATCAGTTTCATTATACATGAAATAATTTAATATAATTAAAATATGCCACAAACAATGCTCTCAACCACTATATCATTATCAATGGAATTATTTTGTGTGGCCCTGCAAATGAATAATAAGTATTCTTTGCACCGAATACTCTACAGAATGCTTATTTTAATGCACTTAATCAATGCATATCAATTTTATTATGTTTGAAAGCATGAAATATCATTAAAAAATATTTTAAACGATTTTTTTCCCATAGGCCGTAATGTAACAGAAAACTTTTGACTTTCCTTGTAAATGACCTATACATGCTAAAAACTTCATTTGGAATAGGGAACGTGCTATAGTAGAGGTCTCTAACATCCAAAAAACCAGGACGATCCGAGTATATTTACGGGAGTTAGAGCGCGGACAGGTGGCCAGACGGCAAGACAAAACGAAAAGTAGTTTTCTGTCAAGCAACACGCGAATTTTTGGTATGTATTTATTATTATTATTATTATTATTTTAGAAAAATGCAGAAAAGACCATTCGTTTCATTAACAAAATTTTTGCATTTAACGGGCAAATTATTATTGGAATTGTGAAAGAGCGTTTTCTCCAATAATGTTAATGTTAATGTGTTTTTTTTTTTTGTTGTTGTTGTTGTTTTTTGTTATTTGAATACTTTTTCCTTGACAATTCTTTGACAATCACAAAGGCTTTATCTGCAAAATTTTATTTCAACTAAGCTAAAAAGAATTTCTTAAAAAAACCCATGAAATTTTTATGAAATGGGCAAGGCATTTCGAAAGAACTAGTCTTTCTTCATCAGGTGTAAAGAACACATCCTACTAATTTGAAAACAGCAGCAAGACTGATAGAGAACATTTAAGAGAAGGGACAAGGTGAAGAAACAGACAATAGGGAAGCATGGCCAGGGAACAGCCAATAGGAAAGCAGAAGGCATCAGCCTATCACACAAGAGCATTACCTAAAGAGAAGAACAAAGACCAGCAGGATAATAATGAAACAATTTAATACAATCTAAGTCAAAATACAAATATATAAACATGCATAAGTAAATAAAATTAGAAAGTAGTAATTAGAAAATAAGATAAATATTTATTTATTCTATTGACAGTTTCCTAGTCATGCTTGCCTATTGGTTGTTTCTTCAACATGTCCCTTTCCATTACCTGTTCTCAGTCAGTCTTGCTGCTGTTTTCTAATGAAGAAAGACAAGTTCTTTCGAAAAGAAGTGTGCGTTTATTAAAATTTTTGTGGTGTTTTTAAGAAGTTCTTTTAGCTTATCATTTCATACCAGCTTATTTAATCATTTAATTTAGCTCAACTGTTTTTAACTCGGTTGTGAATAACAATACATCAGCAGCATATTAGCATTATTATTATTATTAAGAATTTTTTATCTAACAAAATGAACTTTGCTGAAGTCGATATATATCTAATCATCACTTAAGGTAGTTTATTTTATTTTCTCGTATTTTTCTCGTATCCTTTTTAAGCCACTGTAGTAATAATGTTAAATGTGAAGTGAATAACAGCTAAAAAATTCCTCATAAACTTCAGTATTCACTACAGCTTATTTGTTAAATTAAACTTGTTTGTTATTACAATGTACACGAAAAGCCTAATTTCCTTGCAGATAAAAACTAAAATTAAACTTTAAAAAACTTTCTATGAAATTTGACAGACATAAATTTAAGAAAAAAAAATATTTTCTCATCAAAAACAATTAACGATAAAAAAATTATTATTAAATGGAAAACATAAGAAGAAAATCGTGTTTACTACAGAAAGTTTAGCATCTTTTGTCTGAAATACAAGAAATAATTTCTTTTGAACATGTTGCTAAAGCAACAACTTTAAAAAGGAATTATTTCTTGCATAAAGTTCTCTTCTTTTATTAAAAGAAATCCCTATAAATATATTGAGTATGACAATAAATTTTTAAAGGAATTAATGCCCAATAAACTAGCTCATTTTAGATATGTTTAAATTAATCCCTTAAGGATCACTTAAAAATTAGAAAACCGCCAATAAAGTACCTATTTTTTGTTGCAGAAATTGAGTAATTATAAGATTTCGAAATAAAATATGCAATTAGTTGTATGTTTGAGGCGGAAAGAAAAATATGTTATAGAACAAATTCACATTTGCCGAAATGCCATCATGTGGGAATTTTGCAACTTAATGTTTGTTTTACATCATACAAGATAATACGAATAACATCATTATTTTTTTTTTATATTTTACTACTTTACAAATATTTATAAATAATATTTAAATAATATACAGTTGGACCTCGTTATCCCTATACTCGGTTTTCAGGTCACCCATCTTATCACGTTAGTTTTCAAAGTCCCGATTTTCTGTATATGGTTTTAATATAAATAAACTCCGGGCTCTTTGTCGTTGAATAATTATCAACCCGGATATCCGGATATAAGTAGAAAGTTTATTTCAAATCTTTATCCGAATAAACAAATCAAAATATGGGAAAATAATTTAAAATCTCTAAACAGAAAATTTTACTCTATGAATCAAAAAGTAGTTTTCATGGAAGAAAATTGTGGAGCTCACGTTCAGGTACAAGGTTCGATTGAACTGGTATATTTGCCACCAAATACTACTGCGATTTTGAAGCCACTGGATCAAGGGATCATTTTGAACTAATACCGTAAACTATTGGTTAAAGACTGGATAAAGGTTATTCATGACGGCCGTAACTTCAAACCGTCTCTTCTACATGCGCTAAAGTGCGTTCACAACAATTGGTCTGATGCATCTTGAAAGACAATTCATATATGATTCAAACATGCTGGTTTCACAGAAAATTATACAAGTTCATGAGATCCCAAGTGTATGAAAGGTAATAAAGCAGAGGACATCCCTCTTCCAATATGTTTTAAAGAGTTATTGCTATTAGATCGCGAAATAGGCATAACGGAAGATGTCTTGATGTATCTGGGTTTTGATCAGGATGTTACAACATCACCAGATACAACGATTTCTGAAATTTTAAAAGATATCGGTAAAAGAAACAGAAAACAGAATTTCCTCAGACTCAGAGAGCGAAAGGGATGTGTAGCTAGAACAAACAATCCTTCGACTAAAACCGAAACAGTGCGTTGCATTGAGACGACCGGAAATTATCTAAGATACATTTTGAAACAACGGATATTTATTACAATTCATTGTATAACATTGGAAAAATAATTGTAGGAAGCACTTCTAGGGATATAAAACTTTAATTCATCATTCACTCCTTCATAATTTCATGTAACAATAAAAAGTGAGTCATCAGAAATTTGATTTTTATTTTTTTCAATTTTGTTTTTATTTTTATTTTGTTCACTAATATTGTTTTATTGCAAAAAAATGCAAGATCAGTAATGAATTTAAAATTGTTTTAAATTAATTAAAACTACAGCTTTTTATAAATGTATTTTTCTCCAATACCGGTTATCGTAACACTCTAGTAACAAGCTTATGACGACAGTTTTTTCTGGTCATGACAGTGTCGGGATAACGAGATTCGACTATATATACATAAAATGTTGACTGTCAGTTAAAATCAAATTATCATCAGAAATGCTTGATTCATCAGTACCCATAATTTACTTAAACATAGATCATACAAACAGAACTTGAATTTTCAAAGACTTCATATGGTACTATAGTTACATTTTTCTGCTTTCAGAAGTATTTTGCGGTTTTAAATCTTCAGTCCGGCATTATCACGTGCGCGAGAATAGACAACGACACCTCAGTCTGTCATATTGAACGGAGCCGGAACTAAGGGGTTACGGTGCAGAAGACTATTTAACAGCTCATTAATATATATATATAATTTTAAAAGATAGGTAGTTGAAGAAAGTGGTTTGCCATAAAAAAAAGACCTTTATATATTTAAAAACTATTTTTATAAAACCATTTGACAGATTTTGGATTATTTATCAGTTTATGTGTGTTTTAGTATGTTGTTAAAGAAAATGGTATTATCTTGTAATTAATATCATGCAAAATACGATCTTTTAAAATGAGTCTAGTTTACTTGTAAGCGTTTTGTCTGACACTAATATACATGCGTAAAAGAGACATCTACCAAATGGCTTTTATAATTATAAGAAGTACGACTCTGCCTTCCTGAATCTTATTTTAACTTATTCTTTATGTTGTTATATGAAAATTAGTTCGTGGAGGTCAGCTGGCGAGTATAAATATGGAAGTAACAAATCAAACGAAGGAAAGTGATGAAAGTAGAATTAATTTAAAGTGTTATCAGCTTTAGGAGGGAACTTGAACGTGCCAGGCTTCGTGAAGTATTGTACTGAAGAATCCATTTTACCTCACCTACGTACAGTTTAGAATTTAGCAAAGTGCGTTTAATATTATATTTGTGAATAAGTGGAAG